>JAKJMR010000582.1:37378-47452 GCA_024449315.1 Daboia siamensis
TTCCTTCCTTCCTTCCTTCCTTCCTTCCTTCCTTCCTTCCTTCCTTCGCTCCCTCCCTCCTTTTTATAATACTCTGTTCTGAGTCTCTTGCTGATCAATTTCACTGGATAAGCTTGAGTTCGAGAAATGGAATAAGGCTTATTTTTTCCTTTCATAAACTTTTAGCACGTTCTTCTAGTCTTTCCCAGCTTCCTGTCCCAGTGAGGCGCTCTGAGATACCAGCCAGGGACGGAGCGTTGTGTGTGGTGAGCCAGGCAGCTGGAATTGAACTTCCGGCCTGGGTCTGAAGCAGCCCAGCTGGGCCCTTCCGGAAGGGCTGCTTTGAGCCCAACAGGCCGAGCGGTGACCGAGACGGTGGGACCCCCACTCAGCATTTGCACCAGAGACAAGTGTGGAATGCTTTGCCCCCCCTCCCCCCTCCCTCCCTCCCACTAGGTTCTTCCTTTGGGGGGGGCAGCGTTCCCGTCCTCTGTGGGCTGAAGTGCCGAGACGGGGCAGCTGCAGAGACGCCCTCCCCCCAGGCTGCACTCGGGGCCATTGGGCCAAAACTGGGAGAAACCGGGCTGGAATGGGAGGAGCGGCTGTGTCTCTGGCAGCCGTGGGCCTCGGCCGGTCCTGGGGCTCTCGGGGGGAAAGGAAGTGCCGGCTGTGGGGCCAGCCTGCCTAGTGGAGACAGCCTCATCGGCTCCTCTGGGTTACGGGGTCCTTTCAGCAGGGCATCCGTCCCCCCCCCCCCCCCCCCCGAGGAGCGAGGCTCTCGGCCGTCGGGGCTCAGCGCTCTGGGGTGACCTTGGAGCCAGGAGGGGCCTCGTGTGGAGAAGCCCCTGGATCTCCGGGGCTTCTGCCCTTTGTTTCAGCCTCCAGGAAGGGAAGTGCCGGTCGGGGGGGTTGGAATCGGTCTCTCACCCCCACCCCCCCGACTGTTGAGTACAAATAGTCCTTGCTTAGTGGCCATATTTGGGACCAGCTACTCGATGGCTACTCTGGTTCCTTTCGCTGGCGGACCCCTGGGGCGCCCCAGATTGGCTGCTGCTGGGGGGGGGGGGCTTTGAGCAGAACGGGAGAGCAAAAGAGAATCCCTCCCCCTCCAAGCTACTTTGCGGCTAAGAATAAGTCCATCTGGCGGATGCCCGGGAATGGCTGCCACCCTCCTGGCTTTCAGAAGGGGGTGGGGCTTTGTGCTGTGGGGCGGCTCTCCTGGGCCCGGGGAAGGCTGGTCCGGCCTCACCACCTGCCCACCTTTCACACCCCACCCTCCCTCCTTCTGCCCTTCACAGGTCAGCGTGCCCTCCACCATCGTGGCAATGTGCTGGAAGCCTTAGTTCTGCTGAACCCTTCAGACAAATCCATCTGTGACGAGGTGAGCAGCAGGCCGAAGTTCTCCTGGGGCAGAGCGCAGGGCCTCCGGACCCAGAGCCCCTGCCTCTTTGTGGCGCTCCCCGTCTCGGCAGAGTCCATCGGGGGGCGGGGAGGAGGCCTGTGCAATTCAGGGGGGCTCTATGGCTGCCCAAGGCTGGGAGGGGCCTTCGGGAGGACCACCGGCACGGCCTCCCAGGGGCCATTTCCCTTTCTCTGCCCAGGCAGTGCCTGGCAACTCCCCTCGCCACAAGGCTGGCATCCCCCACCACTGTGGGCCGAGCACTTACTCAAGGCACGCGCACCCACACCCACCCACCTCTGTCCAGATGTCCTGGAGTCATTGACCAGCCCAGACCACACAACTGGGCTGGTTAATTAAGTGGCCAAAACCAAACTCTGCCCAGGTTCCTCTGGGGCTCCCAAGAAGAGCCGGGCTGCCCTGGTTCGTGCGGGTGTGTGTGTGTGTGTGTGTGTGTTTCTCCGCCTGCCCCATTTCCCCTTCCTTTCTCTCCCTCTGCAGCTCCGTAACCTGATCACCGACCCTTCGCGCCACAAGCTGCTGGTCTTTGCCGGGCCCTGCATTGAGGAGACGGGGGAGCTGGTGCTGCAGACGGGCACCTTCTCCTTGCGGGATTTCATCCAGGTCTTTGCGGACAAAGAGGTGCGGCTGCCGCCTCTCCCGGGCGTGGGGGGCCGGTTGGCCCTGGGGGGAGGGAGCCAGGGGACCCGGGAGTGGGGCTGGCTGGTTCCCGAGCAGGAGGCCAGGACGTGGGACGGGCGGGGAAGCCAGCCTCTCTGCATCTTCCCATTTACCTCTTGGATGAGAAGGCCAGGCACGTCTGCAGAATGGCTGCGAGGGCCTGGGGCCCCCCAGGAGACAAAAAGGAGAGACGAAAAGGAGGCTGGTGCTCAGTAAATGGGCCAAGACAGAGATGAAACGGGCAGGTCTTTGTTTAGAGAACAGAAATCCGATTCAGAAGTGCAGGGTGGGGCCTCGGTGCCTGGCCTGGTCACAGGACTTGTGGAAAGGCTGAGGGATGCCAGTTGATTGCAGGCTCGCTCTCTCTCCGTTTTGGTGGCAAAGACGCACGCAGTGTCATGGTTCCAACAGACAGAGATGGATAAAGCAGAACTCCCAGGCTTGAAAATCCCTCAAAGAACACGTTTGTTAGTTAGAGAGTATCGGCACAGTCAAAAGTGAACCAAGTCTGAATACACGTAACAATTGCCCAATTAGAAAGTTAAATGTCCCACCCACAAAACTAGGCAAGCAACTGCATTCCCCAATATACTCATTTATGAGCCTCCTTAAGTAACACCAGCTGCCTGCAATTAGTGCAGGTTCAAGCCCCACCAGGCTCAAGGTTGACTCAGCCTTCCACCCTTCCGAGGTAGGTAAAATGAGGACCCAGATTGTTGGGGGCAATAAGCTGACTTTGTAATAATGCCGCTTGGGGTGTGTGTGAAAGCCCTAACAAGCAGGCATATACATAGAATGAAGGCTACTGCTAAGCTTGTAAGCCGCCCTGAGTCTTCGGAGAAGGGCGGGATATAAATGTAATAAAATAAATAAATAAATATGGCGGGCTTTTTATGCAACGCCCGCTCCCTAGTCGTGGGAGCAGCAGATGACCTTGGTTCCCAGGGTACAGAAGATTATTTTAACTAACAAAGCATCTGGGCAACCCCCCTCCCACTGTTCTATGTGGCAACCTAGAATGAGAAGAGAAAATGGCTGCAGCCAGGCCCATTGCAGAGTTGACACACACAACGTTTGACTAGCAGCAAAAATACAGCTTCTGAATAACGGGGGGTGGGTAGGGGGTGAGGCCCCCTGAAGACCGATGGGCTGTTTAGCCTTGAGGGGAGAATATGGGGGTGGGGGGAAGGGTAGACACTGGGGCTCCTGGCTGTAGTGCCTGGAATAAAGGGCCCGGGTTGCAGGAGGGTTTGGGCTGAATGTCAGAAGGGGCTTCCTGAGAGAGAGAGCTCTGTGGCTCCCTTTCACCCTTTCTGCGGGAGGCTTGCAGGTGGATCCCCGCCATTGGCCAGCAGCCAGACACGGTGACCCCAGGGCCCCTGCCCACCTGCTCCCAAACTCTTTCCTTAACTCCCCCTGCCCCCCCCCCCAGCCAAGTGCAGCCTGTGAGAACTCAGGGCTGCCTGTCCCTTCTGGTGCCACGAGGGCTTTCCGTGGCTGCCCCAGGCGATTGCCTTGCGGTCCCAAAACAGAACAGAGCACCCCAAAGTGGGGGGGGGGAAGAAGGAGAACCAGTCTCCATTGGCCTCTGAGCTGTAAATGAGGCCTCTGGTTTCCCTTCCTTCGTGCACCCCACAAATGAGGTGCTGCTTGGGGCTTTCAGCTCCCTTCTCTCCTGACGCCACCTCCTCCTCCTCCTCCCTCCTAGGTTGGGGAGCTGCTCAGCTCGGCCGACCCCTCGGCCAAAGCCAGCTTGACCGTGATTTGCCCAGACTTCGGGGAATGGAAGGACTCCAGGCTGAGCCAGCACAACCTGTTGGATTTCATAGACCTGCACTTCAACCCCGGCTGCGTGCTGCCACCCATGGAGGGCTTGCAGGAGTTCATGGAGTACCTTTCGGAGTCCCTGGAACCCCCATCCCCCTTTGACCTCCTGGAGCCCCCCAGCACGGTTGGCTTCCTGAAGCTTTCCAAGCCCTGCTGCTACGTCTTCCCTGGGGGGCGGGGCGACTCGGCCTTCTTTGCCGTCAACGGCTTCAACATCCTGGTGAACGGGGGGTCCAACCCTCGCTCCTCCTTCTGGAAACTGGTGCGCCACCTGGACCGCATCGACTCCATCCTGGTGACCCACGTGGGGACTGACAGCCTGCCCGGCGTGAACAGCCTGCTCCAGCGGAAGCTGGCCGAAATGGAGGAGGACCCTTCCTGCCAGGGCCCCCAGCTGGACGACTGGGTGAAGAACCTCATCTCGCCAGAACTGGGGGTGGTCTTCCTCAACGCCTCGGAGAAGCTGAAGGACATAGAAGGGGACTCGGGTGTCTTAAAGAGCTGCGACGAGGCCAGCCTGACTCTGCGGTACCTACGCAAACTGGGCATTAAGCCCAGCCCGCTTTCCAGGGAGGCCGGTCCCAGGGCGGAGCCCGCCATCCTCTTTCAGAAAATGGGCGTCGGGCGTCTGGAGATGTACGTGCTCCACCCAGCGAAGGGCAGCCGGGAGCTGGAGTTCCTGATGCAGCAGTGGTGTGGGAATGGCCACCCTAAAGGGCTGGAGCTTCCCTTGCAGTGTGCGACCTCCATCTGCGCCCTGCTCATCTGGCATCCGGTGAGCCCCACTGAAAAGATCGTCCGGGTCTTGTTCCCCGGCTGCACTCCCCAGGCCAGGATCTTGGAAGGGCTGGAGAAGGTTAAGCATCTGGAGTTCCTCAAGTACCCTGTCGTCACTCGGAAGGACGTGGACTCTGTCTCCGTCCCCCAAGCCAAGCACAAGAGGGCTGAGAGCCAGGAGAGCCTCAAGTCCGGCTCCAGGCTCAGCCTGGTGGAATCCAGCCTGCCCGTCTCCAAGGAGAAGAAGGAGCCGAAGCCAGCCAGTGCCAGGAACCGGCCCAAGGCGCCCAGCGAGGCCTCCAAGAGCAGCGTGGAGGAGGAGGAGCGGGCCAGAGTGGCCCAGCCTAAGGTGGAGCCCTTGGTGGAGAAGACCAAGCCGGACGCCAGGCCGAAGCAGCCGAAGGAGAAGCCGGTGGCCAAGAAGGAGGGGAAGCTGCCCAGAAGGGAGTCGGCAAAGAGAGAGGAAGCGAAGCTGGAGGACAGGGCGGCCAAGCCGCTGACGAGAGAGCTGCGGAGAATGCCGAACGCCGAGGCCAAAAGGCTTCCCACCAAAACGGGCGGCTTCAAGAAGGCGGCCGCTGCTGCTCCTCTGAAGAAGGAGGGGGAGAGGCCGAAGAGCAGGCTGCTGAAGGAGGCCCCCGGGGGGCTGCCCAGCGGTGCCAAAGGCATTGAGGGATCCAAGCCGCCTTCCTCATCCTCAGAGAACGACGTGCAGGAGAAGCTGAGCGGGGCCCCATGCCAGGCAGGCAGGGCAGGGCAGGGGCCGGGGGAGGCCATTGCCCTGGCCGAGAGCCAACGGAGGCCGTCCCCGTTGGGCAGTGTGGACTGCCTAGGAAGCGGCCTGGAGTCCCCCCAGAACGGCCTGGGCCCAGAGTTGGGGGGCCCAGAGAGCCCTCAGCCTTTCCGGTATCTGGAAGCCGGCTCGCCTTTGAAGTGGATCGGGCCCCCTTCCCCGCTGGTCAAGACTCCCAAGAGTGACCAGAGCATCAACCTGGAACTGTCCCCGACTGACCTGCAGGCCCGGCTTAACCACTGCCCGGACGCCGAGGACGCCGGGGGCAGCTCCGAAGAGAAGACCCTGGAGATGATGTCGCCGGGCAGTGCGGGGTGCACCCCCTCCCACCAGTCCCCCATGGAGGACGTGGTCATGGCGGAGGAGCCCGTGGCCCTCGCCAATCCTTGGAGGCCCGATGGCTCGGGCCCCCAGGCCTCGCACGACAACTCCAGCTCTTCCCAGGAGAAGCCCCCCGGGTGCCTCTCCCCGAGCCTCTTCCGGGACGACCCTCACGACATCTCCCCCACGCTCACCACCCCCTCGCTGCCGGCCGAAGTGGGCTCCCCCCACTCCACCGAGGTGGACGAGTCGCTGTCCATCTCCTTTGAGCAGCTCCTGCCCCCCGTGAGCGAGTTCCCCCAGGAGGAAGGGGAGGGCATGCAGGCTGGGGGGCTCAGCCCAGACCCCGAGCCCGCGCTGGGGAAGAGCGGGATGTCCCTGCCCATCCTCTCCTGCCACCCCCAGCGCCTGGAGGGCCGGGTCCTGCCCGGGTCTGGCCGGCGGTCGGACTCCCCCCACGACGTGGACCTCTGCCTGGTGTCCCCTTGCGAGTTTGAGCACCCCAAGTCGGCCAACTTCAGCCCCCGGGACGTGTCCAACAGCAGCGACTTCTCCCAGGAGCTGGCCAAGCCCCCGTCGCACCGGAAGGGCCCCCGTGGCCGCCGCTCCCATCCTCTCCTGGACGAGACCCCGCCGACGTCCTTCAGCGAATCGCTGCCCACCCTCTCTGACTCGGACCCCCCGCCCGCCATGGAAGAGTGCCCTTCTTTCACGGCCGACGGAGGGCTGGACTCGGAAGATGAGGACGACCCGGAGAGCCTAGCCCAGGCCCGCGACCCGCTCCCGGCCGTCCTGAAGGACCCCTGCCCGCTCCCTGCCCAGCCGGGCATCTGCATGGTGGACCCCGAGCGAGAAGGGGCCGCCAAAGCCAAGCGAGCCCCAGTGCGGGGGGCCTCTGCCCCTCCCAAAGCAGACACCCCCAAGGCCGCGGGTCCCGGCGCACGGGCGAAGCCTTCCTCGGCCAGTGTGGGCGAGAGAGCCCGGCTGTCGGCCCCTGGCAGAGGCGACCCCCCGACCTCTCGCGCCAGCGGAGACAACCGGCTGGCCTTTGCCCAGCGGAACGCAAACGCCCAGCCTCTCTCGGTGGGAGGAAGAGCCACCCCGGCAGGTAAGGGGGCAGCGTTGCCCTTCCCCATTCGGAGGAGGTGCCCAATGCCAGGCATCGTCCGGGAACCCCACTGAGAGCCGAATTCAGCAAACAGCCCCCCCCCCTTAGGGCCAGGTGAATTAGTCATCTGCTAGAGGTGGTGCTTTCTTTTTGTCTCAGTGACGGGTCCCCGCTGAGAAGGCCATTTGGGGGGTTCTCCCCTAAGTTCATCCCGACTGATGCCCAGTGGGAAGGGTGGGCTGTAGAAGGCAATGGCTCAAAGTGGTGGTGGGGGGGTTCCCTGCGTTAAGTGGGGTGGGGGATGGGCTCAGCCAGGACCGTTTCCTGGCAGCCCCTGGGTCTTCCCCACTCCCCTGCTGATGGTGGCCCCTCTGCTCGCCTTCCTCCGCAGGGTCCCGGCCTGCCCTGCCCCGCTGCCCCGTCTACCTGGAGCTGGCCTACATCCCGGGCTCGGCCAGCGCCCAGAAGGTGGACGAGGACTTCTTCCGCTGCGTCCGCTCCCAGTGCTACGTCATCAGCGGGCAGGACCACCTGAAGGAGGGCGCCATGCGGGGCATCCTGGACGCCCTGCTCTCGGGGAAGCAGCACTGGGCCCACGACACCCAGGTAGGGCCCGGGGGAGGGCGGGGGAGGCCCCCCAGGGCGGGCACGTGGGCCTCGGGCGGCACTCCTGCTGCCAGGCGGTTGTGAAGGGCGCTGGCGTTCCCGGCCCCCTGCCTCGGCTGAAGCAAGCTATTCAGGGATTCCTGCCGAGAAGGGGATCCAGTAGGTCACCTCTGAAGGATCCCCATCCTGCCTGTCAGAGACACCCGCCTGCTCGCCCCCCACCCCGTGAAGGAGGGCCCCCTGATTCCACAGCCCGGAGGGGGCTTCTGAGGTCAGGCCCGAACTGTTTCCTCCTTCCTGCCTTTAGCCCCTTGCCCTAGTCCAGGAAGGAGCCCGCTCTCTCTCTCTCTCTCTGTGGGGCAGCCCCCCAGGTACTGGAAGAGGCTGTGGCCTTTCCCCTCTCCTGCAGACTGCAGGGTCCCAGGTCTGCCTCCCTCTGGGGGGCTCGACGGTCGTCCTTGGCGCTCGCTCCCCCCCGCCCTCCTTCCCTCTGAGCTGGGCGCTGGGAAGGGGGTGAGGAGGCCAAGTGGGGGCCTGGCAGAGGCAGGCCGGACTGGGGCCTCCTCTTAAGGTGCCCTTGAGGTCCAGCTGGTGGTCACCCGGGAGAGCCAGACCGCTTGCCCATCGGCCAGAGCCACGCCTTACAGGCTCCCTGTTGAACTCCTGCCCTGGGGAGGGGGGGGACTCTCCAACGTTTGATCATTGGGATTTAGAACCCCCCCCCCCCCCCGAAGACTCCAATCTCATAGAACCTGGCATGCTTGGTCAGCAGGAGGGCAGCCGGCGGGCGTGGGGGGAAGCGGCCCTCTGGTCCCTGCCCTCCCGGAAGGGGGTCAATTCCGAGGCTTCCAAGCCACCTGGAGTCCAAGGATGCTGACCGCTGAGCTGCGCTCCTCCATTTCTGACCAAGCTCTGCGTTGTTAAAGGGAACCTCCGTGGGGGGGGGCTCCGGGCGGGCCAGGGTGGAGGGCGATCGGCAAGGCACTCCTTCCCCCCTCCCCTCTGCCCTGCCCAGGTGACCCTCATCCCGACCTTCGACTCGCTGGCCATGCACGAGTGGTACGCGGAGACGCTGGAGCGGCAGCAGGAGCTGGGCGTGACCGTCCTGGGCAGCAACAGCACGGTGGCCATGCAGGAGGAGACCTTCCCCGCCTGCAAGGTGGAGTTCTGAGCTGAGGCCGAAGGGGGGGGTCCCGCTCCCCCACCCTCCCCGCCCCATGGGAAGTGGGGGTGCCGCCTCCCCCTCCCCCTTCCAAGGCTGTGCTTCTGCCAAAAGAGCCCCCCGCCTTCCGGGGCAGGGGGGCGGAGATGCCAGAGGCGCCGGGCGTGTCCCTTTGAGAATTGCAGCCCCTGCTTGCCTGGTTTCTTTGCATGTTCACCGCCACAGCTTCTCCCCGCCCTGGCCCGGGGGGGGGGGGAAGTGGGGGGACTCGGGAGAGGCCCGGCCCTGGCTCCCCCACGTTTGGGCAGCTGCTTCTCTCCCCCCCCCTTTCGTGTGGGGCTAAGTGGCTCCCCGCCTGCAGAAGCCCTTCCTTTGCCTCTGGGAAGGGCCCAGTTGGTGGGCATGGGGTACCGGCCCCTCCTAGCCCCACCCCCAAGCCGGCCCTGCCACTACCCCACCACCCCCGCCTGCTGAGGGGTGGCAGATGGCTGTGGGGCCATCCAGGCCGATGATCCTTTTGGGCCTCCCCAGGCGAGAGCCGTTTGGGGGGCTTCTGGCCTTCGTGAAGCTCGCAGGGGGCGGCTTTCCTGGGGAGGCTGGGGGGGGGTGTCAGACATTCCCAGCTGCCCCCCCTTCCCTTCAGCCTCACACTCCAGACTTCTTCTACCTCTTTATGTTAAAAACCTTGGAGGGCTGGGCAGTTTTTCTGGAGGCTTCGGCCACAAAGGCCCAAATCCAGCCGACGGCCTCTCCAGGGCCTTTGTGCAGCTCTGGAAAGCCCACCCCCCTCTTTTTAACGTTTGAAGGAAAGTTGGGGGAGAAAGCCCCTTGCAATGTGACACTAAATCTTTTGTTTTCTAAGGAAGGAAATGAGGGTTTTTTTTAATGCGTTTTATATTTTTTTTCTAAACCGCCCCCCCCCCCCCACCAAAACTGTTACTATAAGGAAGGTTTATAATTTATAGGATTCCCTCCTGCGTGGGAGGGAGGTTGGGTGGGCCTGCGCTTGTCCTCCCCACCCCCATTTCCTCCTGTCTTGTATCAGCATGATGTGTGTCTAGAAGTATTTTGGGGAGGGGGGATGCCTTCACCACCTTGAGTTGGGAAGCCTGGCAGAGGAGGGCGGGGGAAGGGGGGGCTGGCTGGCTGGCCACCTTGGGGCGGGGGGGGGGGCGTCCTCCCCTTCCTGGCCTGTGGTGACCCCCTCCTCTCCCAGCCACGGGAAAAAAAAGGATGTGGTTGTTGTAGCCATTACAGTTAACCCTGTGATACACAATGTTACGTGTGTACACACACAAATGCACACCTGTGTTGAACTCTTATTAAACCATTAAAGAAGTACCTAGCTCACCACGTCTCTTGTGCCATGTGGGAAGTTCTCACCATCCTGGGCGCTCCTTTAGCTGCTGCCAAGCCCCCAG
>JAKJMR010000582.1:47852-88793 GCA_024449315.1 Daboia siamensis
TCGACTGTGGCTCCCTCGGCTGAGGCAGGGCTGGTGGGGTCTGGGGGAGGGGCGCCCTTCCCAACCAGCCAGGATGCACACAGGGTCACAGGTCACCGTGGGGAGGGGGCATTTGGAGCACGTGGATGGCCCTGCAGAGGTCAAGCTTTGCTGTGGGGCACCAGCAGAACACCCGGGAGGCTGGGCCCTCTGCCTGCGCCTGGCTCTGGCCTCCAGCCGGGCCCCTTGGATCGCCAGCGGCTGTGGGGCGGCCAGCAAGGGAGGCCCAACAAGGATAGGCGTCTAGTCTAATGAAGAGAAGGACCAGGGGGAGGTGATAGCAGTCTTTCCATATCTTAGGGGCTGCCCCAGAGAAGAGGGGGGAGGTGTCGAGCTATTCTCCAATGCCCCCCAGGGAAGGACAAGAAGAAGCAGAGGATGGAAACTCATCACAGAGAAGCAACTGGAACTAAGGAGCAATTTCCCGGCAGAGAAGAATTAATCGGTGGAACTCCTTGCCTCCAAAAGCTGTGGGTGCTCCAACACTGGAGGCTTTTAAGATAACCATTTGTCTGAAATGGTATAGGGTTTCCTGCCTGAGGGGGGGGGTTGGACTAGAAGACCTCCGAGGTCCCTTCCAACTCTACTGTTATTAGGGATGGCCAGAGAGGCCTGAGATGGCGAAGGGTGAGGCCAGCCAGTGAAGTCAATTGGGGGGGGGGAGCACCAAGGGTCCCGTCTTCATGTGCTGGGGGGGCGCGGAGGGAAGCCAGGAAGCAAAAGGGATGTCATGGGGGGGAGTTGCCCCCCCTCGTTTTCTTTACCCAGGAAGCCCAGCGGCCCTCCTGAAAGCCGCCCAGCAAGGTCTCCCTGGAGCCGGCCGGGGATTAGGGTTCTCGCCGGCTTGGTCTGGAGAGGCGGGCGCTGTCCTGCTGCGGGGAGGGCAGAGAGCGGGGGAGGGGGCTCCCGGCTGAGGCTGGCACCGTTGCTCCGGGCAGGAGGGCAAATCCCTGCTAAATCTCATCTGGAAACCCCCACCCCCCATCAGCTGGCCCCGTTGTCATTGGTTGCACAACGGGGAAGATCGAAGGATGGAGTAGCCTTGTTGTCATGGCAACTGCCTGGAAAAGATACTGTTTGGGAAGCATCTCTGGTGCACTGAACCGAAGCCTATGGGACCCCCGGGGGGGGCGCATCGAAACGAGGACTGGGCAGGACTCGGATGTCCCGAAAGGGAGCAATGGGAACGGGATCCCAGGTGTGTGTGGGGTGGGGGCGCTCAGGGGTGCCGGGAGGATGGAGCTACCCCTCCCCGCGAAGCCTGGGCTGCTTTTCTCCCGGGACCCGTCGCGAACGGATGCCGGGCGGGGCCCCCGGAGAGACTCCCGCCATCCTCCGGCGAGGCCAGCCAGGGCAATCGCTCGGGACAGGCTGCCCTTTCCCCGCGGGGACCCCAGGGAGGAGCCCCCGGGCAGGGGCGGGCCGCGGCGGGAAGAGCCATTCAGGGTGTCCGGGGAGCCGGGCCCCCCCCTCCCCTGCCAGCGCGGCTCCCCCGTCCCATCCTGACCACGGCGAGGGCAGCCGCCGCCCCGTCGCGGGACAACGGGGGCCGGGCGCGATGCCCCCAAGGGACGGCGCGGATCTCGCGGGGGTCGCAGCGGCCCCTGGAAGGGGGGCTCGGGCGGGGCGATACGGAGCCCCGCTGCGCGGCTGACCCGACCGGATCCGCCGGAGAGCCGCTCCGTCCGGTCGGACCTGGGGCGCGCTGCAGGGAAAGTCCCGGGCCCGGGCAGGCTCTCTTGCGGGTTGCGCCCGTTTTCTCCCCTAGGGAGGAGCCCCGGCGAGGGCCGCCCCGCCCCTGCCCGCTCAGCGCCCGCGAGGATCGCGCTGCGCCGCGGCTGCCCGGGAAAAGGCAGGCGCTGCCGCTTTAAAGATGCAAATGAGCCCCGCGGGGGGGGGAGAGGAGCCGGAGCTCCGCGGCTCGCCCCCAGCCAATCCGGGCCGAGCCTCCCTCCCGTTCTGCCCCGGCCGAGGCCGCGCTAGCCCCGCCCCGCGCCCTCCCCTCCTCCGCGGGGGGGTCTTTGGGCGGCGGAGGCGGGCGAAGCAGGTGCGCGATGCGGAGGAGCGCGGAAGGTCAGTGCGCCCCCCCGGCCCCGCCCGCCCCGCCTCTCCCGGGCAGAGGGGAGGGGGATCCTGCGCCCCCCAAAGCGGGGGGGGGGGAAGGAGGGAGGGGGAAGCAGGCGCGGCCGCTCCTGGCCGCCTCTTTATTGCAGCGCCCATTGCGGGGAGCGCCGGGAGGGGCCGCTGATCCTGGGGGGGGTGGGGCGAGCGGGGGGGGGGGGGGGGGGCCGGCGGGGGGGGGGGGGGTGCCGCTGCCGCCCGGGCTGGCTGGTAGTGCCGGGAAGCCCGGCTGGGCTCGGGGGCCCCTCGGCGGGCGGGCGGGCTGCGGGGAGGCCTCCGCTGCAGGTGCCTGGGCAGGAATCGGGCGGGGGTCCCGCGCAGAGCTTGGCCTCCCCCGGCGCCCACGAGGGAGAAGCCCCCTGGGCGCCTGGGCGGGGGGGCTGTGCCGCGTGTCCAGCCAAAGGTCCGGCCGGAGCGATAAGAGGGGACTTTAGACGCCGGATCGGCCTGCGGAGGAGCCTCGGAGGCGGGCGGCGAGGGGGCATCCGGCCCCTTCTTTGGCTCCCTCGGAGGGGCCGGGACCGCAGTCGGCACCCTCAGCTTTGGGGCGCTTGCGGGGGGGGGGCAGCCTGGGCTTCCTCCCCAGCCCGTCCACCCCCCCGCCTGGCTCTCAGGCTCTGCTGACGGTCCCGGGGCTGCTGGCCGCGGGTCGGGCAGGAGAAGGGCCGTTCCCGGCTCTTTGATCTGGAAAGGCCGATCAAAAAGCGCCGCCCTTCCGCTGCCTTGGAGATGTTTAATTTAGGAAAGTGGGGGCTTTTTGTGCCGGAAAGGGAGTCGCGTGTGGTGGGTGCGCAGGGAGGGAGGCAGGGAGCTCCAGGCCAGTCAGACAGGCCCAGCCAGAAAGTGCCCTTTGCACCCTGAAGGACACTCAGGGCTTAGCAAGCGGGCTGATTAGCAGAGCCTCCACGTGCAGGGGCAGTCTGCTCTGGGGGCCTGGCAGGAGGGAGCAGCTGTCCTCCAAAAGCCCCTCCAGGCATTGCCTGCTTCTCCCGGAGCCCCCCTCCTCTTCTGGGCAGCTGGGGGTACATGGGCTGGGAAAGGCTCTCCTCCACTGGAAACTGAGGCGCCCCCCCACCCATGAATGAGTCAGGTTTTGTGGGGAGGGAGAACTCCTGCTTGGCCCCACGGATGGAGGCTGGGGGGGGAGCAGGGCCATCATTGCTTCTGCACTGGGGCATCACTTAGCTGTTGGGCTCTTCCCGCTGGATGGAGACGATGCCCCTCCCCATTGCCGTGTCTCCATGGGGGGGGGGGGCACTGTGCAGCTGCAAGGTTTTTGCCCTCTGCCCCCCCCCCCCTCGCAACTCTGCTCGGCCAGCAGCAAGTCCAGTGTGTCCCTGGGAGAAAGTGTTGCCCAGAGAGCCTTTGCCACGCTGCCTGTCTGGGTGCGCGTGGGGGGAAGGCCCAGCTGCACCCAGGGCCACCCTTCAGACATCCTCGGCCCCTCTCCGGCCGTCCCAGCCTCTGCCTGGTGGCAGGAAGAGGCCCCCACTGAAAGGGAGCCGGTCGGCAGGTCAGGGAGCCGGTGGGCCCTGAGCCACGGTTTGTGGCAGCCTTCTGTGGACAAAGCCCAGCTGTGCCTGGGAAACATGAGAGGCGCAAGAGAGGAGCCGTGGCAGCAACCACGCTGACCTCCAGGTTTGGTGGCACTTCTCCACGGCTGCGGAGCCCAGGGGGGTGGCAGGAGGCAGGAGAGCCCGGCCGGACACCCTGCGTGCCCCATTGCTCTAAACCGGCCCTGGGGCCCCTCGGAGCTCCTCCGTTTGGCCAGGGGGTCGCCAGACGGCAGCCTTTCAAGTGGGGTCCTCCCTCTCCGTGGTCCTCCGTTTGGGCAGGACCGTCCAGGGAACAAGGACGCTTTCCAGAACGGGCCTCTTGTGCCTCCGGCTCTGGTTCACGTGGGGTTTCCTGAAACCCCCCCCTCCCCCCAGGCCTCTGCTGGCGGGAGAGCCGTCCCAGTGGAGAGCGAGGGTGCTGCGGTGCCAGGCTGCGTCCGGAGCCAGCCCAGGAGGGCGGCATCGTGGCTGTTGGCTGCAGCGTTGCCCCAATGGGCACCGTGGCCCAAAGGCCACAACCAGACCCTCCCCCAGTTGCTTGTTTGAAGCAGAAAACCCATCAAATCCGGTGAGGGAACATAAAATAATTGTAGAAAAGTTTTAGCCCGTTAACACTTTTCTGACTGCAGGCTGCACAACCACCCCTGGAGACCCCCCCCCCAGGGAGGGGGGCTGCACCCCTCTGCCCCAGAGCTCTGCTCCTCCAGAGGCTGTCTCTGGCATTCAACGGAGCCCACCCCACCCCAGGACTGAAACCCAGGTGTTGGGCCCTCCCCTCCAGAAGGAGGGAAAGTGGGCCGTGCCCTTGCGGAGAGCCTGGCACATCCCCCACCACCACCATTGGCCTCCTCTGGGCCTTTGACAACTGATGGGATGAAGGCCTGGAGGGTGTCCTGGAGATCATCTAGTCCAGCCCTTCCCCTCTCTCTGAATTCCTCTTTTCCCAGAATGTAAACACAGGCCTGGTGGCTTGGCAGAGCCATCCCTGGCACCCACCCACCCCCTCCCTCTGATGGCAGGACGAGGGAAGCCACGGATGGAAACTAAGTTTCGGGGGGGGGGGGGAAGAACTAAGGAGAAGCTTCCTCACAGGGAGGGCTCCGAACACACACTTTGGGCTCCCTTGTGCTGTTGTGCTGTTGTGCTGCTCTTTTAGCAACTTGGTTGTGCAGCAGGGGTGGCCTTAAGGCAACTCTCTGGGTGTCGGCATAAATGAAGGGGGGACCACAGATCCCAGCCTGGGCACACTTTGTGGGGAGAGGGGCTGCGTTTCCAAGAGCGGGGGCTGCCCTCCAGGCCTGTGCCCTACACAAGCAATGTAGGGGGGGGGAACGGAGGGGCAGAATCCCTCTGCAGCTCTGGCTTTGGGTGGCCCATGTGCCACGGCCTGGGTGCAAGCTGCAGCTGAAATTCCTCCCCCCTTTGGGGAGTTGTGGCTGGGAGGGTCCCCTGCAGGGCGAAGGGCGGCCTCTCTTCCCCTCTGGCCAAAGGAGTGCTCGCCAGCGGCCCCCCCTCAATGAACCCAGCTGCCCTCTGTCCATCTGCCTCTCCACATGGATGGGGGGGTTTCTCAGAAGGGTCTCTGAACCGCCTTCCCCCCCCCCCCCCGGATCCAATGGAGGGGGGGAAGCTTGGAAGAGGAAGATTCTTTTAAAAAAATTAAGGAACATAAAAATCACAAACCGCGTGGAAAGAGCGGTGGAGTAAATGCGGAGGAGGGATCGTTGCCAGGGACCATCTGCCCCTCCCCCACAGGCTTTTGACCTCTTCCTGTAAATGCCCCTTCCTCAGTCCTGGAATCGCTCCGCTGCTAAGTTGCCCCTCCCCCGCCTTTGGGGGAAGCAGCAAAATGACCAGGCCCTCCATTGTGGCAGCCCCCCCCCCCAGTTGGGCCAGCTTGAACTGGAGAAGGAGCCCCCTCCCAGGAGACACAGCGTCCAGCTTCCGGCACGGCGGCCACACATCGCCCTCCCAAAGAGGCCAAAAGAGGCTGGCCACAACTACCCATGTGCCCCAGCCTCCAGGGCAGCCCCTCTGTGCAGCCCCTCTGTGGAGCCCATTCAGTCTAGTGGGCAAGGCACCAGGCTAGAAAGTGGGAGGCTGGGAGTTCTAGTCCTGCTTTAGGCATGAAAGCCGGGTCCCTCCCTCTTCCTCAGCCCATTCCACCTCACAGGGTTGTTGTTGCAAGGAAGGTGCATTCGATGCATTTGCTGCCCTGAGTTGTTTATAAAAGTAATAAAGATGGGATAAAAAATCCAAAACGAGTTTCTGAAAGAGAGCCATCCCAGGGTTGAGCAAAGCACCCCCTCCCCATCCAGGGGCTGAAGGGGGGGTTGCCGGGGGAGGGGAGCCCACCGGGGCAGCTGCAAAGCCGAAGGAGGAAACGCCACTCTCAGGAAGTGGCTTTTCAGCCCCCACCTGTCTGCCCCCCCTTCTTCTCTGCTTGCCCCCCCAGGGCGACGGTCCAGTCGGTTTTTGCCAGCTGCCGGCGAGAGCATGACCCAGCCACAGGCGAGTAGCCAAAGCCCCCTCCCTCGAAGCCACTGCCAGCCACGCTTGGAAGATACGGGGTGGGGGAGGGGCGGGTGGGTGGGTGGGCGCAAAGATCCCACCCCCCCATTTAAAGTGAAAAAACCAAGATGGCCTCTTCCGAGTACTTCCTGTTTTTACTCCCGCCTGCATTGCCGGGTGCGGGGTGCAACCCCAGTAACGCCACCCCCGACTGCAGGCGGTGGCCTGCTAGGGTGCCCGGGGGGGCCGAGGGGGGTGAGGGAAGGAGCAGGCGCTGGTGCCCAAGGGGCTGCCTCTGCCCCCTTTCCTGTGGCAGGAGGTGGAACCATGGAGGCCAGGACACTAGGCCAGCCCCCCCCCCCCGCTTCACCCTGGCCACCAACTGCAGCCCTGAGGCGCCCCGGGAGAAGGGGGCCCCCAGAGGAGCAAGGACGGCTACAGGGGGGTGGGCGAGAAGAGGGAGGGGCAGAGTATGGGGGTGGGTCAGAGGGTCACCCCCGAACCCTCCACCTGCAGTGGTCCCCCTTCAGCGGGGTCCCTTCCTCACGGGAGCCCTCCTGGGGGAGGGGGCTCTGTCTGGGGGGGGGTAGGAGGCCTGGGGTGATCCTGCAACACCCCAGCAGCAGCCAGCTGGGTCTCCCTGCCCTGGCTGCTTTGCCTTTGGGGGGGGCTGGAGCACTTCTGGGCTCCCTCCCTGGAGACCCCGGGCCTCACCCAAGTCTTCCTCCCCCAGCTTCCCAGGAGCTGAAGGAGGCCAGACCGCCCCACCACCACCATGTCTTACTTTGCGGAGCACTTCTGGGTAAGGAGCCCCCCTCGTCTTTGTGCCCCCCCCCCGCTTTTCTGCCCTCCCACAGCAGCTGGTGCCCAGGCCCCAGCGCCAAGGCCTTAGCGAGCCCCGAGGCTCTTCCAGTGAAGCAGGGTGGCAAACTGAGCTGGGAGGCCGTTGGGAGCAAGCTGGGCCTCGGCCAGGCTGGCCTGCTGCACTTCGGCAAGCGGGGTTTGGCGTGTGGTGACTGGGACAGGCCTCGATCTCTGGGGACCTGTTCGTGGCTGCCCGGAAAGCTCGCTCCCCTCCTGAGGGGCAAAGGGGACCCTGGTGCGGGTCTCGTGGAGCCACAGCAGGGTGGGCCCCCCCACGCCCTAGGGCAGCCTCCAGGCCAGGAAGGCAGCTGTGGGGATCCCCCGCCCCGCCTCCATTGCCACGTGGGGTGCCACGCCACGCCCTGAGGCCGCCTGGGCTCTGAAACTCTCCCCACATCCTGTGTCCCACTGAGGCTCGTGCAGGGCCCTCAAGCAAGGTTCTACTTCTCACTGATGGGAAGAAAGTCCTTTTCTGAGAATCAGGGTGGCCAGTCTGGGACTTTTCAGAAAAAGGAAATGCAAAGAGGCCCCAGAGGAAGGCGATGGAGGGCCGGGGGGGGGGGGAAAAGGGGGGAAGGTTTTCGCTCTCCCTTTGGGAGGAGGAAGCAAAGGCGGGCGGGGGAAGGGGGAAGGGGCAGCTGGACCTGCAAAAGTGCCCAGTTGGTCAGCAGGGCATGGATTGGCTGGTGTGCAATTCCCCCCCCCCCCCCCCCCGCTGATCTGTGTGTGGAGGAGGCTGCGCTGGGAAGCTTTCCAATATCCCAAGCTGGCATTTTGGCTCCGATTTTCCTTGGGATTTGGGGAATCTGGTGCTCATCTCCAGAATGAGAGTTCCTCTGTCTTCCCCAATGAAACGCCGGAAGAACAGCCCTGATGCCCCCCCCCCCCCCCGTTTACGAGCCTTTCATCTTTAACAGGCCAAAACAGCCCCGATCCAGCCTTTGTCCCTGGAGCCCCCTGGGATCTTGCTGTGCCCACTGCCTGTGCCCGCCCTGCCCACTCCCGGGGCACCCAGCAGTGACGTTTGCCGAGTGGCTGGCACTGGCTGGCTTGGGGGCCCCAGTCTGGCTGCTCTGGGGAGGGGAAGGCAGGGCCAGAGCCGTGGGGCAGGCCTCTGTGGGGGCTTGGGGACACCCCCAGCATCTGTCGGCTAGGGTGCCCTTGGGAAGTGGCTGATACCAGTGGGGTCCTGGGGACCGCCAAATTCTTAAAGAGGAGCAGAACCCCCCCACACTCAAGCTACCTCTTGAAATCTCTGGGGAGGGAGATCCCCCCCTTACTGTTGGCAGCCCACCCCCAAATCACGCCTTCCATCTCGGCTGATAGCTGGGGAAGGGGGGACTTGAGGAGGGGCAGCCCGGCCTCTGCCACAGGGCCTCTCAGCCTTGGCAGCTGGAAGGTGCCCGGAGCTCGACTCCCAGAATGCCCCAGCCAGCCGTGCTCCTTCAGGGGCTGGGGGGGCTCCTTCCTCCCCCGCCCCCTGCAGCCCCTGGGTCTGGGCAGATGCCCCTCTTGCTTGCCTGCAGGTTGGCGGAGAGCTCAACCTGGAAGGGGCCTGGCGGTGGTTGGGGGCCCACAGGGACAAGCTGGGAAGACCCCCCCCCCCAATTCCAATGGCCCCCTCCTCACTTTCTTGTCTGGGTTCCCTCGCAGGGAGAGAAGAACCAGGGTTTCGATGTCCTATATCACAACATGAAGCATGGGCAAATCTCAGCCAAGGAGCTGGCGGATTTCATGCGGGAGAGGTACGGCAAGCTGCCCCCTTCCCCCCTCCCCCGCCCCTTTGCCCCGCCCCCTTCCAGCCCCGGGGAGGGGTGGAGCGTGTCCACCCCGCAGCTCTCTGGGTTTTGTACTACATCCCCCAGAATGCTGGCTGCACATTCAGGAGTTGTTTTCCAGCGGGCCTGGAGGTTTCTTGTTTTTCCCAGAGGATGCAATTTAGGGGGGGGGGGCAGGGGCTGACTGCCAAAGGCTGGGGAGGGGGCGCTAAAACCAAGAGAGCGTCCCTTGTCTGGTTTCCAGCCCCTTCCCAGACCACAACACCCCCCCCCGCCCCCTCCTCTTGATTCCTGCCCAGTGTTTATTTTTAAGAGCCACTGGGAAAATCTGGGTCTTTCTCTCTCTTGAGATCCCAAAGGTGTTTTTCATTCTGTTTTTAGTAATAATTTTACTGATTTGTCAAAATATAAAACACAAAGTAGTAGAAAGCTAGAAAACGAGGTTGGGAAAAGAGAAGAAAAACTCTCCACCTTCGAGCTCTCTTTAGCGCAGTAGAAATTAGCAACGTTATAATCAGAACTTTTTGCTTTTAGGCGACGGTGCGTGGAAGCCACTTCCGTAACAATAGACCCCAGGGTGCTTTTTTCAAAAGGCAGCTGAACTTTTTTTAGTTTTTCAAGGAAAACCAAAAAGCACCTTTGGGACAGCCCTGGGCTGGGGGGCTGGGAACCTCCCTGGAGGTGTTTCCCCAAAAGAACCAAGTGGCCGGGGGGGGGGGGGGGGGGCTAAATCTGCACTTGAGCTGTGGGGGGCCCAGGGGACAGAGCGACCCCACATCAAAGCCCTGAGTCCTGGGAGCTGAGTTCAAGGCTCGCTGGAAACAGCCCCTGAGTTCCTGGCAGCGGGGGGGGGGGGGGGAGTGGCTGGAAGCAATCGGTAACTAAAGCAGATGAATCCGGAAGGGGAGCTGTGCTGCTAAGAGATCTTTAGGGGAGGAGGTGTGTGTGAACCCCAACCCTGCTTTCTCGGGGGTCAAAGCGGGCAGCTGTGCCTGTGTGGGGCTGCCTGTTTTTCCAGCCTCTGGGGCTGCAGGGCTGGGCAGGGTGGGACGGCCAGCACAAGCGGCACGGAGGGAGGCGTTTGTAGCCCTGGCCTTCCCCTTTGGGGAAGTTTTGTTTTTCAAAGGGAAGTTGGGGCTTTTTCTAACCTGGCGAGGTTGACAAGTGTTTCTCGACCTTGAACGTATCTGGGATCAGAATTTCTGTGGCTAAAAAAGGCGGTTTCCTGATTTTGCCCCCTTGGTTGCTGAAACGCTGCATGCAGTTGTTAAGTGAATCACACAGTCATTGAAACGAATCCAGCTTCCCCCGCTGACTTTGTTTGCCTGAAGCCAGTTGGGAAGGCTGCTGCAGCCGTCCGTAAATGCCGGTTGCCAGGTGGCCCCACTTGGCCCACCTGACCCCTGGGACGGCCACCGCCGGGACCAGCTGCAAAGCGTTTTTCTCAGTGGCACCCTAATTTCCGGTGATCGTTAAACAAACGGATTTAAGTCAAGAAATAGCTGTACCCCTTTTTGGCTTATTTCTGGAGAGAGAGTAAAGAATGAGTCGCAGAATCCAGTTGCAGAACCGGTGTCGGGGGTCATAGGCAGTCCCCAACTCATGTACTTCGGCCCCCTTTGCAAGAGTCTGCAGCTGCGGATGCAAAAGGAAAGAAAAAACAGCTGGCAGCAGAATTTGCTTCTGGGCGACTGGGCACGATGTTTGTGTGTGTGTCTGTCTGTGTCTGTCTGTGTGTGTGTGTGTGTCTGTGGTGGACTTAGGGGCAGCCCAGTTACCTTGTAAACCAGGAACCTTCCAGAGCGTAACTCACACAGGAGACACGTTGCCAGGCCTCCCTGGATGCTCCTAGCAACTCGTGGATCTGGTGGTCCGTGGGGATGAGGGCCTGGGGGTGTGTGGCTAAGAAGACCCCCCCAACTCTTGGCTGCTTTTCCTGCCCTCCAGAGAGCCAGAGCTTACTGGGTGAGGAGTTGCTCCTCTTGCCCACCAGAGGGAGCTGTGGCTCTTTGCTGACCCCATCAGGCCTGGCCAGGCCTGGCAGCTCTGCATGAATCAGTGGCGCAAACGCTGGGAACTGGGGAGGGCAGGATTTGGGTTCAAGTCTCCTGGGAATTCCTGCCGAGTGCTACCCCCACACCCTCTGGAGGCTTCTGTGCTGAAACCAGAACGGAGTAACTTTACTTCGGGTTGTGGGAGCTGACTGGAGCATGTGCAAAGTGCAAATCTGCTTGTACGCTGGTTCAAAAGGGCAGGGGTCTCTAACCTTGGCAACTTTAAGACGTGTGGACCTCAACTCCCAGAATTCCCGTGCCGGCGCATGTTGGCTGGGGAATTCTCGGAGTTGTAGTCCACATGTCATGAAGTTGCCAAGGCTGGAGACCCCTGAAAAAGAGGATTTTAGGCTTTCCTGCAGGGGCTGCTGGGAACAGAGAGCCTTGGAGGAATAAACATATTTCAACTTGCCTTTCCTTCTTTGGTGCCAGAGGCAGAGTTCAAAATGCCCAGTGAAAGGGGCCCAGCCTCGAATGCCCAGGAGTTTACTCAGTATCTGGTGGATAAAATCGCTCAGATTCAGGCTGGTCTGGACTCCAACTGGGCAGTATCGGACGAGGGGGAAGCGATGGGTTTGGCCAACAACATTTGGGAGGAGTTTGACCCTGTGACTCCAGATGAAGTGGACAGGATCATGGGGAAATTAAGTGCCACCACGTGTTTGTTGGACCCGTGTCCCTCCTGCCTGGTTTATGCGGCTCGGGAGGTTACACAAGGCTGGCTCCTGGCAGTTATCAATGCTTCCTTGAGTGAGGGGTGCTTCCCTGCCGCCTTGAAGGAGGCGGTGGTGAGGCCCCTCCTCAAGAAACCTGCCTTGGATCCAGCTATTTTGAATAACTTTTGTCCTGTCTCCAACCTTCGCTTCCTTGCGAAGGTTGTTGAGAGCGTGGTGGCACGGCAGCTCCCTTTGGTCCTGGAGGAAACTGAGTATCTGGATCCATATCAATCGGGTTTCAGGCCCAGGTACAGCACGGAGACGCCATTGGTCACGCTGGTGGATGATCTCTGGCGGGCCTGAGATAGGGGTTATTCCTCTGTCCTGGTCCTATTAGATCTCTCAGTGGCTTTTGATACCATTGACCATGGTATCTTGCTGTGACGTCTTGAGGGGTTGGGAGTGGGAGGCACGGTTTTATGGTGGTTTTCCTCCTACCTCTCCGGCCGTTCGCAGACAGTGTTGGCAGGAGGGCAGAGGTCAACCCCGAGGCCCCTTAGTTGTGGGGTGCCTCAGGAGTCGGTCCTCTCGCCCCTTCTGTTCAACATCTATATCAGGGGTGTCAAATTCAATTTCATTGAGGGCCGCATCAGCATTGCAGTTGCCCTCAGGGGGCCGGGTGGGTATGGCCAGGGTGGGCATGGCCTACTGGGTGGGCGTGGCTAGAGCGTGTATGGCCTACTGGGTGGGCGTGGCCAGCTCTACATCGTTCGCATCAAGGGTGCCTATGGGGACCTGGGCAGGAGTGGGACAGATCTGGGGGTCTCTGGCAGGAGGAGGGTCTCTGGGCCAGGGCCAAGGCAGTGGGGGCTGTTCCCTCACTGTTTCCAGGATGGCTTCGTGGGCTGCATGAAACCACTTCACGGGCCAGATTCGGCCCCCGGGCCTTGTGTTTGACATGTCTGATCTATATGAAGCCACTGGGTGAGATCATCTGTGGTTTCGGGGTGAGGTATCATCAATATGCTGATGATACCCAGCTTTTCATCTCCACCCCGAACCAACCCAGCGATGCCCTCGACGTGATGTCCCGTTGTCTGGAAGCGGTACGGATCTGGATGGGGAAGAACAGGCTTCAGCTCAACCCGGCCAAGACTGAGTGGCTCTACGTACCGGTACCTCGTTTAGTCCAAGAGGTTCCGTCTTTGGTTATGGGAGGTGAGGTGTTACCTCCCGTTGATAGGGCGCGCAACTTAGGCATCCTCCTGGATACATGACTCAGTTTTGAAGATCATATAGGAGTTGTGGCCAGGGGGGCATTTGCCCAGGTTCGCCTGGTGCGCCAGTTGCGCCCCTATCTGGACTGAGATGCCCTACGTACGGTCACTCACGCACTCGTTACCTCCCGTATAGATTACTGTAATGCTCTCTACATGGGGCTGCCCTTGAAGACCACCCGGAGGCTCCAGCTGGTGCAGAATGTGGCCGCGCGGGTAGTGATGGGAGCATCCCGATACTCCCATATTACACCCCTCCTGCGTGAGCTGCATTGGTTACTGGTTGCCCTCCGGGTGAGATTTAAGGTGCTGATACTTACCTTTAAAGCCTTACATGGCTTAGGCTTGGGATATCTGCAGGACCGTCTGCTGCCGGGAATGATCTCCCATCGCCCGGTGTGCTCACACAGGAAGGGCCTCCTCAGGGTGCCGTCGGCTAGACAGTGTTGGCTGGCAATCCCCAGGGGGAGGGTCTTCTCTGTGGGAGCGCCAGCCCTGTGGAACCAACTTCTGCTTGAGCTCCGGATGGCCCCGGATCTCCGGTCCTTTTGTCGCGGCCTTAAAACACTTCTTTTCCATCAGGCTGACCTGGACTGACGATAGGGATTTTTAAAATGTTTTTAACTTATTATTGGGGCTTCTAGTTTAATCCTTTTTTAGCTTTTGTATTATTGTATTTTATTGTTGTTAGCCGCCCTGAGTCCTTCGGGAGATAGGGCGGCATATAAGTCCCAAAAATAAATAAATAAAATAAAATAAATAAATAAATAAATAAATAAATAAATAAATAAATAAATTTGAGCAGAGACCTGCAGGGACGGGGAGGGTAACGGAGCCCATGGGGCTGGGCAGCTGGGCAGGAAGGAGAGACGGTTCAAGTCCTAGCTCCGGAGACTGCTTGTGGCCAGCCACTTACCTAGCAGGGATATGCTCTAAAATGCGGGTGCTAGGCAGGGGATACCCGGCAGGCTGGCCCGTGGAAGGCCCTGCCCCATCTGCCAGCGAGAGCGGGGAAGCATGGGCTCTGGGGTGCCTGGAAGATGGGCCGGTCCTTTGGAGAGCCTGCTCCCGGGACAGGGGTGACGGCGGGCCTTCCTGTCTCTCTGGGCCAGGGCGGCTGTCGAGGAGGCCTACGCCAAGTCCATGGTCAAGATGTCCAAGATGGCCGGCAACAGCACCCAGCTGGGGTGAGGGCCTACTGCATTCGGTCGGGGGGGGGGCTGCCCGAAGCCCAGCCGGGTGGGGAGGCCGTGGGGCTGATCCATACTCGTGTGCGGAGGCCTGTGGGGAGGGAGCCTCTGGCCCCAGGCCCTTTGCCCCCCCCCCCTTGCCCTGCTGGGCAGCCTGCAGGGCGAGGGTCCTGGTGCTTGAGCAGGTGGGTCCTATGTGGGGGGGGCTGAAGACCCCCCCAGAGGATGTCAGAGCAGGGCTCAGGCGCTGCCCGTGTGCCCCCCAGGACCTTTGCCCCCCTTTGGGAGGTCTTCCGCATCTCCTCAGACAAGTTGGCGCTGTGCCATGCTGAGCTGGTGAAGAAGCTGCAAGACCTCATCAAGGAGATTGGCCGCTATGGGGAGGAGCAGCTGCGAGCCCACAGAAAGGTGACACACACACCCCGGCCGAGTCCCCCAGAGGGTGTGGGGGGGGGACGTGTCCCCTCTTGGGCCTCTCCCCATCCCAGGGAGGGGCCCTCGGGCTGCCAGGCCCGCTCCGGGGTCCCAGCGGGGGCTGGGCGGGCCCCTCTCCCAAGCCGGAAGCCTGGAGAAGGGCCGCCAGTTCTGCTTCTCCTCTGGTCAGTCGAAGGACGAGGTGGCCGGGACGCTGGAGGCCGTCCAGCAGCTGCAGGGGGCCGCGCAACACCTGCCCAAGGCCAGGGAGGCCTTCCAGAGCCGATGCCAGGAATTGGAGAGGCTCCGCAGGGAGGGGGCCAGCCAGAAGGAGATGGACAAGGTCAGTGGGGGGGGTTGGGCCCTGCAGCCCTCCTCCTGGGACCCCCCCGGGGTGGGGGGGCGTAGTTGCTGAGGTCAACAGCCACCATGGCCAGCTTTGGATCGGCTCGCTGGGCTGGAGGGAGGGAAAGGAGGGCAGGGGGTTGGGAGTGGGGGGGCTCAGAGGCCAGGGCCTTGCCCTGACTACGCCCCCCGTGTGCCCCCCCACCAAGGCGGAACTGAAGTCCCGAAAGGCCGTGGATGCCCTGCGACGCACCGTGGAGAAGTACAACGCGGCCCGTGCGGACTTTGAGCAGAAGATGCTGGACACGGCCGTGGTGAGGGAGGGCGCAGGGCCTGGGGCTGCAGGGTGCACCCAGCTGGGTGGGATTCGCACCACGTCCAGTCCACTGCTGGCAGAGGTGGTTGACCGGTGCCATCTCTGCTCGGGGGCTGCTGGGAGAGCTGGCACTTACTCCCCCCCCCCCGTCTCTTCTGGTTATGCTGTTCAGGAGGGGGGTCCTGGGTCGGGAGAGATGGGGAGGCTGGGCCCACCTGGCTGGGGCCCGGGGAAGGCTCCAGGCGCAGGGCAGGTCTCCCCCGAGGAGTTTGGGGCTGCAGCCGCGCCCCAGAGCAGCCCAGCGTAGACCTGGCCTGGAAGGGGCTCGGCTTGCCCCCTCCTCTTGGCCTGAGCTCTGCCCAAGCACGAGTAGGCGGCTCTGCCCCCTGCCGGCCCCACAGCTCTTCTCCCCCCCCCCCCAGCGGTTCCAGGAGGTGGAGGAGTCTCACCTGCGGCACATGAAGGGCCTGGTGGGTTCCTACGTCCACTCGGTGGAGGACACCCACGTCCAGATCGGGCAGGTGAGGCCCAGGGCCCGGCCAGGCGCCTGGCTGGGCTCCAAGGGGCTTGCAGGGCAGGGCGGTTCTGGGCAAGCCTTCCTGGCTCTGCAGACCCCCATCGGGTGGGGGATTGTGGCGTTGCAGTCCAAGCCTGCAGAGCCCCCCCCGCTCTGCCACTCTTCTTCCTTTCCCACCCCCCTCCCAAGCGGTGGCAGGAGGCAGGCAGAGGGACCCCCTCCTCATTGGGGGTCTTCCCAGAACGAGGGGGGCAGCTGAAGGTGGGCTGGGGGGGGGTTGCTGCCTCCTCCAAGGGCCCCCTGGAGCAGCAGAGCAGGGGCCGGACAGGTGAGGGGGGGGTCCCTGGAATCCTTTTGGGGGTCTCAGGAGGGTCCCCGCCTCCCCCGTTCAGGTGCAGGAGGAATTCAAGCAGAACATGGAGAACATCGGGGTGGAGACGCTGCTGCGCAACTTTGCGGAGAGCAAAGGCACCGGCTGCGAGCCCCCAGGTGAGGGGCGCCTTGGCGGGTGGGGTGGAGCTGCCCCGGGGGGCTCTGCGGGGGAGGGGGGCAAAAGGAAGCAGGTGGGGGGCGCTGGGCGGACGAGCAGGCGTTGCCTCCCCAAGGGGTCTTGCAGGGAGACCAGGCTCCCCGAGGGGGAGGGGTCCCGGGGGTGCCCGGGTCCCCTGCCTCTCGCTCAGAGTGAGGGAGATGAAAGCATCTGTGATGAGGGGGGGGCTGGAGCCATTTCTCTGGGGTGGGGCGACCCCAACCTCACCCCGGGCTTCTCTCTGCCCCCCCCCCCCCACAGGGCCCCTGGACCTGGAGGAGCTGAGCCTTCTGTCCTCCCAGGAAGGCAAGTACGTCTGGCTCGGCTTTGGGGGGGGGGGGCTTCTGCCTTTGGCAGAGTGAGCAGGCTATCTTGGGGTGCCTGTGGGCTGGGGGGGGCAGCCTGTGGTGAAGGAGACAGATGTGGAGGTGGACCCTGAAGACCAAACACCCCCCCCCCCACGCACTCAGTTGTGCTTCCTGCCAGCCCTGTGAGGTGGGCCAGGCTGACTGGTCCAAGGAGCTCAGTGGGGATCAAACCCAGGTTTCTTGGCCTTAGTTGACCCCCCCCAGCAATGCACGATGCTGTTACTCCATGCATCTGGGGGGGGGGTCAGTCTGCTCCTTATTCAGGGATGGTCCTGAGGCAAAGGGAAGCTGGACTGGGGGGGGCTGCAGCCCACGCACCATCTTCCAGTACCCTTTTCGTGCTCCCCCATGTGGGAAGGGCAGAAGCGCCATCCTTCACTCTTTCTCTTGGGGGGGGTGGGCACGGCAAAGGCAGGGATGCACCCCCTCATTTCTTCTGCCCACCTCCCATTGAATCTCAACCACACAATCCTCGGGCTGCCCGGTGCCCCTTCTCTCCCCCTCCCCAAATGGAGACATGGGGCCCAGGTGTGGCTTCTGGGGGACCCCCTGGATTCAGCTCTGCTCCTCAGGTGCCCCCCCAACCAAGCAGCAGCGCCCCTGGTAGGCCCCCTGGCCAAGGGCCCCCTGGTTCTCCTGAAAAGCCCCCCCCTTTTGTCCCCTCAGGGCCCAAACGCAGCCGCAGCAAAGCCTTCCGCATTCCCGGACTCGGGCGCAAGGAACGCGGACGGGACTTGGGGTGAGTATGGCTGTGGCCCCCCCTCTGCCATCGGTCGTAGCTGGCTGCCCCCCCCACTCACCCTGTCTCCTTCTTTCTCCCCAGGGAGTCTCCAGAGGCGGATTTGGGGGTGAGGATGCGCCCCCCCAGGCGGTGCAGCCGAGTGGTGGGCTTTGCCCGGACCCCTGTTCCCAAGGGTTCCCTCCCCCCCAGTCTTGTGCTGCCCACCCCTCCCTGGGAGATTTGGGGGATGATCTGTCCCACAGCCCCCACAGCCCTGTTGTCTCTCCGCAGCCCCCCCGAGGTGGATGAGGAAGGCTTCACCGTCCGGCCCGAAGTGAACCAGAACGATATCTTGGTGGGGGTGTCAGGGGGGCTGGGAGTGGATCTAGGGAAGGGGGGCTGAGGAAGGGATTCCCCCCCGGTGGTTTCCCAAAGAGGCGGCTTGGGCTAAGAGAGGGCCCGGGGACCCCGGTCTCCCCCCCCCCGGGACCCACTGCCGAGGGGCTCTCCTTGACTCGGTTCCACGCGAACACAGCAGCCGCTTCTGCTCGTCCAGCGACTCAGATTACGACGATGAAGAGCCGCCCAAGTTCTACATCCGGATCAAGCCCATCCAGGCCCCCGAGCGGGTGGGCAGCGCGGCCACCTCGGCCGCCACAGAGCAGCTGAAGGCCTCTGTGGGCAGCCTCATCCTGCCGCCCTGCGTGGGGGTGAGTGGGGGGCACCAAAGAGGATGAGGGCGGCCCCCCCCCTCCCTCCCCCTCCCCTGCTTGTCCTGGAGCAGGGCCCAGAGAGCCCTGCCATCTGCCCTCTGCTGCAGGGCCTTCGCCCAGGGGGGGCGGGGGGGCAAGGGGCAGCGGCGGCCTTGTGCTCTTGACCTCCCCTTCTCTTCTGCAGGGCACCATGAAGAGGCACTCCTCCCGTAAGTGGCCCCTCCCTCTCTGGGCCCCTGCGTGGGGTGGGCTGGGTTCATCTGGTCAAGACCGAGGCCTGACCCTCGTCGCCCAGCCCTCACAACCACTGGATGTGTGTGGCACCTGCTGTGTTTCCTTGAAAACAAAACTGGGTCTTGTCTTAATTTTTGCTCCTGAAGACGCACCGGGGCTGGTACAACTGACGCACACAGCCAGGGGGGGTCTGCGGGCCGTTGGTGCCCCCCCCAAGTGCAGTGATTTCCTGCACTGCAGATAGGCCTGGGCGGGGGGCTTGATGCTAGTGCTGGAGGACCCCCCCCCATCGCACTCTCTGCAGCTGCTCAGCTTCGGCTGCTCCCTCTTGGCCCCGTTGCAGCCTCCCCAAAGCGGGGGGCCCTTCCGTGGCCAGGGAAGTGCTGACCCGCAGCCCAGACTCGGGGTGCCTGTCTAGTTGCCCCCCTTTCCTTCCAGGGCACTTGAAAACCTTCCCTTCGGCTGCTGCCGTGCCCACCAACTCCGGCCCGGCCCCGGGTGCAGGAGAGAGAGGTGAGGCCGCAAGGCCAGGGGGAGGGTGGAGTGGGGTGGGGGGCACTTCCGCCCGCTGACCTTTCTCTTTCTGCCCTGTCCTCACCCTCCCTTGGCAGGCGGTCAGCCAGGAAGCGCTGCGACCCCCAACCTGCTGCCCCAGTTGAGCAGGTATGCCCAGATCTTGGCTTGCTGCCTCTGGCACGGAGCGGCTGTGGGCAGGGGGGGGCAGCTTTGTGCCAGCTTCCTTGTTTGCTCTGGGGATTAGGGAGTTGTCATGGGGGGGGCGCGACTGGGGGGCAGGAAGGATCTTGCTTGGAGCTGCTGCCCCACAGGAAGGAACCTTGCAGTCCCCCGGACTTTGCTTGCCCCCCTGGGGGTGGGGGGAGAGGAGAATGATGGGGGGTGGTGTACGTCAGTGCTAAGTAAGAAGATCAAAATATTAGGAGCAAAGACACACACACACACACACACACACACAGAGGGCCCCCCCCCCCTTTTCCCCAGGAGAGGCTAGAAACCGATGCCAGCCAACTTGAACCCTGCTGGCCAGACCAAGCCCCCCCCTCCCCCATGGGAAGGGGCTTTCTGGGAATAACGGGGGTCTTTTCTCTGCCGGCCCCTCCCTCCCTCCCTCCCGCCCCCCTCTTCTCTTTCTCCAGCTGCGAGGGCAAGAGCAAGCCAGAGGCCCTTCCTGCCAGCGCCTTGTTTGGGCCTCCGCTGGAGTCGGCCTTCGAAAACGAAGCTTTCACAGGTGACCGAGGCCCGGCTTTTCCCCAGAGAGGTTTTGGGGCAGCGCGGGGGGGGGGTGCCTTCGCAGAGTGGAGGGAGGGGGCTGGGCCAGGCAGCTGCAGCTTCCCCAAAATCCAGGAGCATCCCACCTCCAGCCCAGCAGGGGCTTAGGTCAGGGAGGAAAGGGGGGGATGCTGGGCCGGCTTAGCCAAGGTAGGAGACCCTCCCCCAACACAGGTGGCTCAGGTGGGGCTGCTGTGCTGAGGCCACACCCACCCACCCCCTCCACCCCAGAGCAGCCCCGGTTTGGGGCAAAGAGGCAAAAGAGAGGAGAAAGAAGGAAAACTGCAGAGGGGAAAGACGGGGGGGGGGGGGGGGTTGCCCTCAAAATCCGGCTGGACCCTCAGTGACCTCCCAGGGCCGCACGCTTGGCCTGAGGTGGCCGGAGGGGGAGACTCGGGGCCGGGTCCTTGGTGCCCCCAGGGGGAACTCTGGGCGGCTGGTGCAGGGACCCTCCGGCTTCCCCCTGTTCTGTTCCAGCCTACGACCGGCCCTGTTTGAATCTCAGGGACAACCCCTTTTTATAGTCAACAGGCTAGAAAAACCCAATCAAATTTATTTACAAAGAAATCAAAAGTTCAAACAAGAGTTAAACAGGAATAGCAGACCAGGACTCTAGCAGAAGATCTTCAAACGGTTGCCTTCAGCAACCAGCACCTCCCACACCTTCCCCTTTTATCAGCAGTCCCAAGGCGTGGCTTCTCATTGCCTTCTCCTCCTCTCACCAAGTTGCCTCATGGCCTTTCTCTGTTGTACTCTGCTGGATTGCCTCTTGCTCCTAGCATCCCTGAATAGATCCAGCTGTGAATCATCTACATCCAATACCTCATGCTCACACAGCTGAGTCTGATGAGGAACATGATGGGAGGGGCCAGGCTGAGAGTCCTGCAGTGCATCAGAGCCTCCCTCTGACACCAAAGGCTCTCCAAACCCTTCCTCCTCCTCTTCAGAATCATCAGACTCAGCTGCCGGTATCACAGGCTGATGCTGAATCACAACACCTCCGGCCCCAGCATTCAGGGGCACTGGTCCCCTTCCTCCCCTGCAGGGTCCCACCTTCGCCCCCTTGGAGGGTCAGAGGGGAGCCCCCACCTTCCCCCATCCGGACCCTCTTTGTTGGGAGAGTGGCCCCTGTTCTGGATCGAAACATGTTGTATACTGATTTTAATTCTTTGTCAAGACGCTTGTTGGTCTGTTTAAGCGAAGTTAGTCACATTAACGGCCCTTTCCAGACAGTGAACTCATAAAGCACCTGGTTCATTTGAAATACCTTTATTTTGCATGTAGAAAGTGGTTACAGCAGAGAAGGTGTGGTCAGGTGAATCTGGTCGGTGCTTTAAGGTCGAAAGACAGTAACAGGATTACTGTCCGCATGGCTTGTGTTCAGATGTTACAATGGAGGATGGAACACAAGGGAGCAAGGAGAAGGAGGAAGTCCAACCCAGAAGGGGTGGATCCTAGTGCAGCATCATGAGCAGGATAGGAAATACATCACAAAGGGGGAAGGTACTGATAGACCCAATTAGCATATTGGTCAGCAATACGGTTTTTTGCCTTATTCTTTGCCGCTTGCACCAGGAGATCTCTGTGCTGGTTCAGATCCTCAATTTTAATTAATTCTGTTGAGGAATTAGCTACATTAGAGTCATTCAAAAAACCTATGTATTTTGTAGACAGCCGCTGGTAACTTTCATAAGCTGCAGATAAGCGATCTATAGAGTCTCTTAATACAGCAGGATTACCATCAACACTGAGCAAAATTGTTATGGCGTGTGTGGTTCTGTCCCATAGCTCTGACAGATTAGTGGAAAATTCATCTTTAGATGCTTCATAAATTTCTATGAGTTTTTGGGTTGGTTTTATTGTACGCTTGGGTCTTCCAACTATTTGGTGCAATTTGGGGTTATATGGCTGAACCAGCTCCTCGAAATCAATGAGACATTCCGCCAGGGCTAAGACATACAGAAATTTTCTAGATATTTTCTGATTAAATTCGGTGAACTTGCTCTTTGACCACCAGGGGGCGCCTTCTGTGTGGTCAGAGACTTCAGGGAAGTTCACCTGTTGGTCACTAGGGGCACCTTCTGCTTGATTAGGGACTTCAGGAAAGTTCACCCTTTGACCACTAGGGGCACTCTACACGTGCCTGAGGACAAGCCTTTTACTTGCTGAGCAGCCACTGGAATGCTGCTTGTGTAGGTGAGTACTACAAGGAACTCCACCTCTTGACCACTAGATGCAAGCCTGATATCTTCCCTAGCTGTTTGGATGCAAGCCTGGTATCCTCCCTAGCTTGAGTTGGAACATAAAGTGAAGCAACTGTTCTTCGTTATGACCACAAGTTGTGAGCCGGTTTGAAACCCTTGGAGGAACTCTCTCTCCGTGTTAAGAGCTAAACCGTAGGCTGTAACTTTGTCACTGACGGAGGTTAATTGCTCCCTCGTTCCTTTGTTTAAGTTAGTGGGGCTGGGTAGGGTTGCTTTGCTTTGCTGAATGATCTCCCACCTATTTTAGGATTTTAGATCATTTGCCTATCATATAAAAATGCTTGCATAGCTTGCTATAAGTGTGAATCAAAGTCTCTCTGTATACAAGCTTTCATATGCGTTTCAAAGTTGCAGACAGTTTAAGCATTTCAGTTTGGCCATCAGGAGTCGCTGCCTGTTACTAGGCAACTAATTGCTTAACGGCTCTTTTATTGTTGTTTCTCAGCAATCTTTATTGCAAAGAAGAGAGGGGAAAAAATTGCTAACTGGCAAACTTTTTTGTTGGAGCTCAATTTTAAAAAACAATGGCTAATAGCACAGGACGATCTCTGTACAAATGCTTGCATGGCTAGTCATAGATTTCATTTGCAACTGGCAAAATTTTTGTTTGAGCAAAAATTCAACTCTAAAGACAATGGCTATCAATGAATGCTTTTCTCTCTGTGTAACATCCAAGCTTACAAGCTGTTGCACAGCTCGCATTCCTAAGGTGGGGTGAACCACCAAGAGCTGGTTACCAGGACAACAAATTGTTTTATTGTCTATCCTTGTTGTTGTTGTTGTTGTTGTTAGCTGCAAAGTCACGTCTGACCCATTGCGACCCTATGGACAACATTCCTCCAGGCCTTCCTGTCCTCTACCATCTTCTGGAGTCCATCTAAGTTCACGCCTACTGCTTCAGTGACTCCATCCAGCCACCTCATTCTCTGTCGTCCCCTTCTATTGCCCTCAATCTTTCCCAGCATTAGGCTCTTCTCCAGTGAGTCCTTCCTTCTCATTAGGTGGCCAAAGGATTTGAGTTTTAGCTTCAGGATCTGGCCTTCTAAAGAGCAGTCAGGATTGATCTCCTCTAGGACTGACCGGTTTGATCGCCTTGCAGTCCAAGGGACTCGCAGGAGTCTTCTCCAGCACCAGAGTTCAAAGGCCTCAATTCTTTGGCGCTCAGCCTTTTTTATGGTCCAACTTTCACTGCCATACATTGCAACTGGGAAGACCATAGCCTTGACTATACGTACTTTTGTTGACAGGGTGATGTCTCTGCTTTTTAGTGTGCTGTCTAGATTTGCCATGGCTTTCCTCCCCAGGAGCAAGCGTCTTTTAATTTCTTGGCTACAGTCCCCATCTGCAGTGATCTTGGAGCCCAGGAAAATAAAATTTGTCACTACCTCCATTTCTTCCCCATCTATTTGCCAGGAATCGAGAGGGCCAGATGCCATGATCTTGGTTTTCTTAATGTTAAGTTTCAACCCAACTTTTGCACTCTCCTTCTTCACCCGCAACAAGACGCTCTTTAGTTCTTCTTCACTTTCTGCCATTAGAGTGGTATCATCTGCGTATCTAAGGTTGTTGATATTTCTTCCGGCAATCTTAATTCCTGCTTTTGATTCATCTAGCCCTGCCTTTCTCATGATGTGCTCTGCATGTAAATTAAATAGGCAGGGCGACAGTATACGGCCTTGCTGGACTCCTTTCCCAATTTTGAACCAATCAGTGGTTCCGTGTCCAGTTCTCAGTGTTGCTTCTTGACACGCATATAGGTTTCTCAAGAGACAAATAAGATGGTCTGGTACTCCCATCTCTTTAAGAACTTGCCACAGTTTGTTATGATCCACACAATCAAAGGCTTTAGCATAGTCAATGAAGCAGAAGTAGATGTTTTTCTGGAACTCCCTAGCTTTCTCCATGATCCAGCGTATGTTGGCAATTTGATCTCTAGTTCTTCTGCCTCTTCGAAATCCTGCCTGTACTTCTGGTAGTTCTCGATCCACATACTGCTGAAGTCTAGCTTGTAGGATTTTAAGCATGACTTTACTAGCATGAGAAATGAGTGCAATGGTGCGATAGTTTGAACATTCTTTGGCACTGCCTTTCTTTGGAATTGGAATGTAAACTGATCTTTTCCAATCCTGTGGCCACTGTTGAGTTTTCCAAATTTGCTGGCAAATTAAGTGTAGCACTTTTACTGCATTGTCTTTTAAGATTTTGAATAGCTCAGCTGGAATACTGTCACCTCCACTAGCTTTGTTGTTGCTCAGCTTTTCTAAGGCCCACTTCACTTCGCATTCTAGGATGTTTGGCTCGAGGTCAGTGACCACCTCATTGTGATTATCAGGGACGTTAAGCTCATTCTTGTATAGTTCTTCTGTGTAATTTTGCCACCTCTTCTTAATCTCTTCTGCCTCTGTTAGGTCCCTGCCATTTTGGTCCTTTATCATGCCCATTTTTGCATTAAACGTTCCCTTCATTTCTCTAATTTTCTTGAAAAGATCTCTGGTCCTCCCTATTCTATTGTTTTCTTCTATTTCTTTGCACTGTTCATTTAAGAAGGCATCTCTTCTAGCTATTGTCTGGAATTCTGCATTCAATTGGGCGTATCTTTCTTTTTCTCCCTTGCCTTTCGCTTCCCTCCTTTCCTCAGCTATTTGCAAAGCTTCCTCAGACAGCCATTTTGCTTTCTTGCATTTCTTTTTCTTTGGAATGGTTTTGGTTGCTACCTGTTGTACAATGTCGCGAACCTCTGTCCATAGTTTTTCAGGCACTCTGTCTATCAGATCTAATTCCTTAAATCTATTTGTCACCTCTATTGTATATTCAACAGGGATATGATTTAATTCATACCTGAGTGGCCTAGTGCTTTTCCCTACTTTCTTCAGTATAAGCCTAAACTTTGCAAGGAGAAGCTCATGGTCTGAGCCACAGTCAGCTCCTGGTCTTGTTTTTACTGACTGTATAGAGCTTCTCCATCTTTGGCTGCAGAGCACATAGTCAATCTGATTTCTGTGTTGACCATCTGGTGATGTCCATGTGTAGAGCCGTCTCTTGGGTTGTTGGAAAAGAGTGTTTGCTATCACCATCGTATTCTCTTGACAGAATTCTATCAGCCTGTGCCCTGCTTCATTTTGCACTCCAAGGCCAAACTTGCCTGTTATTCCGGTTATCTTTTGGCTTCCTACTTTAGCATTCCAATCCCCCATGATGATAAGAACATCATTTTTTGGTGTTAGTTCTATAAGGTGCTGTAGGGCTTCATAGAACCGGTCAATTTCATCCTCTTCAGCACTGGTGGTTGGGGCATAGACTTGGACTACTGTGATATTGAATGGTTTGCCTTGGATTCGAACTGAGATCATTCTGTCATTTTGAGGATTGTATCCCAGTATTGCTTTTCCTACTCTTTTATTGACTATGAAGGATACTCCATTTCTTCTGAGGGATTCTTCCCCGCAGTAGTATACCTGATGGTCATCTGAGGCCTATTCCTGTCCATTTTAGTTCGCTGATACCTAAGATGTCGATGTTCAGTCTTGTCATCTCTTGTTTGACCACGTCCAGCTTTCCTTGATTCACGGCTCTTACATTCCAGGTTCCTATGGAGAGAAAATCTTTACAGCATCAGACTTTCCTTTCACCATCAGATACATCCACAGCTGAGCGTCCTTTCGGCTTTGGCCCAGTCGCTTCACTCTTTCTGGCGCTACTAGTACTAGCCCTCTGCTCTTCCCCAGTAGCATATTGGACGCCTTCCGACCTGAGGTGCTCATCTTCCAGCGTCATATCGTTTTGCCTTTTGGTACTGTCCATAGGGTTTTCATGGCAAAGATACTGGAGTGGGTTGCCATTTCCTTCGCCAGTGGATCACATTTTGTCAGAACTCTCGGCTATGACCTGTCCGTCTTGGGTGGCCCTGCACGGCATAGCTCATAGCTTCATTGAATTACGCAAGCCCCTTCGCCACGACAAGGCAGTAATCCATGAAGGGGTGTCTATCCTTATGGCCACTTAATAGCTTAGCCAGAGAGGAAGAGTTCATTTTCAAAGGTAAATCTCTGAAACTTCTAGAGAAAATCTATTTGAAACGGTAGGCAGGAAATTTCTTAAACTTTCTTTTGGTTTCACAAACTTGAAGGTTGCAAACAAACAGTCATTCTAAATTGCAGGCAATAACTGGCAGAGAGGCAATGAGATGTTTACTAGCCTTTTCAAACAAGAGTTCACAGAATGTTATCTCCAAATCCTTTGTTACCTCTGCCTTGTTCAAAAACAACACGCACATGAAGGATGCAGAGAGAAGGAATTCAGATTGCATTTCCTGTTTAAACTTGATTGTAGAAATGTTACACTTTAAATTGCAGATTTTAGAAATTAAAACACATTTTCTAACTGAACTTTAAACTTGATTGAGGTAAACACATGCAGCCAGTAGGAATTAATTGCTATCCTTGACTTCTTACTTGTAGACAACACACACAATGCAGCCAGTAAAATTGATCACTGATATTTCACTTAAGCTTTTGCAGATAACATGCATACACAATGGATTGCAGGCAGTAAAAATTAATAACTGTCTTTCGACTGTTCTGGATCAAACACGTTGTGATCGTGCCTTTAATTCCTTGTTAAGACACTTATTGGTCTGTTTAAGCGAATTTAGTCACATTAACGGCCCTTTCCAGACAGTGAACTCATAAAGCACCTGGTTCATCTGAAATACCTTTATTTTGCATGTAGAAGGTGGTTACAGCAGAGAAGGTGTGGTCAGGTGAATCTGGCCAGAGCTTTAAGGTCAAAAGACAGTAACAGGATTACTGTCTGCATGGCTTGTGTTCAGATGTTACAATGGAGGATGGAACACAAGGGAGCAAGGAGAAGGAGGAAGTCCAACCCAGAAGGGGTGGATCCTAGTACAGCATCATGAGCAGGATAGGAAATACATCACAAAGGGGGAAGGTACTGGTAGACCCAATTAGCATATTGGTAATTTCCCAAGAACAGCCACGTGGCTGCTTTGCCTTCACCCTTTGGTGTGTGTCTTGATGGCCGATTCCTCCTCAACTGTCGGTCAGAACTGACCCCGGATAACCTCCTGGTGGGTCATGCTGAGGCTGCTTCTTCCACCCGCTGACCCCGGTTTGGCCTTCACCTGCCCCCCATCTCTCTGGCCCTTCGGCCCCTCTCCTCAGAGCCGGCAGGTCCTGGGCATCTTTGGCTGTGAGAGGGCTCAGCCCAGCGCAGGCTGCTGAGGGTCCCCCCTCCGCCTTTCAGGCCCTGCCCCTCCCTCCTCTGCCAGTGCAGGGTCCCTGATATCTATTCTGCATAGAGGTGGGTTCAGATTCAGAACAGAGCTCGAAGGGACCTTGGAGGTCTTCTAGTCCAACCCCTTGTTCAAACAGGAGACCCTATGCCATTCCAGACAAACGACTGTCCAGTCTCTTCTTAAAAACCTCCAGTGATGGAGCACCCACAATTTCTGGTAGCAAACTGTTCCACTGGTTAATTGTCCTCACTGTCAGGTTCTCCTTAATTCCAGGTTGCTTCTCTCTTTGGTCAGTTTCCATCCGATGTTTCTTGTCCTGCCTTCAGGTTCTTTGGGGAATAGCTTGACCCCCTCTTCTTCTTTGGGGCAGCCCCTCAAGTATTGGAATGCTGCTACCATCTTCCTGCCCCCCCCCCTCGTCCTTCCTTTCTCTAGGCTGGCCATTCCCAAGTTCTGCAGCCGTTCTTCCTATGTTTCAGCCTCCAGCCCTTTAATCCTCTTAGTTGCTCTTCTTTGCACTTTTCCCAAAGTCACAACATCTTTTTTTGCAATGCGGTGACCAAAACTGGATACAGGTATTCCAGGTGTGGCCTTACTAAGGTTTTATAAAGCGGCACTAATACTCTGCGTGATCTTGATTCTATGCCTCTGTTTATGAAACCCAGGATTGTGTTAGCTTTTTTGGCGGCTGCCGCACACGGCTGGCTCACGGTCAAGCGATTGTCCACTAGGACTCCGAGATCCCTCTCACAGTGGCTGTTTTTAAGCCGGGTCTCGCCCAATCTGTACTTGTACCTTTGGTTTTTCCTGCCTAAGTGTAAAACTTTGCTTTTCTCCACACTGAAACTCATTTTGTTGGATAGGGCCTATTGTTCAAGCTTGTCAAGATCTTTTCGAATGAGTAAGGAACAAAGTTGAATGGGCAAGGGGAGGGGGATGCGGCCTTGTCCCCCCCTCCCCATTTGCCAGCTGCTTCTCTGTGTTCTGGCCTTCCTGAGGCTCCCCGACTGTTATTATGGGTGGAGAACAGATCGGTTTCGTTCTAGCACTTTTTGGCTTTCTAGGGCGGGGGTGTGTGTGGATGGGGGGGGGGATGTAACAGGACCAACCCGTTTGGGCTGCCGTGACGCCTTTTGAGAAGGCCTTTGTGACAACAGCAGGAAGTGTTGCTTTTACGCAGGCAAAGGGGGGGGAGGGTGTGTTCCCTGCATGTCTCTTGCGTGGGGAGAGACACGGCTTCCTCTGGCAGGTATGCGGAAAAGGTTTTGAAAGTGGGGTGGGGGGGCAGGGAGTGCCCAAGAGGGAGGAGCACCCGCCCTTTGGCCACCCTTGCAGGGGACCCAGCCTTGCTGTGTGTCATCGGGAAGAGGAAACTGCTGCTGTCCATGGAGGTTCTCCGCCCAGCCATTGCGGTGAAAGCAGCATAGGGGTCTGACCCACACGAGGCCCCCATCTGAGCACCTGGGGGCTTTGCTAGCCAAGGGGAGAGAGCCTCTTCGGAGGTCAGGATGCCCCACAGCCTGGGAGCGAATGGCCGACAGTGCCTTATGGGAGCAGAGTCCTTCCCCGAGCAGAGGCCTTGGCTCAAGAAAGCAATGAGGTGATCCGGCAAGAGGCGCTGGCTGAGCACGGTGCCCGCTGTGCCGCTCGCTGCCAGCTGCCGCCTCGGCCCTTGAGCCAAGCTGCTCCTGGCCCGGCCAAGCTGCAGGGGGAATCGGCCCCCAGGGCCAGAGCTGCTGGTCCTGCCTGCTGACCGGGAGCCCCCTGCTCAGCTGGCACCTGCCGCAAGCCCACCCCCCTTTAGCCAAAGGCCCGGGGGGGGGGGCGGGTGAGCTGCCCAGATCTGGCCTGGGAAAGGCTCCTGAAGGACCCCGGTGAGTGTGTCCCCTCCTTTTCCGAGGCTGGAGACCCCGAGGCTCTTTGGGGAAAGGGCTCAGGCGGGCCTGGCGTGGGTGGCCAAGCCTTCGTGCCCCTCCCTGCCTCCTGCCCCATGGACCCCAGCCCCTTTCCACAGGAGCCGGCTGGGCCAGAGAGAGACGGCAGAGGGGCAGACCCTCCCACGTCTGGGCACGAGCAGAGCCCGGGGGGGGGGGCATCCCAGTGCTCAGACTGCCAGGTTGGGGATGGGCCTGTGGGGGAGGCAGGGGGGTCCGGCTCCTTCGTCCTGGTTGGTCCTCCTCACTCCAGAGCCAGCTGTGGGGGGGGGGCATGTCTGATGCCCACTGCAGAGACACGCGGGGGGGGGGGCAGCTTTCGGATTGCAAGTGAGGCAGATCAGTGGATTTGAGGGGTGGGTCCAATCTAGGGCCACCCCCTTCAGGGCCGCCCCATCAGCCTTTGCGCCCCAATATTACTCCTCTTTCCACTGCTGGGTGGGCCCTGCAGCCCCCAAATCCCTCTTAACCCTGTGCCCCTCTCTCCTTCTGTCTCCCCACAGCGCCCCGAGCCTACTTGCTGGCCTCCAGCCCCTCCCCCTTCTCCTCCTCCCCCGAGAACGTGGAAGACTCTGGCCTGGACTCCCCCCCCCACCTGGCCACGGGACCCTCCCCAGATTCCCGCCTGTGGAGTTCCCGACCGGCCACCCCCCTGAGCCCCCCTGGCCAAAGGACCCCCAAAGGTGCTCTCGCCTTCCGGGGCAGCCGCGGGGCGCTTCGGTCCGAGGACAGGCCCAACCCCTGGCTGCCCCAGCCCTCCGCCCCCCAAGACGCCCGCTTCGGGGCAGAGCCGGGCTGGGCGGTCTCCGGGGCCTCCTGGCCCCCCGCAGGGGCCCGGGCCTTCTCCGCCTGCTCCCCCGACCTCTTCTCCTCCGAGGCCGGGACCGGGGGCCGGCGGCTCTGGGCGGCCCGACCTCGCAGCCCGGCGGCCTCGGACGGAGCCCCTCGGACCGGGGAGCGCGACAGCTGCCTCTCCTCCAACTCGGCCTCCTCCTCCTCCTCCTCCCCGGCCCCCCTCAGCAGCGGGGACTCCACCAGCCCCTCCCCCTGGGCCCCCCGGGGCCGCGACCTGGACAGCAGGGGCCCTTCTGCCTCGGATGCCTCCTCTGAGCACGGTGAGTGGGGGGGGGTGAATTGGGGCTGGGGCGCTGGTGGCTGGGGGGGGGTTGCAGCAAGAGAGACAAAAGGGGAGAGGCAGGGAGGGAGGCTTGGGGGCAGGGAGGGAGGCTTGGCAGCTCCATCTTGGGGGGGGTCTCCCCTGGAGGGCAAAGGGAAACAGCAAGAGCTCTGTCCCCTCCCCTCGTGCTCTGGGTGCAGATCTCGGCATTTGGGGAAAGAGGAACAGCGCTCGGAAACGGGATTGGCCCATGGAACTGCCTGCCACCAGGGGAAGCCCGGTGGGTGTTGGCCCCACTACTTCTGGGAGGGGCCGTGGGAGGAAGCTGCTTCCACTTTGGGGGGAAAGGGGCACCCCATTTGCTGTGCTCCTTCGGCCACCCTTCTTCTCTTGACTTTCAGTCCCCTTCCCTCCTTCGGCCCCACATGCCCCCTGGCCCCCCACGGCGGCTCCTGTTCGGCGAACCCTCTGCAAGAGGCCCTCGGCCACATCGGCCAGCAGCCTTGGGGCCGAGACGGTGAGTGCTGCGGCCAGCAGGTGGTGGGCAGGGTCCTCGGGCAGCCCTGCCCGACCCAGATGTGGGTGCCAGTCCCAGAAGGGACAGCCTTGCCAGGGGCAGCCTTACCCCCCCACCCCCCGAGCCCAAACGCCCAGCCCTGCGCCCTCTGCAGAGCCTCCAGGCGCCCCCTTGCTCCCTGGACCCAGAGGGCGGCATCTTGGCTGGGTGGGATCCAGCGGCAGAGCCCCGGCGGTTATGGGGCCAGGCACTGGGAAACAACGCCCCCCCCCCCCGCTAAGCCCCAATGCTGAGGTTTCCCCACCAGCAGGAAGGCCTCCTGCCCTGGCAGAGAAGGGGGGGCAGGGGGCTGCCGGTGCCCTGTGGCTGACCTCTCTTCCCCCCCCCCCAGCCCCGCTCCTTCAGCCCTGCCCCACTGGCCGCTCTGACCTCCTCCCAGAGCACCTCCGCCCTGACCGAGCGCAGCCTCTTCATGGCCCCCCCAGCAGCAGCCACCGCAGCCACCGGCCCTGGGTAGGTGCTCTCTGGCCGGGGGGAGGGAAGTGTGGGGGACCCCCGCCTGGGCCAGGGGCCTTGGGGGGGCCGGGAGCAGCTGAGGGACCCCACTCTCCTTCCTTCCGTGCCAGGCGTCTCCCGTGGGCCCTCCCCCGTGGTCCTGGGCTCCCAGGGCGCCCTGCCCGTGGCCACGGCCTTCACGGAGTACATCCACGCCTACTTCAAGGGCCAGAAGGCCGACAGGTACTGGGGGGGCAGGGGGGGATAAGACCCCGGGGCCCTTCTGCCAGAGCGCCTGCTGGGTGGGGGAGCTGCGGGCGCCCCTTCCCTGGCCTTGCACCGGTTCCACCTGCCGGACCGGCCAGCCCTTCAGCCAATTGGGCAGCCTGCTGAGACCCCAAAGCCCTGCCCTCCGCATGGCCCCCACCTCTTCCTGGAGCCCTCCCCTGGGGCCCTTAGGCAGGGGGGCCCTCTCCTGCCCCCCTCGGGGGCTGCCGCACCAGCCGGGGCCTCGGCCCTCCTCGGGGCTGGGGGGGGAGTGAACCCGCCCGGTACCCGACTGGCCCCTCCCTGTCTCCGCAGCTGCCTGGTCAAGGTCACGGGGGAACTGACCATGTCCTTCCCGGCGGGCATCATCCGGGTCTTCAGCAGTGCCCCGGCTCCCCCGGTCCTCAGCTTCCGCCTGCTGCACACGGCGCCCATCGAGCAGTTCCTGCCCAACGCCAGCCTGCTCTTCAGGTGCCCAGGGTGGGTGGGGGGCTGAGGGGAGCTACGGGGTGAGCAGGTCCCTGGAAGCCCCTGGCAGGCACAGAGGTCGGGGGGGGGGGGGGGGCGGGGGGAGGGGGGGGGGCGGGGGGCGGCAAGGACAAACCCCCGGGTGTTCCCCCCCCCCCCCCCCCCGGTCTCTCCTGCCCACCCACCCCCCCCCCGCCCCACACAGCGACTCCTCACAGAGCGACCCCAGCAGCAGGGATTTCTGGCTCAACATGGCTGCCCTGACCGGGCACCTGCAGAAACAAGCCGAACAGGCGGGGGCCGCCCCCTATTACAACGTGACCCTGCTCAGATACCAGGTGAGGCCGCCTGGGGGGCAGCCGGCCGGTCAGCAGGGCGTCCGAAGCCTTTGACCCTCAGAGCCGCAAGGGCCGGGGTGGCGCTCTGCCTGCTGACCTTCCCGGTCTGACCACGGAGGGAGGCCGGAGCAACCGGGAAGGTGCTTGAATCCCAATTGAGGGGTGGGCAGGACCCCCTCCCCAAACCGTGGTGGGTGCAAAGCGGAGGCCTTGGTGGGGCTGGTGTTTCGGGGGGGGGGGGGGGGCTTTGCTACTTCCTCCTCCTGGGGTGTTTCTCAACTTCCCAGTCTCCTAGCGCCCTGGGGTCTCCTGGTGGTCCCCCATCCACAGACTGAGTGAGTCCTGCCTTGGAGAGGGTCCATTCCTCCCTCAGGAAACAATTAACCTTGGTTTAATTAAGCGCAGACTGTGTGATGGTGGGTGGCGTTCTTAATGGCACTCCCTGGTGAAGATTATAGGGGTGGCCATTCTTTGGGGTCGGCATCCGGGCTGGGGGTTACCTGTGGCCCCTTCGCTCCAGGCTCTCACAGGGTGTCCTGCGTTGTGGACTATGGTTGCAAGAACCCCCAGCCGCTCTCCCTGCTTGCTGGGCAAATTGGGGTTTGTAGTCCCTGCTCTCCTGGGGGCTGGCATGTTGGCTGGGGGGGGGGGGGGCAGCCCTCTTTGGTTTCTCTTGGCTGAGGTGGGAAACAGACCTGGGTGGGAGGGGGCAGGTGTGTGATGCACAAACACACCCACCCATGTAGACACACACACACACACACACCTACTCGCCCTCAGTACTCCAGGCAGGGGCCAGAGTGGGCCCCACTGCAGCTGTCGGTCAGCTGGGAGTGTGCCACGGAGGCCACCCGGGTGAGTGTGGACTACCGCTACAACGCCGCTGCTCTGGCCTCGGCCGTGGCTCTCACCAATGTCCAGGTGCTGCTGCCCATCGAGGAGGCCGTGGCCAACGTCCAGCCCCGGCCCAAGGCCTGCTGGTAAGCGGGGGGGGCGGGCAAGGGGAGGGCAAGGACCCCGGGGAAGGCGGCACCTGGGCGAGATTCAGCTGCTGGCACCGGAAGGCCCCCCCGGAGGCCCCCAGGGGTTTGTGATGAACCCGGCAAATCCCCAGGAGGAGGAGGAGGCAGGTTGGCACGGTGGGCATGGCTGGTGGCTGCAGGCGCCTGCCTCAGATGGCCCACAGGCTGGGCAAAGGGGCACCCTTCCCCCTTGGCCAGTCTCCCCTCCCTTCATGGGGCTGGCACTGCAGGCATGGCCCCTTGGCATGGCCCCCGCAGGGCTCTCCCCCCGGGTCTGCCCTTGGGCGGGGGCAAAGTCCAAGCCAGAGCCGGCTTTTCATGAAGATGACTGGGGGGGACACACCTTTGGGGCACCCCAGCCCAGCTTTTCCTGTGGGCACCTTCTGAAGGGGGGGATCTGGGCTTCTGGGGCTGTCTGGGGGTCTCTTGCCCGACTGCCAACCTCCCCCCTGGCGGGAAAAGCCCAATTCTGTTTTATTTCACTCGTTTTATTTTCCTGCTGTGCCCCAAGTGACCCTGAGCCGTATTTGGGGCCCTTCGTCCCCAGAGTGGAGATTTCGGGGCGCTTTGATCCCCGACATCAAACTGGAACTGGGGGGGGCTGATGCCTCAGTGCCCCGTGTCTCCCCCTCCTCTAATTGAGAGATGGCCAAAGACCTGGCCCAGTCCCCAGGCAGCCCAGTCGGGGGGGGGGGGTGTTCCCAGATGGCCAGTGCTGGAGTACATGGGTGAGGGTCACCCCCCTGTGGCTGCACGCAAGAGCGCCCCCTCTGTCGCCCCCTGCAGGAACCTGGAGGAGAAGCGCCTGCTGTGGCGGCTCCTGGACGTCCCCAGCACCCAGGGCCAGGGAGGTGAGCGGGGGGGGGGGCGGGGGGGCGGCCCTTCCTCAGCCGTGGGCAGGGCGGAACGGGGAGCAGCGCCCCCTTCACCTTCCTCTCTCCCCGCCCTCAGGCTCCGGCCGCCTCCTGGCCAGCTGGGAGCCCTTGGACGGCCCCAGCAGGCCCACCCCGGTGGCCGCCCAGTTCACCAGCGAGGGCAGCACCGTCTCGGGGGCCGACGTGGAGCTGGTGGGCAGTGGCTACCGGATGTCGCTGGTGAAGAAGAGATTTGCCACAGGTGAGGGGGCCGGGCCACACCGGGGGTCCCTCTCGCCCCAGGTAGGCGCCTGCTGTGCTCTCAGCTGGCAGGCGGGCATCCTGGGCCTGGCGTAGGGTCACCCCTGGGTGCTGGCCACAGAGGGGTGTGCCGGTGTGGCAGCAGAATAACCGAGTCCAAAGGGGCCTTGGAGGTCATCTAGGCCAACCCGCTGGTCAAGCAGGATACCCAACGCCCTGGTTGGACCCGGCCATTAGGGATGACGACCCGTTTCTCTTTTCTCTGCCCCTGTCAGGGTCACCTGCAAAGGTCCTTCCAGCGTGTCCACTGCCCCTCCCCTTCCTCAGGCTCAAACACACACACCCCGGTTCCTGGCTGCTCTCTGACCTCCCCCGCAGCGCCCTGCCCAGCGGGGTGCCCAGGCTCCCTGCCTCCCCCAGTCCTAGCAGGGCTCTGCTCCATGCCCCTCCCTCCCAGGACCCCAGACCGGGCAGAGATTCGCTCTTTTCCCAGCAACCCACATTTGGGCCCCCCAAGGCCCCACTTTTTAGGCTGCTTGGAGGCTTCGCTGGTTTCTTGGTCTCGTTGAATTTTGGGGTGGGGAGAACCTCGGTTCCCGAGGGTTTGCAGGCAGTGCCAGGGTGGAAGAAACACTGGATTTCTCCTCCTTCACAGGAAGACGTAAATGTAGAAAGCAGGGCGACTTTAAGACTGCTGGACTTCAACTCCCAGAATCCCCCAGCCGGCCTCTGCAGGGAGGGCACGGCTCCCAAGGCAGCCCTGCTGGCCTGGGGAACTCTGGGAGTCGCAGTCTGCGGGGCTAAGTCGCCCCGGTTGGCCAGCCCTGGTTTGAAACAGGCGAAACCAGTCAGAACGGGAGATTTGGTGTGTTTTGTTTCTTCCTTCCACGCCTCGGAGTCGTTCACGGCTCCTGGCAGCTGCCAGCACAAGTCTCCGCAGGTTTCCTGGCAAAATGTCAGGATCGTCCTCCTTCCTGGGCCGAGAGAGCGAGAGGCCCGGCTTGCCCAGAGCAGCCCTGGTGCCCTGCCGTCTCTCGCCTGGCGACCGAGTCGCTCCCTCGGGTGGCGGCAGTATCCACAACAGCCGCCTCCTCCACCGTGCTGGGTCCCTGGGGCAGCCTCTCCCCACCCGGCCTGTTCGGAGCTCCCCAGGCTGAGAACTGGGGGGCGGGCTGTAGCTGCAGTCCTAAACGGTCCCCCTCCCACCAATGGACCCCCCTCCAGATCCTCCAGCGGGCCAGGAGTGCCGGCTCCTTCCCCCCCCCCTGGGTGGCCCTCCCCTGACCTTGGGCCAGCTTGGCCCGTCCTGTGCAAGGCGGGGCCCAGAGCGGACCCCCAAGCCCTGGTCTCCTGGGGTCCAAGCAGGGTCGAGTAGACGGGCCCACTGGCCTCCCCCAACCTTCCCCCAGCCGGGATGGGGAGGGCCTCTGTGGCCACTGCCTGCCTGCTGCTGCGGTCAAGGAGGACCCCCAGATCCTCTTGGGGAGGGGGGCTGTGACAAGCCAGGCCTCCCTGCTGGGCAGCAGCCTTGGCCAGAGGGGCGAGGGGGGGCGGGGGGATTCCCCTGCAGAGCCCCCACTGCTGAGTACTGTGTTGGCTGTGACACCCCCCCCCCCCTTCTTCTTCTCCCCCCTACCCCAGGAATTTATCTTGCCGGCTCCTGAAGATCAGCAGCCCTGGGAGGTTTTCTCCGGATGTCTTCTGGGAGACAAAAAATAATATATTTGTGTGTTTTAAATTATTTTCCGCCTGGATTTTAAACGTTTTTTTTTGGGGGGGGAAAGCCTGACTGGAGGCCGGGGAGGCCAGAAGAGGACGTGACTCCTTGAACCTGGACCCCACACCTGGCCGTGACTTCCCCCCCCCCCCCCCTTTCGTCCAGATTGCCCGTCCGCCTCTTCCGAAGCTCGGCCGGTTGGTCCTGCCCCACTCTGGAAGCAGCCGAAGGGAAAAGAGCCCCCTGGGAACGTTGGCCTTTTAATAAACATGTTTGTTTTTCTAGTGAAAACGGATCCCCTGAAGTGATTCACAAACAGTTTAGCCGTTCATTTAGCGACCCTTGAAAGTTACAAGGGCACTGAAAGAGGTGACTTGTGACCGGGTCCGTCGCAGCATTCCCCACAGCCGCGAGATCCAAGTCTGGGCACTTGGCAGCCGGCCTGTACTTTACCAGGGCCACCCGCTCGCCCCTCGGGACCTTCCCAGTCCGCTTCCAACAGGCAAGGTCCACAGGGATTGGCTTAAAGACTGCATGATTCACTTAGCAACGGAAATTCTGTTCCCAGTTGTCATAAGTCGAGGAGTATCTGTGCTTTTATGAAAGGTGGCGTACATTTAGAAAACAAAGAGTGGTTTAATGTGACGTGGGTGTACTTCATGGGTGGGCAGTTTTTAAGAAGACACCCCCCCCCGAGCCTCCAGTGTTTTGAGGGTGACTCCGTGAATCGGAGCAGCACAAAATGGCCGTTGGGCCTTCATGCTTCAGCGGTAACCAGCCCACATCCCGCTGGGCTTGACAAGGAGATTTTACAGCACACTCAGGCCGAAGAAGCCGCAACGGCCCTTCTTTGCGCCTGCAGGCTTTGCTTTTGGCGTGGCTTGCCTCGTAAATTAGCCTGCCTGGCAAAGGGTGAGCCTTAAAGTCAACAGGCCCGTTGAAGATAAAGAGGAAATTGCCCAACCGGGGCTGTGGATGGGCGGGGGGTGGGTGGGTGGAGGAAGAGATTGGGGCCAAGAGACCAACCGAGGGCAGTGCCAGTCACCCACCCCAGGTGGCACGGAGACCTCGGAGCTGGAAGTAGGAAGAAATTCAAACAATGCAGGTATGGATCTTCTTTAACTGGCTCTTCTTTCCTTAGTTGCTTTCGTAAACAGACGTGTCCCTTTTTAGACCGAGATGTTGTTTTTCACAGAAAGGGAAGAAGCCTTTGTGTAGCTCTGATAAGGACGGGCGGGGGGGGGGGGGGACACACCACACGCTGCCTCCTCAGTCCCGAGCCGAGTGGCAGCACCAGCCACACTTAGATCCAGCCCGGCACCTAGCAGAGAGCAGCTGAAGACTTTGTACCACACGTGGAATTACTGCATCCAGTTTTGGTCGCCGTCATGTGAGAAAGATGCTGAGACTCTGGGAGGAGGGCAGAGAAGAGCGACAAGGGCTGGGGGCTAAAACATACAAAGAACAGTTGCTGGAATTGTACATGTCCAGGACTGGGGTGGGGAGACATGATAGCAATCTTCCAATATTTGAGGGGCTGCCCCAAAGAAGAGGGAGTCAAGCTATGCTCCAGAGTTGCAGGCAGGACAAGGAAACAACAGATGGAAACCAATCGAGGAGAGAAGCAGCCTGGAACTAAGGAGAAACTTCCTAACACGGAGGACAGTTAACCAATGGAACAGCTTGCCACCAGAAGTTGTGGGTGCTCCATTACTGGAGGCTTTTTAAGAGACAGGACAACCGTTTGCCTGAAAGGGTGTAGGGCAGGGGTCTCCAACCCCCGCTCCGTGGACTGGTACGGGGCCGCAGCACGCCAGCAACCTGCCTGCGCAAACAAGCAAGGCCCCATCTGTGGGATGCAGGCAGCACACCCACCCACGCACTCTCCAGTCCACGGAAAAACCTCTCCACGGAACCGGTCCCTGATGCCCAAAAGGTTGGGGACCACTGGTATAGGGTCTCCTGCTTGAACGGGGTTGGACTAGAAGACCTCCAAGGTCCCTTCCAGCTCTTATTCCATTTGAAGAGGCCCTGGCCCTTCCAGGGAGCCCTTGGAAGTGATCTCCTGACTGGGGGAACAGAAGCGGGATGGGGATGGGGTCCGAAGGAAGGATAGCCTCACTCCAAGGGTGGAGGTTAAGAAAAGGATCGCGGTCAGTCCTCTTCGTCTGCTCTTGAATCTGAATTGCGTGCATTTCCCTTTTCACGAATTGCTCTTTTTCTGACTTAAGGACGGCAGATGCTTCCAGAAAAGAGAAAAAAAGTCCCAAGGTGTCTAAATAAAGGCAAAAAGTCAGCGAAAGGCTTCAGAAGCGAAGCTGTGGAGAGCTAATCCTAGGCCAGAGGTTTTCAAACTTGGCCCTTTTATGATTTGTGGACTTCAACTCCCAGAATTCCTCAGCCAGCATATGCTGGCTGAGGAATTCTGGGAGTTGAAGTCCACAAGTCATAAAAGGGCCAAGTTTGAAGACCCCTGTCCTAGGCGGATTCAGTTTCCCAAAGCCTTAGAAAGGTGCAGTGCTGCCAACAGGAAGAGGCATTGGTTGTCGTGCAGGAGCCCGTCAGAAGCCCCCTCCTGCACACCGGAAGAGACCCCCTCCCCAAGCCAGAGAGGAACCAGCCAGAGCCACCAGGAGGGGGAGACAGGTGGGAGACAGACAGGCCACCCCCAGCCCGGAGCCAGGAAACGTGGCGGAAACACCTTAAATGAAATGGAATCCACCTGTCCCGGGATAATGTTGCAGGATCCAATCTGGGTCAGTCCCTGGCACCAGAAACTTAGTTCTCCGAGCTTGCGGACTCCTACCAGGACCCAGCCGCTCGGAAGAATTATTTATTTATTTATTTATTAGATTTATATACTGCCCTTCTCCCGAGGGACTCAGGGCAGTGTACAGGGCAATTAAAATATAACATACAAAAGTTAAAAATAGATTAAATTAAATTTAGCCGCAAACAAAATAAATTAAATTATGAATTTAAAACCCCAATCCCTCAGTCCAGGCCGGCAAGCTCGAATAACCAGGTTTTCAGGTCATGGCGAAAAGAGCGAAGGTCGGGAGCCATCCGGAGCTCCACAGGCAGCTGATTCCAGAGGGCAGGCGCGCCCACAGAGAATGCTCTCCCCCCGGGGGCCGCCAGTCGACATTCTCTGACTGACGGCATCCTGAGGAGACCCTCTCTGTGGGAGCGGATGGGGCGATGGGAAGTTGACGCCGGCAGCAGGTGCTCCCGTAAATAATCCAGACCCATGCCATTTAGGGCTTTATAGGTCATCATCTGGTCCTGGTGACCGACCCAGATGGGATCTCGCAACACTTAAAGTGGTATCTAACCACTAAACACAGCTGCCCTCAGCCTTGATTCCACCTGGCAAGGTACTAAACTTTTGACGCAGGAATTTCAGAATTGGTAGTGAATTCCCGGAAGTTTAAGGGACGCGGTGGGTCAGTGGGTTAAGACGCTGAGCTTCTCGATCAGAAGGTCAGCAGTTTGGCGGGTCGAATCCCAAGTGCCGCGTAGCAGAGTGAGCACCTGTTACTCATCCCAGCTTCTGCCAACCTAGCAGTTCGAAAGCACGTAAAAATGCAAGTAGAAAAATAGGGACCACTCCGGTGGGAAGGTAACGGCATTCCGTGCGTCTTTGGCGTCCAGTCATGCCGGCCACATGACCACGGAGACGTCCTCGGACAAGCGCTGGCTCTTCGGCTTTGAAACGGAGATGAGCACGAGTTGGAAACGACCTTTACCTTAACTTTACCTCCCGGAAGTTTGGCCTCCGACTGTCAACAGATACCAGAGACCCAAAGGGACAGACAGCCGAGGACAGACCCCAGAGTGACCCAGATCAGCCGGAAAGAGCCCCAGATCAGCCACTGGGGAGGAAGCTAGCCCCTCATGAAGGGGATGCTGGGGGGGGGGGCAGCCACCCCCAAAGCAAGGCTGGCAGGGCAGGCTGGCAGTATCAAGCGCAAACAGGAATGCGCTTCACCCTCCTTGCCCCGGTGAATCTGGCCGTGCAGTTGCGAAAATGAGTCTTTTGTTCTTCCCTTTGGGTTCCATAACAGTGTAAGAGAGTTGGAAGGGACCTTGGAGGTCATCTACTCCAATTCCCTGCTCGAGCAGGAGAATCTATGCCCTTTTTAGACAAATGGCTGTCCAGTCTCTTCTTGAAAGCCTCCAGTGATGAAGCACCCACAACTTCCAAGGAGAATTTGTTCCACTGTTTCATTTTCCTGGCTGTTAGGAAGTTTCTCCTTAATTCCAGGTTGCTTCTCTCCTTTACGCAGCCCACCCAAGGAGTTGAGACCCCTGGTTAAGATGGGGTGAGGAGAAGGGTCTGGGCCACGGCTGAGAGCTGCCTTCCTGCCCGGGATGAAACAGGCTGCCAGCAGTGTTAGCATTTCCTGCGTGGTTGCAGCCCCCTGGTTAATAGAGTTGGAGGGAATCTTAGAGGTCATCTAGTTTAGCCTATCCTCGGTGCAAGCTCCACTCGGGGCCCTCTAATGGATGGCCCTCCAACCTCTGGGGATGGAGGCCACATCATGTGGCAGCCTGTTCCCCAGGCTGACAGCTGACACATTACTTCCCCTTCCTTGTGCTTTTCACCTCCCGGATCTGGCCCTGCCTTCTGGAGTGACAAAGGCCGAGCCTTTTCAGCTATTGGCACACGTGTGACCCTCCCCCCTTCCCATCCCTTCAAGGTCCTTCAGCGTTTGTGACCCTTCCCCCCCTTCCCATCCCTTCAAGGTCCTTCAGCCTTCGACGTGTGGCCTGGCCCCACTTCCTTCTACTCCACTTTCAGGCTGGAGTGCTGTGCCCAAACTGGAGCGATGCCCGCTATCGGTGCCAAGCAGGCAGTTCTCCCGTTTCCCCTTTCTTTCTGAAAAGGGGCAGCCCCTCCCTCTCACGCTTCCCTTCTGCCTTCACCTTCCTGCTCCCCC
>JAKJMR010000583.1:0-13339 GCA_024449315.1 Daboia siamensis
CGTCATGTGTGCAGCAGTTGCGTCCGAAGGGAAGAACGTTGTTTCTGTAAAAATCACAATAGCGCCTGACTGTCGGCAGGCGAGCGCGAGCGGTGGTTGAGTCGCGCGAGAGAGCCAGCAGCGCCAGCAGAAGGTCTGGCTTGGCCCGGAGGAGGAGGAGGAGGAGGAGGAAGGCTGTGCTGCTGCTCCATCAGCTGACTGCTTCGAAGGAGGAGGCGGCAGGATGGCGGCTGGGGGACCGTGTGGGCGCCAGGCTCCTCGAGGGCGGAGACACTGCCCTGCCACAGTGCCAAGGGGGCTGCCTGCCCAGGAGAGGCGCCGTGATCAGCTGGAAAACCAAGCTGCTGGGAGGAGGTTAGGCCTTTGGGGGTGTGAAGGGGGCCGGTGTGCTCCTCTCCAGAACTCTTCCCCAGGAGAAGCAGCAGTCAGGAGCCCAAAGTCACCTCCAGCTTGGGAGCTTGTGGGAAGAGCTCTCCAACCATCAGCTGAGGAGGATTTCTCTAGTTTTAAAAAAACTTCCTGGTACTGATCTTTATCTACCTTGGAAGATTTGCATGTTTGCTTTCGACTTTTCTCTGACGATGACATTCTGAAGTTGCAGGAGCCAAATGCAAATTTATTCTTCAATTAAAAGGATAATAAATATATGTTATGTTCTGAAAATAACACAGCAAATCTTGAGTTTGTCTTAGGGGCCACTTTCGTCTTCAAGGGCCTGCCTCTTTGTGTTCCCTGCATGTCCCTGAAAGGGGGGAGAGGGTCAAGCATGCCTTTTGCACAGGATCAGGTCCAGCGGCTGTACCAATTCTAGCATCTGGAGTTGCCTTGTGGCATTTCCAAAGGGTTGGGGGGGTGTGTGGATTTCCCTGCTCTACTTGGGATGCCTCCCTTAATTCTGCTCTCCTTTGGAGGATCTTGGTCCAAAAAGGCATCCATGCTCTCCCGTTTTACTGCTTGATCCAGGGCCTCATTCGTGGAAAGCGTGTCTGAGTGTGAGCAGATGTTGCATAGTTGGAGCAGGTTCCAGATTGTAACAGACCTCTTGTAAAAAAAAAAAAAAGTGTGTTCCAAAATGTTCCTAAACCTGTTCCTTCAGTTGGATCTGAGGCGGAGGAGCCAACAGGAAGCCCAGCCAAGCAGAGCAGCACCAGGCAGTTCCCTTGCCACGGAGTGAAACTGGCATGGTCCCCAACTGGCCTCTCCTTGCCAAGCCCCAGAGCGAAGGCCTGCAGGATGGCCTCCCTGGGGGGGGGGGGGCGCATTGCTGCAGCTGTCTTCCTTCTGCAAGGTTTGGGGGAAGCTTCCTTCCTACTCCCCCGCACGCCCCCACCTTCAGCCAGCCCTGCCCTGTGCTAATGGGCAGCTCCCATTTCCCAGAACAGCCAGGGGGCCTCTGAGTGTGCAGTTTCCCTGCTGGGATCCTGGGCTGGCTTGCTCAGGAATGCCATTGCACCACAAAGCTGTTTCTTAACTCTGCAGTTTTCCCAGAAAAAGCTGCGTGCTGGGCAGATTCCCAGATGCTGGGCCAGGCCTCTCCCGAAAGATCCCCATGAGGCAAAGGGATTACCCAAAAGGGAGGGAATGTTCTCCCCAGATGCAGTGGGACCACATGGCACATGGGCTCCTCACAGCTGAGGATCTGTCAGAGCTGCCCCCCCCCCAGATTTTCAGGGAGAAAAAAGTTCAATGACACAGAAATGGGCTGGCCTGGAGTCTGCCGGGTTCTCGCTGAAGGCCAGGCTGACCTTTCTTTCTCCAGCTGAGCCCTGCCTAGCTGGGACTTTGGCCAAGCCACAGCGCCACAGGAGAGCCTGTCTTGTTCATACTTGCCTGTAAAACCTCCAACTGTCTTGCCCCCCCTCCTCTGTGGCCAACTCCCCCCAGCGGTGGTCTGGGGGAGGGGCTGCTTGCAAGCAGAGGACGCCCCAGTGAAAAGCCCCATCAGACTTTGGGGGAAGGGGGGAGCCTGCCAGCAAAGAGGGAAAGCTGAGGGTCCCTTTTGAGGGGAAGAGGGCAAGACGGGGGCACTGCCTCTCCTTGCGTCAGGAAATGGCCAAAGAGGGTTCAACAGAAGACCAGGCGGCCAGCTCTTTGGAGGCTTCTTTCAAAGTGGAATCTACATGCAACACACACACACACACACACAACTGTCTCGAAATGGACTCCATACCCTGGCAAGGCTACACTCCTAATACTGCATCCGGTCACTACAATATGAAAAAGACATTGAGACTCTGGGAAGAGTGCAGAGAAGAACAGCAAAGATGGTCAGGGGACCGAGGCTAAAATGTATAAGGAACCGTTGCTGGAATTGCGTATGTCCAGATTAAGGAAGAGAAGGAGGAGGGAGGACAGGATAGCAGTCGTCCAGTATCTCAGGAGCTGCCCCAAAGAAGGAGTCAAGCTATTCTCCAAAGCGCCTGAAGGCAGGACGAGAAGCAACGGATGGAAACTCATCAAGAAGAGAAGCAACCTGGAACTAAGGAGAAATTTGGTGAGAACAATTAACCAGTGGAACAACCTGCCTCCAGAAGCTATGAATGCTCCAACACTGGAGGCTTTTAAGAAGAGACTGGATGGCCATTTCTCTGGAATGGTATGGAGTTTCCTGCCCGAGCAGGGGGTTGGACTATAAGGCCCCCGAGGTCCCCTCCAACTCTTTGATTCTGTAATTCCCAGCATCCTGGAGAGCCAGGCTCCGTTGCCCCTCCCCCTCCTGCCTGCAGAGACTTCCCTGGAAAGGCTCAGCATCTGCCCTGCCCACCCAACCCGCCCCCCCCCCAGCCTGATACACTCAGGCCTGCCTCCTCCACCATCCGCCAAGGTTGCTCCTGTCTGAGACTTCTCCAGATGTGGGGAACAGCCCGGCTTTCCCTGAGAGAAGCGGGGGAGGGGAGGGGATGCTAGAGGATCTGAGTGCGAAAGCCAAGAAGGAGCTGAGGAAGCCACAATGGCCACTTTTTGGCAGGCTATCCCAAACCCCTTAAACCAAAGGGTAAAATGGTACCTCCACAACCAGGTCCAGTCTATCCTGATCTCTGCTTACTGGAAGGGGGATCCTGATTCCAGCCCAGAATCTACTCACAGGATCCTCCACCAGAAGATGTTTCTCAATGGCTGGGGGGAGGGGTGGAATCTTTAAACAAAGTTTTTCTCCTAAATGGCCAAATTGGAGCAGTGGGATACAACAAATCCTTTCCCTTTAATCGTGTATCAGCCGGACAATTGAACACCTGGAACCCCTCCAGCAGCCACAGGCTGTTCCCCCCATCCCAAACTCTAGGGCCCTGCTGCCAACTCTCCCACCCCCACCTGCAGGATTGCAGTGTTGGGACTGGCTGTGCCCCTTTGGTCTCCTGGTCCCTTCCCGTCATCCTCCTGGCCGGCCCCTCGCTTCTCCTGAGCCTCAGCCGGAAGCCACTTTGCCAAGAGCGGCACTGGCCCCATGGCCTCAGAAGAAGGGCTGGGCGCAGCTCCCCCCGCTGGGCACGGGCCTGGGTGGCCTCTCTGGCTTGTCTTGCTGAAGGAAGCTGGTGATTGGCGGCTGGCTCAGCCCTTCGGCCCCCCAAAAGCAGTGGGGGCCACTGTCTCCCTTGGCTGAGGGAGTGATGGGCATCCTGTGGGCCTGCTCAGCAGTGTAAGTGTGATTGTTGCTCTTGCCCTGAGTTGTTCCGATGGACATGAAGGGGTTTGTTGCCTTTCCTGGAACTGTAACGAGGGCCTTCCCCACCCCACCCCGCCCTGCATTCCCTCCCCCCCATTTGGCATTGCATTGACAGAGGTGCCAGGCCAGCGAGGCTCCTGGGGATTAGCTCCTGGGGTCGCACAGCCCTCCCTCTTGCCCAAATTCTTGGCTGTTCCTGCTCTCTGCTGGAGTGAAAGGACCCTCTCCGGAAAAGACCCCCCCACACACACTTTTGCAAGGAGTGGTTGCCTAGGAACGACTGATTCCTAAACCGGCCTCTTTGGGGCTCCCGGCCTGTCGCTCCCGGCCAGGTTTTCCAGAAGCAGTTTGCCATTGACTCCTTCCCCGGGCTGAGCCGGAGGGACTGACCCAAAGTCTCTCTGCTGGGTTCCTGCCTCAGGCAGGGCCAGAATCCACCGTCCCTGGTTTCTAGCCCGGAGCCTTCACCACTACGCCACCTCGGTTCTCGGCCTCCGCCTTCGGCACCGCGGCAAAGCTTGACTCACACATAACCTCCTTTGCAACGCGCGAACGGTTGCCCGCTCGTCTGAATTCCTTCGGAAACCAGGAACAACCGGAGGCGCAAGAGCGGGCAGAAGCAGCCCGCCAGCTTTGCTTCGCTCGAACGGGGCCAATTCCAGAGCTGTGAAGATGGAATGGGCCTCCCCCTCCTCCCCCTACCCCCGGCGCAGCCTCTAGGAAAAGGCCGTCCAGCCTAGGGAAGGCGAGGGGCGCAGGCCGCAATCGCGTCGCGTCGGCCCGGCCCGGCCCGTGGAAGGCCCCGACCTGGGCCGCGGAGGCTCTGCCGGGGGAGCCCCTTTGCGCCCTCTCCTGCAGGGGTGAAGCTCGGGACTCGAACTCAGCTCGCACAACCGGATCAGCAAAACGTCCGGCGCTCCTCGCAACAGTCCGGCCCAAAGGGGCGTCTGCAGCGCTTGGTGGAGGGCAACTGTCCCACGTCCCGGGGCTGCCCCTCGCGGAGGCGGCGCCGCTCCCCTGGGCCGCCGGGGCGCTCGGCCAGGACAGGCCCTGCTCTTCTGCGCTCGGCCGCCCGCCGGCGTGGAGCGGAGCCGCGCAGACGAGACTGGGCTTGGCCGGCGCCGAGATCCCTCAGACCAAGCGAAGGGGAGCAGAAAAGAGCCGCCCCTCCCCGCCCTCCCCCCGAAGTACGGGGGGAGCCTCCGTGCAGCGCAAGACCCCGACGCGCTTCTGCAGAAAGTCCCCCGTCCGGCCGACGCAGGAAACCCCGAAGCCCAGAAAGCGAGGGGGGGGGGGTCACGACTGGTTCAGCTGCCAGAACTCTTTGCCTCTCTTCAGCCACCCGAGGCAAACATCTGCAGGGCTCCCTCGCGTCTGACGGCCAGCTGACCCCCCCCCCGGCCCCTCCAGGCAGAGCTGACTTGCCAAGGGACTGCTGGCCGGAAGGCTGCCCAGCCCAGGGAGGGAGAGGCCCTGGGGAGGCGCCAGAGGGACACACACACATACACACCCGCGCGCCCTCACCACAACCCTGACCCCCTTCACTGCCAGACCACGGCGGGGCAGGCGCTTCCTGGGGCCCAGAAGCGCTCAGGAGGCCACATTTGGAAGGAGAGACACGGGTGGGTGGGTGGGTGGAATAATTCCGGGGGCCTCAAGCAGCCCCCCCCTCCCCAGCCCCCCAGTTCTTCTTTCTCAGCCTTCCTCTGAAGCTCTTCCTCTTTGCCAGAAGCCCTTCCTAGCTGACAGGGGCGATTGGGAACTTCCTAAATTTTAAGGGGGGCCCTGAGACCCAGAGAAGGGGAGCTCCCTGCATTAGAGGTGCCTTTTGGGGGTTCAGGGCACACCCCCCCGAGCTCCAGGATGACACCGGTTTCCACTGGGAGTCTGGAATCTGCACCCGGATCTAGACAGGAGGGCAAATCAGGACCTGGAAAGCTGGGAAGCGAGCCATGCGTGGACCAACCACTCCAGTAATGGAGGAAACCTCCTCCAGGGCAGCTCAGCCTGGCTGGCATTTCCTTTCCCAGGCTTGCTTCCCCGCTTCCGTTGTGTGGAGAGGAGCCTCAGCAGTTTTCCCAAGGGAGTTTTCCTCTCTCCTGGACAGACCCTTTCCTGCTGGCCAGGGAGGAGGTGAGCCTGGGAAGCGGGTCGATCACTTCCCAGGAAGCCCCAAGGATGACTTTGCAACCCCAGGCTGCCTTCAACTCCTCTCCCTCCCTCCCTCCCTCCCTCCCTCCCTCCCTGTCTCTCCCTCCCTCCCTCTCTCTCCCCCTCCCTCTCTCCCTCCCTCCCTCTCTCCCTCCCTCCCTCTCTCCCTCTCCCTCCCTCCCTCTCTCCCTCCCTCTCTCTCTCTGTGTAAGGGAAGAGAAAAAGCAGACTCTGATTTTCATAGGTTGCCCAGTGGGGAGCAGGGGTCAGTGAGAGTGGGCCTAAAAGGGGGGAATTCCTTTGCCTGGCATCACCTAGACAAAAACCCACCGCTGAGTTCTCTGCTGAGCTTTCTTCTTTCTCCCAGGTGGGCTCTGTCCTGCATGGGGGTGGGCTTCCCACAGGCTTCCAATGGGCGGAACCTCTTCTCCACCTTCCTGGCCACTCCTGAGGGCCTCTTTCCCCCCTCCCCACCACACACACACCAGAGTTTCCCCAAAGGCCGCACAGCCCAAATGGTCCTTTGCAGGAGGGAAAGACACCATTCCCTCAGGCGGGGGAAGGGATGGGGCAGGGAGGCCCCGGAGTCTTCTGAGGGGAAGGCGCTGGGCTTGGGGCAGGGAGAGGCTGGGCTGGGTGGGGTGGGGGTCAGAAGGAGGCGACCCTGGTTCACCCCTGCTGTTGGCTCCAGGTTTTTTTGGAAGAAAGGAATGGAGCAGAGCGGGTCTGGCTCTCCACAGACATTCATCCGGGCATATACCCACTTAGTAGAACTTCCACATACTGGCATACTCTATCTGTCAAGCTTCTGCTAACATCAGATGTTCTTGCTTTGACACTATCTGAGTTTGGTAAGCAAGAAAATCATTTCCCAGTTGGCAGCATCTCCTGATGAACTGATGCTGCAGACATGGCATAGACTGGCACCATCAGCTACAAGGATGATGGGCACACGCCCAGCCACCCTCTCCTCATGGAGTCCCCCCCCCCTAGATTAATCCAGCCTGCCCCAGTTGTGGGTGTGGGAGGGGGAGAGAAGCCCACTGATGCCCCCCTGGCACCCTGTAGGACAGGCACTTGGCCAAGGGGCAGGAAGAGTCTTTCCCTCACCAGGCTGCACCCTGTTTGTGCAGCTGCGCCATTTTCCCTTTCACAGCAGTGCAGCAACACAACAGACCAAGGAAGGCTAAAAGCTCAGTAGCTGTGCTGTCCCCTTCTCCATTGGGGGGGGGGGCTGCTATTGGGATGCAGCCCCCAGAAAGGGCCTGCCGTTCTCATTCAGCCAACCAGATGGGGGAGACTTTCCTGCCTGAGCCCCCCCCCCTTGGCTCTGCAACCTCTGGGCCCCAGCCGTGGCCAGGGAGGAGGGCTCCAAGGGGGGTCTTGGGGGATCCCAGAGAGGAGGGAGGGTGGCCGGCCTTGGAGCAGCCCTCAGGTTTTCCTGACCCTCCAGATGGCCAGAGAGGAGAAACAAGAATGGCCGAAATGCAGAGTGTATTTTACTTAAAGGGCACCAAAGCAGCTTGAAAGCATGTCCCGTGTGTGCGTGTGTGTGTGTCAGAGTAGGAGACACACAAAGCTCAAGAAGCCAGGAGGGTGGCTGAATAAACCGGGACTTTGTTCCTTGTTGAGAGGCAGAGCAAAATATCCAGAAAGGATGGGGCCTGTTTGAACCTGCATGCTGGGCATGGCTTGCCAAATTATTTTACATTTTCGCATGCCTGATTTTCATTAACCAAATGAAAGAAGCCATGCCCAGGCGGCACCATTGTCTTTATTGCATGGAAAGGGGGGGGGGAAATAAACCTGGTTAGTGCTATCAGATGCCAAGGCCAGCAGCCGGCTATAAATAACCTCTATTTTGCAACCAATTTCTTTGGGTGTGACTTTTTTCCGCTTGCCTGTGACTCCCTCACTAGGATGAGAGGCTGGATGCAAATGTTTTTACTCCTTTGGACACGGAGCCTCCTGACTCAGCCCCCTCCCCTCCTCTTCAGCCGCTCATTAATAAGCAAGCAATGGGATCTTCCTTATCGCCTGGGAGCAAGCCCCAGCGCCCCCCCCCAGCCCCTCACCTCCCCGTGTGGCGAGAGGGGATGCGGCCCTTTGGGGCTCTGCCAGGTTGCCACAAACAGAGGCGGCCACAGGTGGCGCGGAGGCTGGTCCTGGGGAGGGCGAGCAGAAGATGCCCAAGCACTCCGGGCAGCCAGCTGGAAACCTGGGCTGGGGCCAAGGCTGGTCAGCCACCGGCCTCTGAGGCAAAAGCTGATGGCAAAAGCAACCATGCCAGCCGCTGTGGCAACTTACCGGATTTCCGGCTGGGTGGGGTAAACGAGGGCTCCAGAAAAACAATGCAGGGAAGGCCCTGAGGGTGGGGTATTCTCTGGCAGGTGCCACTCCCACACCTGCACAGTGCCGGGAACTGGATCTGCCTCTCTGGGCTGCCGAGGCATCGCCTGGACTCCTGGGCACGCCTCTGCTGTGGCCCCTGCTCAGAGCAAGGACAGGAGGGGCCCCAAACAAGGGGCCGGATGCCAAAGAGGCTGGGGACAGACCCCCCACCAAGCTGGAAAGACATCTCCCCCTCCCCTCCCCCACTCAGCAAGCAGGGCGCCTGGCCCCTCTTCCCACCTGCTGAGGAGTCCCTGAGGGTCCCAGAACCCGGGAGAAGATTTCTTCAGGGTGTCCCTTGCCCCTCCCTGCCAACCAGGGAGACGGCTTTTGGAGCACCGCAGAGCCCCAGGATGGCCTGCCAGGCAGAGGTGTGTGCCAGGCAATCCTTAGCAAGCACACACACACACACCCCTGCTTTCTACTTGCAGGGGGTTCAAAGGGAGCAGTGAGGCCCCTCCAGGCAGCCAGTGAGGATCTCAGCCTGCAGAAAAGCTGCCCCCCTCTCAATCTGTCCTCCCCCTCCGTGTTTTCCTTGGGGTGTGTTTTTCTCTCTCTCTTGGCAACTCAACTCACAACTCCTTCCTGGGAACCTTCCCAGCCAGCGCAAACTTCGTCAGCAACAACGCCGACCGGTCGGTTCCCACCGGGACCAAAAGGCCAAGCCCGCCCCCCCCCCGAGAACCCTTTTCCCCCCCCCCCCCCGCGGGGCCCCGGGGGGGGGGGGGGGGCCCCCCGGCCCCCCCTTTTTCCCTGCCCCCCCCCCCCCCCCCCCCCCCGCTTTCAGTCTGCCGGCTCTGCGCTCTCACGGCCCCGCTGTTGCTGGGGAGCTGCAAGCAGCATGAGGGGCTTTGCTTACGGCCAGGAGGGTTCCGGACCAGCCGGCAGTGCCCCCTCCCCAAAAGACAGCCTCCCCCCCGCCCCAACCAGCAGGAGCCAATTGGCTAAGGGGGGGCGGGAGCACGTTTGGAAGACGGGCGAGCTTGCACAAACAAGCTAACCCCCCCCCCCCGCGCCCGGAAAATCCCTCCCGGCTGCCGAGAGGCTTCCCCGGGGCCGCAGCCCAGAAGCTGCCCCACCCCCACGGCCGGCGCCCCTCCCGCGTATCCGCCAAGGCCGCCCGTCTCCCCGGGACCCCTCGAACGCCACGGCCGGCCTCCCTCGTCCGTGCGTTGAGGGTCAGGGCCAGGGCCAAGGCCGGAGCGTGCCCCCCCCGCCGCCCCACCCGTGGCCAGCGGCCTTCCCCATCGGAAGTTCCCCCCCGCTCTGCGGGTCCCGCTCGGCCCGGCTGGGCACCACAGAAGGGCGCTCCGGCAACGGCCCTGGCTTCCCCAGGGGAGGGGGAAGAGAGCCCGAAGATGACTGCCCCTGACCATGGAGGGTCCATTTACGGCCAGCCGTGATGATGGAGGATCCACGAGTTTGCTTGCAACCCAGAAGGGATGCCCAGGTGGGGCACCTCCTCACCAGCCCTGTCCTTCTTCTCGGCGGAGCCCAAGTGGGAGGGGAAGGGGGCCTTGCGGTGGGACAGAAATCCCCGGGGGAGGGGGGCTGTCTGTCCTGGGAGGGGAAGGAGCTTCTGGCTCTAGCCCAGAGTCCATCTGTCCATCCCAGGAAGGCAGCGGCCACTCAGAAAACCGTGAACAACCCCCCCCCACCAAGAAGGGGGGACTCAGTCCAAGCTTGCTCGAGGAGAGGTCTGGAGGGGGGACTCTGGCCGATGGCTCTTAAGAGGAGGTGTTGTGTAGGGGGGGAAGAGTTTGTGGCCTGCACTCACACGCCTGCCCTGCACCCCTCCTCCCCCCAGCCCCTCCCTGGAGACTGTCAGTCTACCAACTGGGTCAGCTAGAAAAGAAAGACTCTCCAATCCAGGGTTAGTGAAAGGAGGTTTTTACTCAAGCCAAGCAGCTGCAGAGAAGCAAGGCTGGATCTGCAGTTTCACACCCAAAGCACCTGCTTCTCCCTCCCCCCCCTCCCCCCCTTCCTCCTGGTTATCCTGAACTGCCCAATTGCATCCAAAGGAATCGTTTTTGGGTAACAGTCCCTGACTTGGCAGGCTGGATGGTCTCCCATCCCTTCCGGGACCTTGGAATGGCCAGCGGTTCCCACGGGGGCCCCTTCCATCCCCCTCATCGCAGCCTTCCCCCCCTTTGCCTATGGCAGGCTGGCATCTGGCCCAACCAGGCTGGTGGACGGAAGTCTTGTTGGGCTTGCCCAACTCTGAGTGGCAGAACCAGGGAGGGCGGCCCATTGGTGACCTGCCTGCCTGAGCCTGCTGGCGGTCTGTGTCCCAGTTAGGGGGGGGTCCTTGGGCCTCCAAATGCCTTTCTAAACCTCAAATGGGGGAGGGTGTCACAGCATGCAGTACCGGGTGTGTGTGGGGGGGGGCTACCTTGGGCCTGAATAGCTCCGAGCTCCTCTTTTCTCCTGGCAGGGCTTCTCCCCCCCCCTCCCTGCAGCTGTTTGGCCCGGGGTCTCCTTGCGGTCTGCAACTGTCCTGCTTTGGGCCAGTCAGACGGCTGAGGCTTCTGTCTTGGCTTCGCTTCAAAGCTGTTCTTGGTTCGAAACCTTTCTCTGTAATCCACATTCGGCATCCTGGCATTTGGTCAGATCCAGCCCAGGATCCAGCCCAGTTCCTTGGGTTCAACCCGGGAGATTTTAGCCCCGCCCCCAGACACAAGATGCCCCAGTCTGACCCCTGAAAGCAGAGCCAAGCTGCCACTGGTGAGGACCTGGGCCGAGGGCCCCTTCCCAGGCCTGCCAGGGTCTTCCTGGTGACGCAGGCGCTGTTCTGCCTGGGCGTGGAGGGTTCCTCCCCAGGGGTCAGCCGAGGCTGCACAGGTCACCCTGTTTATTTAACTGCCCTACGGAACAGGAGAGAGGCCGGCTGAAGGAACTGGCTTGGGGGAATGCCAAGGACGAGGCCGCTGCTGGCTTGGGACTCCAGGCCTGGCTCAGCTGGGCTGCACCCTGCGTGGGCTCCCTCTGACTCAGCACGGGAAATCCCCAGCGAGGAGCTGCTTCTGCTTTGCCGAAGACCAGGACTTTCATCTTGAGCTGGAAAAGGCTGTTCAGCAAGAAAACGCCTGGGCAGCCGAGAAGGGGGGGATGCTCGCCAGCTGCTTTAAACTCATCTTCTCCTTCTCGCCCTCGCCACTGGTCGTGCTGAGCTACAGCCTGGCAGGGATGCCCAAGCTGGGAGCCTTTGAAGTTCCTCCCATTATGCCGGCAGGTTGCCCCCCCTCGCAGTTCCTCCAAACCGGCCCTGGGCAAAGCAGGAGGGCGAGCAGTTTGTACCCTGCCACGCACAGCCTTCAGCTTCTCCTCCAACTGCTGCCTGTGGGAAACTGAGCCACGAGCTGGGCGAACCCTCACTAGCTTTATGGCAGGCCAGCGTGCTACCTCGGCCTCTGGACTCCCCTAAGGGCCCTTGCTTTGACCCCGATGCTGGCGGAGCTATCCCAGAGCCCCACTTTTGGCCTTTGGGGCATCTGGGAGTCCCAGCTGCTTAAAGGGACCCTCAAAGTTTTTTCCTTGCTGAAACGCTTCATTGCGCCAAGTGGATAGTGCATCACGCACAGGGATCTTACGCTGCTGTTCAGTGTTCATCCCAACGTTAAGACCTATAGGCTTCAACTGCCAGAATTCGCCAGCCAGCCAGGCTTCATTTTAGCTTTCAAAAGAAATTAAGAAATACCTACACCATCAGGAGGTTATGACCCCAATCGGCCCTAATGGCTTCCAGAACTCAACCCACAAGGAAGTGGGGGGGGGGGTGGGGGTAGGAATAATTAGCAAGGGAATTCAATGTATTTACATTCATTGGAGGGAAAGGGATTACAAGAGAGTAAGCAAACACACAATGGGCTTGGGGAATGCAGGGGAAGGCCTTAGCCCCTGCTCTCAGCTCTTGGGATACAAAAGGAGGACTTTGAGGTGAAATTAATCATGCAGTTTAAGATAGCAGTACAACCTCGCCCTGGGTGCTAATTAATTAATCAAGGTTGGAGAGCTGAGCTAACTTGCAATTAGTACCTTTCAGGGAATCACAGTTTAGGAAGAGATTGGTTGTTCCCACACTCTCTCCCCTCTGCAAGGGAGGGGGGATTCTGTGAAGAGGGAAAAGAAGCAGGGGGAAACCCCCACAAGGCCCAGGAGTGGCAGGGTAGCCACATTCAGGTTAGAAGTCACCACCACCACCCCACCACCCCCCCCGGAAGCTGGTCAGGGCTCTCTTTCCATGGAACTAGTGCCAGAAACGCTGCTCTTGGTTGGGGTTAGGTTGACTAGCACAGACGGTGCTACCTGGTTTGGTAACCTCATTGGTGCTTGGGTTTAAATGCTTCATGGAACATCTGCCACAAAGCCAAGCTCAGAGACCACCAAGGACCCCACAGTCGCCATCGTCCCCCTCCTCCTCTGTTGCCCCCCCTTCTCTTCCACCTATGAGAATAGAGTAGAATAGAAATAAAATAGAAATAACAATAGAGTAGAGTAGATTAGAGTACGGAGTAGAGTAGAGTAGAGTAGAGTAGAGTAGAATAGAATAGAATAGAATAGAATATGGAATGGAATGGAATGGAATGGAATGGAATGGAATAGAATAGAATAGAATAGAATAGAATAGAATAGAATAGAATAGAATAGAATAGAATAGAATAGAATAGAATAGAACAGGGGTGTCAAACTCAATTTCATTGAGGGCCGCATCAGCATTGCGGTTGCACTCAGGGGGCCGGGTGGATATGGCCTGGCTGGGCGTGGCCTACTGTGTGGGTGTGGCTAGAGTGTGTATGGCCTACTGGGTGGGCGTGGCCAGCTCTACATCGTTCGCATCAAGGGTGCCTATGGGGGCCTGGGCAGGAGTGGGACAGATCTGAGGGTCTCTGGCAGAAGGAGGGTCTCTGGGCCAGGGCCAAGACAGTGGGGGCCATTCCCTCACTGTTTCCAGGATGGCTTTGCGGGCCATATGAAACCATTTTGCGAGCCGGATCCGGCCCCCGGGCCTTGTGTTTGACATGTCTGGAATAGAATATGGAATGGAAATAGAAATAGAAATAGAAATAGAATAGATAGAATAGAATAGAATAGAATAGAATAGAATAGAATAGAATAGAATAGAATAGAATAGAA
>JAKJMR010000583.1:22660-50347 GCA_024449315.1 Daboia siamensis
CCCCCCCCCCCCACACACACACATCGCGCCGTCCTCGCAAGTATCTGCCCGAAAGCCTCGCCCGTTGGAGGGCAGGTAGGCCGGGCGCTTGTTAGCGGCTCCCGGGCCGCCACCTGCAGCCCTCCGGCCGGCCAATCGCCTGCTGGCCGGCAGGGGAGCCGCGGCCGCCTTCCTCTTCCTCCCCCCGCCAATAAAGCGGGCCCAGGTGCGGCCCCTCCCGCGGAGAGCGTCGGCCGAGCGGGACGGCGCGGAGATGGCGGCTCGGGCAGGTAAGAGTCTGCTGGGCGAGCGCGGCGCGCCCTCCCCCGCTCAGCCCCATGGGAGCTGGAGTTCGCTCCCCGCCTCCCCCAGCAGGCTCGCGCTCTCTCTCTGCCCCGCAGAGGCCTCGAGGGCAGCCCTCTCCTCCAAGTGCCGCTACCCGCCCACGCTGACCATGGTCACTGAGGCCGTCGGCGCGCTCAACGAGCGGAAGGGCTCCTCCACCGCGGCCATCAAGCGCTACATCCGCCACAACTACCCCGGCGTGGACCCGATCCGGCTCAAGTATTACCTGCGGAAGGCGTTGCTCAAGGGGCTGGAGAAGGGCTACCTGGTGCGGCCCCTCAGCTCCTCCGCCCAGGGGGCCACCGGCAGATTCAAGGTGGGGGGGGGCGCCCTGACCCCCGGACCCGTAGCCACACGCTGCAGGGGGGCGTCTCTGCCCAAGACCCGGCGGCCTCTGAGCCCTTCTCATAGCCCTCGTGGCCTGTGCCCGGGTGCCCACGTGGCCTCCTGGGGGGGACCCTAGAGGGAGCCTTCGCCCACTCCCTTCCTGGTTGGCTAATGAGCAGCGAGAAATGCCAGGCCTGGACTCCTGCGGGAGTATGCCAGCGTCTCCTGCTTGGGCCTGGCAGAGTCCGACTGCAACTGCAAAGGCTTTGGAGAGGCAGGCGGGGGGGCAGCATCAGTGCACCCGAGTGCCCCCCTTGAAATTCTCCCCGTTGCTCCAATTCTGCAGTTGGCGGCCGTAAAGCCCGAGAAGGTAAAGCCCAAGAGGTCCCAGCCTGCCCAGGGGGAGGGCCCACCCCCAAAACCAGAGAAGAAGAAGGCGGCGGCGAAGGCGGAGGGCAAGGCAAGGGCCGAGAGCCCCAAAGGCAAAGGGAAGGGTAAGGGGTCCCCTTCTCCTGCACCGGCAGCCTCAGAGAGGGGGCTGGAGAGGACCAAGGGGTGGGGGTCCCCTGGTGCCACTGCCAGAAGCTGCACCGATGGGCCTGGCAAGGGGGCAGCTGAGGGACTCGGGGGGGGCAGCTTGCCCTGCGAGGGCCTGGCTGCAGCTTCTGCCTCAATGGGGGTCAGCCCAGGGGAGAAGGCCCTCATCCAGCTTCTCCCACCCTTCCAGCGGATGCCGAGGGCAAGGAGAAAGCCGCCAGCAAGATGGCCAGAGCTGAATCTGACCTGGTAGGTCTTGCCGGGTCCTTTGGGAGGGCAGCCCCCCCAGGCCCCAAGCAGAGTGGGGAGCTCAGCCCTTCCCTCATTGCCCAGGCCTTGGGAGGGGTCGGCCTCTGGGCAGGAGGGAACAATGCCCCTGAAGTCCGAGGGTTGCAGCCCCTCCCAGCGGCCCCTTCTGGGGCTCTGCCCCCTGCCCAAAGCCCAGGTGGCATGTCTGACTCGGGGCAGCCTCTCCCTTGCCCATGCAAAGGCCCCAGATCACGATGGGGGTGTGTGTGTCATGTCTGCCCTCAGGGAGCTGAGCTGCCCCAGACCAAGAGGGTCAGGGTTGCCCCCAGCCCTGCACGAGGCCAAGCCATCCCTCTTCCCGCAGGCCCTGGCTGCAGAGCTGGTGAGGCGGAAGCCAAAGGAGAAGACGGCAGCCGAGGGAAAGGCCCCCAAGAAGCCGAGGGCCCCCAAAACCCTCCAGGTCAAACTGGCAAAGCCCCCCTCCAAAGGGCCCCCCAAGGGAGAAGCCAAGACGGCCACCAAGGGCAGAGGCCGCCCCAAGGCTGGAGCAGAAGGCGAGGCTGAGCCCCCCGGGGGTGAGGGAGTCAAGGAGGCAAAGGAGGGCCGAGCCAAGAGCCAGGCTGGGGCCCCCAAGGCCAGGGCCCCCAAGGCCGGGAAGAAGGTGGCAGCAGCTGCCAAAGGCAAGGAGAAGGAAGCCGAGGGGGGGGCGAGCCCAGAGGATGCCTGAGCCCCACAGTGGCCATTGCCAGCCTGCAGTGCGACGTGGCCGGGAACCCCAGCAACGCCCCCCCCCCTCCCCCACAAGGCCAGCAGCCCCAGTCACGGAAGGAGGCCGGTGGGGGTGTCGGGTGGAAGGCTGGGCAGTTTTAACAGCATTTTAAACAATCGGAGATGTTTTTCAATAAAGGTAACATTTGGCAAGGTAGCAAATGAGTGGGGTGTTGGTGATTCTGAAAAGCCATTCCCGGCTCCTGACTGGAGGGAGGAGGAAGCTCCCCAGCCCCACAGCTCAGCATCAGACCTCGAGCCTGCTCGGCCACGGGTGGGCCATGCACACCAGACGCTTGTTTTAGGGGCCCAGCTCAACCTTTCAATGCTCGGCTGGCTGCCTTGCTCCAATACAGGCATTTTTGAGCAATACTTTTCCTTCCAAGTTACATTCTCTTAAATTATACTTTAGCGTAACTTTTTCACTAATAGGATTCTTAAATACAATTTTAGTTCCAAGAATGTTCTTAAAAACCTTGAGTCCTGAGAGTCTGCATCCAGTTCTGGTCACCACAATATAAAAAAAGACATTGACACTTTGGAAAGAGTGCGGAGAAGGGCAGCCGAGATGGTTAGGGGACTGGAGGCTAAAATGATGAACTGTTGCCGGATTTGGGAATGGCCGGTCTCCAGCAAAGGAGGACTAGGGAGGTCGTGACAGTAGTCTTCCAGTATTTGAGGGGCTGCCACAAAGAAAAGGGGGTCAACCTATTCTCCAAAGCACCCAAAGGCAGGACAAGAAGCAACGGATGGAGACTAGTCAAGGAGAGAAGCAACCTGGAACTAAGAAGGAATTTCCTGACCGTGAGGACATTTGATCAGTGGAAGAGAAGTTGCCTCCATCTCTGGAGACTTTCAAAAAGACTGGACAGCCACTTGTCTGGAATGGAATAGGGTCTCCTCGTTGAGCAGGGGGTTGGGCTAGATGATCTCAAAGGTCCCAACTCTGTTATTTTAGGTAGATTCATAAAGTGTAAATGAAACAACCCCATTTCCCAAAGGTTTCTACAAAGGGCTTGCAACTGAGCGGCAGGGCCACCCAGATTCGGGGGACTCTGAAGCACTGACCCCCCCAAGTGCCCAGGTCCCCTTTGGGAACCCCAGCTGGAGATGGGGGGGGCAGAGGGGCACTCTTCGCTCTGCAGCCTTGTGGCTGGATTGATCTCGGCTTTGTCCAGAGTCCTGCTGAGCAGAGATCTGGGGCGGCTTCTAGATCCCCTCACGGTCACAGGATCTGGTTGGGGCTGTCCTTGAAGCAGCCCAGCCCCACAGAAGGCGCCCCCTCCCCACCCCCCTCCTGAGCGGGTGGGAGGCGCCTGGAATAATAATAATTTTATTTATATGATTGGCAGCTGGGAAATGTCACGCCTATTCAATTTGTGATTGCAAGAAAGGCTGGAATTCCCAAAAGAGCTAAAAAAAAAACGTTGGACGGAACGTGGAAGTTAAACCTGTTGTGTGTGGGGGGGGGAAGCTGGCAACCCTTGAATTACTTGGACGCAGCGATGGCCGTCAAATCCATCCAACTTCCGATAGCCTTGCTTGTTCTCCTCCGCCGCGTGTGCCAGGGTCCTTCCTATCCCAGGGGTGAAAGCCCCCCGGGGCGCAATGAAGACCAGAGGGCAGCGCTAACCCTGGACATCCGCAGGTGCCGCCCAGGATGGCATCGGCTCCTTCTGAAGCAGCCTGGCACCACTGGCCGGGGGCAGCTCGTGATTCACTCAGATTCCTCCCCCCTCGCACTTTCTGCCCCTTGTTCTAGCTCGTCCAGCTGCTCCTGAGCCCCCATGCTGCCCTCCAGGTGATCGCTGCCCCTCCGCCTCTGCCTGGCTGCAGATCCGGCGCTCCTTCGGCCTGACATGGCGCCGCAGAGGCCGTAAATGGGAGAGCCGCTCCCGGGAGCTCCTCGTTCCCCACGCCCGGGAGCCGCAGCGGGGGAAGAGAAGGCCGGGCGGCCGCTGTCCGCGGCTCCTCGCAACCCCCGGAGCTCCGCACTCCTCCCGGGGCCTTCTGGAAAACGCTGCAGCAGCCCCCGACGCCGCTTTCTCACAACCCGGCCGACGCCAGCGAGCATGTCGAGCGGCTGCCCGCACCGGGCCGGCTTCCAACCTGGCCCCCGGGCACGTGCGCGCCTGACGAGGCCTCCGCGCAGAGACGCGGCGCCGGCAGCTGCTCGCCCCGCGGCGCCTTTCCCACGGCCACGGCGCTGCAGCCGCTTCAGACGCAGCTCCGACCGGGCCCACCGACTGGCCTCACGGAGCCCGTTCTGGCCGGCCCTCCCGCCTCTCAGGGGCGGCCTGGCAAAAGCTCCCGGGGCCAGTCAGATGGGCAGCTCTGCTGCAGAGGCCAGGCGTCCGGACGCGTTCCCGGCTCCTTGCCTAAACGCCTCCATTCGGCAAAACCCCCCCCCCCCCCCCCCCGCGCGCGCTCTCGCGCGCGCCCTCTGCCTGCTGGGGTGCCCTCCAGGAAAAGACTGGCCTCTGCAAGGACTCACGGCTGCCCCGGAAAGGGGTGGGGGGCGCAAAAGGGCAGATTACAAGCAGCAAACTGGGGACAGCCCCCCCCCCCCCGCGCCTCCCAGCAAGCTTCACTGTCGGGCAGAATAGGAGTCCCAGCCAAGAGCCATCAATCCAGAGCTGCCCACCGACTCTTCTCTTTTGGCTGGCTGCAGAAGGCCCCTGTTCCTGCCCCCCCCCCGTGGCCCCTCACCGCACGGCTGGCTGATCATCTCCCCTAGCGGGGAGGGCCCTGGAGCCAGCCCCCCCCCCAAGGAGGGCCCAGCTGCTTCAAGATCTCTGTCGCGCTTCCCAGCTTGCTCCCCACGGCTTCCTGGGCGGATCTGCCACTGGTGTCTCGGGTGCAGCGCCAGCCAACTGACCGGGCAGGGGTGGGGGGTGGAGGAGAGGCCCAGCTGAGGTCCCATGGAAGGGCAGAGGCCTTCCGACTGGGGGGGGGGGAGGAAGCAGAGGTGGCTGGGAAGCACCAGCAGCTCTTCCTGGCCAAGAAGGAGGGCGGGAGGGTAGGGCACCTTCTCCAGCACCATGAAACCCCCCCTGCCAGGGAGCTGAGTGCCTGCCCACTGCCCCTGCTGGCTCCAGTCTCCCCTCCCTCCGCTACAGCAAAGGGCCAGGCGCAGGCTGCCCAGGCCACAGCGGCTGCTGTGCGGCAAGCCCCAAGTCCAGGCCCATCTCCTCTCTTCCTCAGCCAGAGCAGGGGGGGGGGGGGTTGTGCAGCTTTGCCCAGGAGGCTGCAGCGTCCAAAGCATCGGCTAAGCCCAGCCCACGTTCTCCCTGAGACCCCTGAAGCTGCAAGGTTCATGGTGGGGGGGGGGGGGTTTCCAATCTGCCGGTTGCCATCTTGGAAGACCCAAGCGGCCCCCCCCCCCCCCAGGCCTTGGCTTTTGCCTCCGCAGGCTGAGGGAGCAGTGTGGAGGAAGGGGAGAGTGGGAAGGCAGACAGTGCTTGGCACACCAGACCCAAGCACGGACTGTGGCTGCCACACACCCGGGAAGCCCCATCCCCGAGGAGGGGGGGAGACAGAGCAGGCTGGGTGCCCCCCCCCACAGGGCAGCTGCAGGGGGAAGCCTCTTTCCTCCACAAGGCCGGGGGTGGGGGCTGCAAGAAGCAGAGGATGAGTCAGGAGGCGGGTCAGCACCCCCAATCCCTCCCCGGGCCTTCTTAGTAACAGAGCCAAGCCTCTCTAGAGTCTGTGTGGGGGGAGGGGTACAACGTGCAAAACTGGTGTTGTGAGACATGAATCTGCACATGGCTCCTTCTGCAGGCCAAACACCAGCCCTGCGAGGCAGGACAGCCCAGTGGCTGAGGCCCACCCCCCCAAAACAGCAGCTTCCAATGGAAGCGAGGCACGCACAGATAGGTCTCCTGCCTCATGCCCACTGCCCCCTTGCTTGGCAGCTTCTCTTCGGGGCCAAAGCTCCCCACCAAAGCAAAGGAGGGTCTCAGCAATCAATGGGGCCAGGCCAGCCATGGGGGGAAAGGCGCAGGAGGGCCCAGAGGCTGCCTCTCAGCCTAAGCCCAGCCCGGAATAGGCCGTGTGACCTGGGTCTCCAACCTTGGCAAGTTTAAGACTTGTGGACTTCAACTCCCAGAATTCCCCGGCCACTTGAGAGGTGCTGCTTCGTGGGGTGGAGAGAAGGGGGGCTTTGGAGGGGGCTGGGGGGGACAGATTCCTGCCATGCTAGCTTCATCCAAAGCTGGGCAGCACAGGGGCCGAGGAAGCCCCTCTCTCGAGCCAAAGGAGAGGCCCGGAGGGAGCACCCCAGCCCCAAGGACGAAGGGCCTGCCTCCCCTCCCCACACACGTGGTATGTGACCCACACGTGGAAAACCAGGTGAGGGGGAGGTGCTTTTTCAAAAGGCAGCTGAACTGAAAGCGCCTTGTGGGAATGTCAACTGGCTGCTCCTTCCAGCCCTCCCTGCTCCAAGCAGCCCGGACCCCCCTTTCACATCTCAAAGACTCTTCCTTCTGGCTCGACTTTGGGGGAGCCTCGCCCACCCCAAAGAAAGTCTGCTTCCAGCTCAGCCGCGACCACTTTGGCTGGCTCTGGCCCAGCTAGCGGAGGGCTGGTCCTTCGGCCTGGCACTGCAGCCGCCTGGCAGATTCCCTAGGCGGGGAGCCTCCGGGCCCAGCAGGGTCTTAAGTTCACCTTCCGCGCCAAATGGCAGCCAGTTTTGCTGCCAGGGGGCAATCAAGTCGAAACTTGAAGGCTAAACTCAGCTCCTGGTGCCAGCTACTTTAATCCCTAAATTAATCTATTTTTTAACGGCTGTTGGAAGACATCTCCCTGACTGATGCTGAATGGAGGCATAAAAGGAAGCCACTGAGAGAGACAGTCCGGCATCTTCTGACGGGGTGTGTGTGTGTGTGTGTGTGTGTGTGTGTGTGTGTGTGCACACATGGCAGCTTTCCAGCCTAATTACAGCCTCGGTGCAGAATTGCTGAACCAACTGGGCGCCACAAGCTGGCAGAGGCAGAAACGGGGGTGCCTCGCCAGCTGCTCTTCCCAGAGCGGCCCCCACTTTTAGCTCTGCCCCCCCCACCCCTGGAGAGGCTTCCCCAGCAGCGGGCTGAGGACCAGCCCACCCCCACCTTTGTCTACTGGAAGGAAGCCCCATTGCCTGGCTCTCCCCATGCTGTGGGGGTGGGCTTCAGCAGGGAGGGGCTCCTCCGCCTCCCCCCGCCCCCGGAAAGACTGAGCAGTCGAAGGCAGGGACCCCTCCCGCTGGACAGAGGGCCTGCAAAGGGGAGGCCGGCTGCCAGAGGGGGCTTCTTTGGGATGTCACTTTCCACGAGAGGAGCCCCCCCCCCCATTGCCTCCTGGGGCTGCCTCTCAACCCACCAGGCATGGGTCTCGGCCTCCCCAGGCCCAATGTGCCCCCAGGTCAGTCTCTTTGCTGAGGAGGGGGCTCCCAAGAGAGGGAGCACAGCCTGCCCAGTTTGTGGCCCAACCCAGGAAGGCTGCGGGCTGCAGCTCTCATGCACCAGCAGCCTCAGGCCGTGGCCCCCACCTGTGTCATTGAGTGTGGGGGGGGTATTTGCAGCAGCCGCCAGGCTTCCGAGCAGCCCCCTGGGGGAGTCCAGGATAGCAGAATACTAGAAAGGACCTTCCAAGAACTAGGAGGAGGGGGCCAAGCCAGGGGCCCTCGGGCTTTGCACCCAGACCCTTCTGGGGGCTTTTGAAAAGAAATGAGCTTTTGCTGCCATGTTGCTCAGCCCCTCTGACCCCCCCCCCCCCCCCCCCCCCCCCCCCCCCGTGCAGAGGAAGGCCGGCGTGTGAGGCTGAGTTGCCGGCTTTGTCACGCAAGTGGGGCACACGGCGTGCCACCCGGGCACAGGTCTTCGCCTTCCCTGCGGAGCTTCTCCCAGGCGCCTGGGCAGCTCCATGCCAGCAGCCTCACACAGAGTGAAAGGCAGCCCCTCCCCGGGGCACCAAGGCTGAGCCCCTCGCCCGGCCCGCTCCACTGAATAAAGGCCTTTTAGGCTTTTCCACCGAGACACAGCTGAAGGCCTGCGGAGCCTCGAACCCTCCCAGGCCAAGGAGAAGAGCGGGCGGGCGGCCAGACTGAAGGGGAGGGCTGGCCAGGGCATCTCTGGATGACCAGTCCCGTGGTAAAGAGCCCTGTGGTCAAAGGCAGCTTTGCTAGGCAGAGGCCCTGGGTCCAAGAGGGCCCGGGCAAAGGGGGGCTTCCTGTCGCTTGCCCTCCCCCACAAGATCTATTCCACCAGGCACCTCCCTTTGCCAGAACAAGTTGGCATCCTGGGGGTGCCCGGCGTCTGGCTCAGACAGCCAGGGTGGGGCAAAGGGGCTCTGCCCCCTGACCGGGAAGGCCCGGGAGGCATGGACCCCTCAGCCGTCCCCCCTCCCCTCCCCCAGCCAGCAGCCTCTCCAGGAGAAAAGCACTCGGGGACCTCCCATCACCCCCCCCCCATCTCCCTGCCCTAGACCCTGCCAGCAGCAGCACCAGCCTTGCTCCAGGCAGAGAGGAGGGGGAGTTGGCAGGGGGCGGGTTGCAAGGGAGAGACGGCCCTGGCAGAGAAATCAGCAGCTGCTTCCCCAGGAACAGGAGACTTGCCTGGAGGACGCCTGGCCCAGCTCCCGGGCGGGCTTGAACAAGCCAGGCTGCCTCCCTTCCCAGGAAGAGCAGAAGGCCCATCTGCTGAGCTTCTGCCTGGACACAGGGGTCAATGGGGGGGGAGGCTTGAGATGTCCAGTGACCGCCCAGCCTCTGGAAGTCCGGTGGAGGGCCATCCTGGCAGCCCACGCAGGGGTGGGCTCCGTCCACTGGGAGGAAGAAACACAGCTGAGCCCAGAAGGGGCTGCCCTCCCACCCCACACCCTGTCCTCTCCAAGGGGCAGCTGAAGGTTGAAATACTCAGAGGGAGGGAGGAGAAAAGAGAGGAAGGGCGGGAGGGCTTGATCCTGGCTCCGGCCAGTCAAGAGGCTTAGCCACAACAGAGGCTGCATGAGCCCGGGCAGGCTGCTGCTGAGACCCCCCCCCCCCCCGGGAGCCCCAATCCTGCTGGGGGGAGGCCTGGGGGCAGAGAGAGAGAGATGGGAGTGGTGGTTTTCAATTGCCCCATTGTCCTGGGATGCAATTTCCTTGCTCCCTCACGCTGCACTGTGCAAACAGATGACGGGAAGCCTTTTTACAAGCAAAAAGCTGCGATGGAGGGCTGTCGGCCGGGGGGGGGGGGGGGGGGGGGCCCCCCCAGGCGGGCGCCGGGGGGGCCGGGGGCCCGGCTCGGGGGGGGGGGGCCAGGGGGGGGGGCTGGCTTCTGTTCAGGAGTTCTCGCGGTGAGTCACGGTGAAGCGGCTCCAATGGGGCTCTTTGGCCCCTGTTCTGCGCTGCTCACCAGGCCGGGGCCACGCAGCTGCCCCGGCTCCAGTACCCCCCTCACTTCTATGGGGCAGCTCTTGCTCCACAGAAGGCCAGGACTGGACGGAAGGCAACTTCCACACCACCCACACTGGAGCAGGCGGGGGAGGGGAAGGGGGCCTATTAGGGGGGGCAGAGCTCATCAAACGGGGCCCCACTTTCCCTAGAGCTATGCTGGCTGAGGGATTCTGGGAGCTGAAGTCTTACAAGTGATCAAGGTTGCAGACCCCTGACCTAGAGGATGCCAAGCCACTGCATGCCAGCAATCCTGACCATGCCTTGCATTTTCTCCCCCCCCAACATTTGTGCACCTCCCCCTCCCCAGCCGGACATGCGGGGGGAGGGGAAGCAGCTTGCAAGGAGAGTTTATTTTACAGTCTCTTTAACCTGGGCAGTAAATACACGTAGGAGCTGCTGAACTCTTAGGAATGGGGAGCCTGCCCACTTTTGCATGTGGAGGAAGCAAAACTCCGAAAGCAGCAGAAAAATCCCAGAGGGCCATAAATCCAGAGCATTAGGCAGATGCCAAAGGCTCCTTTTCAGAGAAGAAGCTGAGTAATGGGACCAACCCCCCCCCCCCCGCCCCTCCCCACGGGCCTCCGTTCCCTGCATCAGAAGCTGCGGGATGCGAGTAAAAGTCTACACAGCCCGTCACTTTCTTTGGCATATTTCCAACCCTAACCCTCTTATGTAATAGAAATAAGAGCAACAAAATATTTCCTAGATATTCCACTTATTTTTATAAGAGATGAAGGCCTCTTTGCTGAGGGTTTAGATGACCTCTCTGGTTCCTCAAGGCCACCGTAACCCTGCGGGAGGGGCAGGACTTGGAGGGGATGCTGAGCAGGCAGAAGCTCAGCCCCCTTGGGCGGGAGCGGCCCCCCAGGCCCACCTCTGCCTGGCCAGGCTGCGGGGAGGGGGGGGAAGCAGGGAGCGGCAGGCTGGGCCAGGCAGTCCAGAGGGTGCCTGCCTGCCATCAGCCCCACCAGTTGGGGGGCTCAGCGGCCTGGGATTGCTGCCTTTCAGCTCTCTCTCCCTGGGCTGCTGGGGGGAGGGGTGGAGTTGGGAGTCTCCCCCTTCTGACAAACTCTCTGCGGGGATGGGGGGGAGGAAGGAGCATCAGTAGGGCACACCTGAGCTTTTGGCCGAAATTCCCTTGGCACAGGTGCAGAGGCCGAGGCTGAAGGAGCACCGGGCAAAGCCAGGCAACTCCAACCAGTCAGACCATTAAAATGCTGCCTGGGGCTGCCAGCCTAAGAAGAAATCCTTCTGAGCACTGGGCAAAGGGCCAGGATCAGGCTGTGCCCAGCCACACGGGCGAGGGATGAAGCGCGAAGCCTCCCGTGCCCACTGCGTCCAGCAGCAGCTCTGCCCCATCTCCTAGCCAGGCAGGGCCTCCCAGGCTGTGTCTTTATTTTACAGGCGGAGCTGGCTCCCCCTCCCGAACTCCAGGCAGCTAACAATGTCAAAAAACGACAGCCGGGAATTTCTAAAACAAGGATCAACCGTCATCCATCCCACCCCCAGCCTGCGCCCATCCCAGGGCTGGAGGCAGCCGGGTCAAGTGGCAGGTGGGGGCCTCGCTGAATCACCAGGCCTGGCACTGTGACCCCCCCCTCTCCCACCTCCCCAGAGTCTGCCTTCTGAGAAAAAGGCCCCTCCAGGGATGCAGAAGCCAGCGGGGGGGCCTGAAAGCCAGTCTGGGGGGGGGGCGCTCCCTCCTTCCTAGGAGGAATATTACAGGGTGTCTGTTAATTTCACCCAATGCCCAGCCTGGCTCTAATTTAATGAAGAGAAGGACGAGGGGGGACATGAAAGCAGTCTTCCGATATCTGAGGGGTTGCCAATAAAGAAGAGGCAGTCAAGCCGTTCTCCAGAGCCCCCCCAAGGCAGGACAAGAAGCAACGGATGGAAACTAGTCAAGGAGAGAAGCAACCTAGAACTAAGCAGAAATTTCCCAACAGTGAGAACAATTAACCAGTGGAACTCCTTGCCTCCAGAAGTTGTGAATGCTCCAACACTGGAAGTTTTTAAGAAGCGACTGGACATTTGCTTGTCTGAAATGGTGGTAGGGTCTCCTGCCTGAGCAAGGGGTTGGACTAGATGACCTCTAAAGTCATTTCTGTTATTGTTATTATTAAGCCTTGCCCCACTCCCCGGCAGGACCCAGACTCCTCCCAGGAGGATCTGGGGGATCAGTCCAGGCTGTCTCCAGCCCCTGGCCTTCCCACCAGCAGCAGCGGTGCCCACCGGGGCCTCAGCAACAGGCCGGGCTCCCCGATCTCCAGGGGCCTGTCCAAGAGGCAGGCAAGCTGCCCAGGGTGGCGGTTAGGGAGACCCAACCCGAAATAGCTCCTCACCCAGCGAAGCTGCGGCTGCTGAACTCATCTGACCCGGCCGCAGCAGACAAGAGGCAGACCAGGCCAGGCGGGGTGGGGGGGGGGGTGAGAAGGGGAGGAAGGCAGCCGCCACAAGCCCAGAGGGGGAGATAGCAGCTCCCCAAAGAAGCAGCAGCAGTTGGGATCTCTCTCTCTCTCTCTCTCTCTCACACACACACACACACACTCCTCCGCTGCAGAGGCTGGAGGGGGGGAGGGGGCCAGCCCCAGAGCCACAAGGCTGCCTGAGCCACAGGGAGGCCCTCCATCCCCCCCCCCGCCCTCCCCACCCCCAGAGCTGAAAGCAGGAAGTAAACACTCAGCCCTCCAGCCACCAGGCTGAATCAGAGGGTATTTTGGGCTCCAAAGTGAGGCTCCCGCCCAAAAAGGCAGGGGCCCCTCTCCCCTCTGAGCCAGGAGGAAGGAGGCACGGGCAGAGATGGGGGGGGCCCTCAGGTCGGATTTCTGAGCTGTTTCCGGAGTTCAGAGCCGGGCGGCCCCCAAGAGCTGCTGCTTCACTCCAGGCTGTCCAGGTCAGGCAGGCAGAGAAGTGAGCTGCCTCCGATCCCGGCTCTGGAGCCTCAAAGCTGGGCAAAGCAGCCCCTCCCCCCCCCCCCCCCCCCCCGCCTCTCTCCCTCCCTTCCCTCTGGAGCAGGGGGGAGTCCCAGGATAGGCCCCCTCCTAGCGGAGAATTGCCCCAGCTTTGCCTGGCTGGGCTGCCATGCAAACAGGGCCCCCCCCCATAAGTGCGCCACTCCCAGAGGAGCCCGCCCTCTCTCGGGGCCTCACCCAGCGGGGATCCTACAAGGGCTGAGGAGAAGAGGAAATGGGGGGGCTGCTAGCCTGCTCAAGCCTCCCTTCCTGCCCCACTGCCCGAGGGGAGTGAAGCCGTGCCCTGGGCTGGCGAACAGGGAGAGCTCTCCAGGATGGGCCGTGCCAGCACCAGCCTCTCCAGCCAGGGAGGAGCGTTGGCAGTGCCAGCCCTTCCCAGGGATCTGCTGGGGAAGGAACGACCCCCTCCCCCGAGCGACAGGAGGAATCAACTCTGCCATGCGGTCCAGACTGGGGGCCCACCAGAGGCCACCAGGCGCTGCTGCCCCCTACTGTCCAAAGGCTCCTCTGCAGGCAGCCAGGGGTGGAGGGTGGCGCTCACCCCCTCCCTTCTTTTGGACCCCCAGGCGGCCGCTCTGCCCCACTGACTCGCTTCTGCATCCACGCGGGGGGGGGGGACACGAGAAGGGTATTCAGTCACTGTTTCACTTGAAGGACTCTCCTATTTCCAGAACTGGGGAAATTGGGTGGAAGTTCGTTCTGCAGGGGGAAGGGAGGAACGAAGGCTCCCCCCCTCCCCAAAAGCGCCAAGAAAGTCAGACACCCCCTCCCCCCAGATGGTTTTGGTCAAGAGGGGCTGGGGCCCACTTGCCCATCGGGGACCCTCGGGGCGCCCGCAGCTTCCGAGGCTCTTCCAGGCTTTGTGGCCTTGGCACCTTCCCGCCAGAAGGCCGGGAGCATCCTCCCCCCCTCCCCCTCCCCCTCCCCGAGGAGCAGAACCGAGAGCAGCTCCGCCGCCTGAGTCACTTTTTCCAGCTTCCTCAAAATCTGGCTGCGCTCATGGAAACATCCCCCCCCCCAACACACACACACACACCCCAATTCAAAGAAAAGAAGGGCTTTTCCGGGTATCCTGTACGAAGGTTGGCGTCACAAGGCTGCGCTCTCGACAAGCCCTGGTTGAACGTGGCCCTGGGGGAGGGGGGGGCTTAATGCAAGAATCCTGGGGTGCCTCTCCTGCACAGCCAGCCCAAGGAAAGTTGGCCCTAGGGCTGCCCCCTGCCCAGGAGGGGGAAACGGCCTGTGCCCAGACGGGCCCCGGCATCCATCCAACCGGGGTGCCACGAAGGGGCATCTTCCGAGAAAAGGGGGGCATTTAAAGGCCAGCCCCGACACACCTACAATCCTCCCCCCCCAGCTTTATGCCTAGCTTAACACAGACCAAGACCAAAGCGGGTTCAGCAAAAGTTTCTGGCCACGGATCTCAGCAAAGGGCACTGTGGCTGCCCCACAAGACACACTGTGGAGCGGGGGAGGGTCTCTCTCCCCCCCCCAAACTCCCGGCCTGAATCTCCATTTCATGAGCAGGCAGGCAGGGAGGCAGGGGCTGCTCCTGCCCCCTCCAAGGCTCACAGTAGGTCAGGAGCCCCTCCTTGCCCAGGGAGAGCCAAGTGAGTCTGTTCTGTTGCTGGCGGGGGGGTGGGGATCCCAGACACCCTCTGGGGGCTCTGAGTAAGGGGGGGTTCCCAGAGCTGCCAAGGAGGGTCCTACCTAGGGCGGCCATGAGCATCTGCAGCTGCAGGACCCCCCCCCCCCCGGGGAGAAGAAGGGGCTCCTTGCTAGGGAGCTCTGCCCCCCAGCCGAAAGCGACGAGGGGAACCGGCTCAGAGCCACTGCCCCCCCCCCCCGCCTGTAATGCAAGGAAGGCTGCAGGCTGCAGCTGAGGACTCAGCCTTTCACGGCTGCCTGGGGGGGGGTGCATGGCAAGTGGGGGGCTGACACTCTGCATGGGAGGAAGAGGAGGAGGAGGACCCAGTCACAACTTGGCAAGAAGCCCCCTGGCACGGCACCCCCTCCATCGGGCACCTGGAGGAGAGGCCCTGCCGAATGCCAGGCCAAAGGGGCAACGCTTCTCCTGATGGCATCTCCGGGGCAGGGAAAGCGGTTCCTTCCGAGTCTCGGCCCCGGCTCTTCTCCGTGTTGCCCAGGGTCTCTCTCTGCGCCCAGCAGTCCCAAAAGGTCTCGAGAGGCAGGCAGACCACCCCAGTCCCCACCGGCCCCCTCCCTCCCTCCCTCTGGCGCACAACGGGGGGGCCAGTCCTTCCCCTTGCCTGTCTCCCTCCCGCTGTGGCCCCGAAAGCAGAGGGGGTGTCCCTGGCAGAGGGGAAAGGGGGCAGCCACCGCAACAGCAACACAACCGGCCGTTTTCTGAGTCAAAGGCAAAGGCTCAGCCGGCAGGCGCCTGGCCGAGGCCTTTCGGCAGAGCAGAGACAGTTCGTCCTCTCCGGCCTGGGAACACGCAGTCCGGAACAGGGAGGCCGGTCCGCACGCCCAGCCCCCCCTGGGGGTCAGAGAGAGCCGACATCAGGAAGCAGCTCTTTGCAGGTGACCCACAGGTGAAACCGCACCCCTCCCCCTATGGGGCAGCTGACCAGGGAGCCTCTCGGGCTGGGAGTCGCAGGGCCAGGCGCTGCCACCCGGGGCATCAAGACATCAACTGCCCAACTCCTTTTGGAGGTCGGAGCCTCCCGCCGGCCTTAAGTCCCCAGCCGGCGCCACCCAGAGTCAGCAGCTGCTGGAAGGCGCAGCGGTCCGGCCTGCCCGGCGTGCCATTCCTCAAGACGGGAAGCCCAGAAGGTCACACCGGCGGAGACACCCCGGGCACCTCCTGTGGCCTTTGCCTGCTCGGACAGGGCAGCCCCTCCCCCTCTGGCCAGCGTCTCCCACTGGACAGGGGCTTCCCACCCGGGACCCACGGCCTGTTGGGAGCCTCACCCCAGTGGGGTCTGTGGGGACATGGTTCTCCTGGAAACTGCCTGTGCCACAGCTCAGGAAAAGGGGGTTTGCATCCCTTGCCCAAAGGGGACAAACAGCCCTTGCCTGGGGTAGACTGCCTCTAGAGATGGAGGTTCTATCTCCCCAATTCCGGAGCTCATCTCCCGGCCAGCTGAAATCATCTCCTAGTAGTCAGATGTCCACCCACCCCACGGCAGCCCCTTGGCTTCACCCACAGGCTCTACAGCCGGCCGGACCACCCTCCGCGCCTGACCTCCTGTGGGGCCGCCAGTTCTCTTGTGGTCTTTGCAAGCCGAGCTCTCAGACTGAGGCCCCCGGTCACGGGTCACGGGGCATCTCTGGGAGCCGGGCCGGGCTGCCGCTGGGACCCACCCTTGGACTTTCCCACAGAAATTCCCAGCTCTGGACTGGGAGAAGGGAGACGGGGGGGGGGCAGCTTCCTGCTGACCTCCAGAGCCACGGAGACAAATTCCAAGGGGGCTCCAGATTCTTTACTGATCCTGAAAGGGGGGGGGAGGCAGCCTTATCCCCGGCCATCGCTTGAGGCTGGGGGGGGCCCTGAGCTACAGATTAGGCAAGCAAGGCCTCCCCGAGGGCCCCACAAGCAAACAGCTCAATCAGGCCAGGTCAGACGCAGCCGTGGAGAAGCAAAGGCCCCCCCCCCCCACTTGCTGGAAGAACCTCGCCTGGCACCAGGAGCCCAGCCTGCCACCCGCCCTCAACTGCAGCCATGCCAGCCCCATCCCTCCCATGTGCCCGTGCCACCGTTTCCACCTCAAATGGAAAAAGCAGCCCGGCTGGAGAGGAGCTGGGCAAGGGGGTCGAGCAGGTGAAAGACCCCCCCGACCCCTTTCTTAAACGGCCCGAGTTCTTCCTGGGCAGAGGCCAAAGAGCAGAGCAAGCCCTCCCAGAGGCTGGCAGCTGATGGCCTGTGCCAGGCTTGGGTTCCAGGGACCGGGGGGGGGGGGGGGGGTTCACAGTAGGGTGACGGTCCCATTTCAGCCTTCCTGGCCCAAAACCAGCCCAGCAATTTCTGGGGAGCCAGCCTCATGTTCCCATCTGGGCCCAGGCGAGGGATGGTCCAGTCCTGCTGGATCTCAGAGGGCCTCGCTTCCACCCTGAGATGTCACAATTTGTGGCGGGGAGGACATTATTTCTTCGGGGGGGGATCCCAGGAGCAGCGGCTTCCAAGCCTGGGGGTCCAAGGGGGCAGGAGACGCGATGGGCCCGCCAGCCACAGGGTCTCCCTCCCTGCTGAGGCTGCAAGGGCGGCTACTGTGCCCCGAGAGCTGCCCAGGGGCCCAGAGCTCATCTGGGCCCAGAGAATGGGCCACCCAGGTCTGCCTCTCAGGCACGTGGCAGGCAGGCAAGCAGAGGGCAGGGAGGCACCGCAGCTCCCCACAATGACCGGCCCTGCATGGCTTCCATGGCGGAGTCAGGCGGGGAGCGGCAGAAAGAAGCAGCCCGGCCAACGCCTTCCGTCGTGCCAGGCAGCTCTGCTGTGCCCAGCGGAGACCCAGCAACACGGGGACCAAGGAGGCGGCCCTCCCTCCCTCCCAGCGGGGACCCTGCTGAGCTCTGCATGGGGGGGGGGCTGCCAGAGCTCAAGGGGGGGCAAGGGGCTTTCCTCCCTTTGCAGTCGGGAGGTCTGCCTGCCTGATGGGCGAGTGCAGAGGCCCCCCTCCCTTGGCCACGAAGGGCAACCGCCGGCCCAGCCCTTGCAGGTGGCCCCTCCCCAGAGACGTGGCCCTACTGGACCCCCTGCAGGAAAGCCCCCCCTGATGAAGCCCCGGGGTGCTCCAGAGCACAACAAGCCGCCTGCAGGCAGGAAGTTCTCCCCGCAGAGCCCGCTTCCTGCTTCAGTGCCAGGCGCGACACCCCTCCCCCACTGCCCTCTTCTCACAAAGCAGCCTGCCAACCAACCGAGTCTGCCAGGGAGAATTTTCCACAGCAACCCATTTTCCAAAGTGGGCTACGCCTGTCGCCCCCACCCCCTTTGACGGGGTCGGCTCAACCCAAAGCAACAGGCGGCCCCCATTCGGGAAAAAGCTGCCCACTTGTGTGACTACCCTGCTCCCCTGCCCACCCCCAGGGCCCCCTCACACGGAAGCAGGCAGAGGAGCCCCCCCCATCCAGCCCAGAGCCAAAGGTGCAGAGTCCCGAGAGAGGGAGAAAGCACCTGAGGGGCCCCCTCCCCACCCCCTCCCCCGCACGGCACTTGCAGGCTCTCACCCCAATGAAAAGCCGAGAGGGCCCTGGGCTCATCCTCCGAGGACCCCCAAGGGGGACAAGGAAGTTCCCCTCCAGGCTGCACATGGAGGGCCAAGAGCAGAGAGAGCTGCTGCCTCCCCAGGGCAGGGATCTTCCGGTGAAACCCCTCTGAGCCCCCCCCCCCAAGCACGAGGACCGTGCGGTGCTTCTGAACCAGTGGGCCCAGCCTGTACAGGGCTTGGGGGGGCTGGAGGTCAGCCGTGCAGCATCAGGGCAGCCTTGATCTTTCCTGCCTGGCAGGAGACGAATACTTGCGCCCCCCCAAACCCTAACAGGGCAGGGGCTTCCGTTGCAGGGGCTCCTCACAGCTCCAGAATACACCTACGCCTTTCACAGTCGCGCCCCTCCAGTCTCCTTGCAGGCACAGAAATCTTCCTCCTGCGCTGCTGCTTTCCGCAAGCAAATTTAGTTTTCCCCAAATCAGCCAATTGTTTCTTTTCCACTTTCTTTTCAAGCTTTGAACGCTGCTCTTCAGAACAGTTTCCCCTGCAGACGGACGGCCAAGTCCTCGAACGCGGCTGCTCTTGAGAAATGCGCCTTTTGGACTTGTGGGGGGGAAAAAGCAGGCTTAGAAATGGACGGGGACATTTTCCCCGTGCTCCTGCCGGTGCTGCGCAGGGGTTGCCGCCACTGGGACATGCAGGGAGGCTGGCGTGGGGCTCAGAGGCACATGGTGCACAGCCGGCCACGCCACAGAACCACCGGGAGGGCAGGGACGGCCACCTGGCTGGAGAGGCACGGGAGCGCAGTGCCCCCTGCTGGCACAGGTTTTACAGACACGCACAACTCTCTTGCGAGGGCCCCCAGTCTGGAACTGGCTCCTTCTGGGGGCTGAGATGCCCCCTGGAGGAGCCCCCCCCAAGGAAGACAACAGCTCCCAACTTCAGGAAGACAAGCGCCTGCCAGCCCTGCTCTGGTGGGATCCGTCTGAAGGGGAAAGCGGCTTCTTTACAGCAGGAGAAGAAACGGAGGCCAAGGGGAGACCGCAGAACAGAACTTGGCACAAATAAGCACAAGTGAAGGCCCCAGGTGGGCAGGCTGCAAAGGCCGGAGAGCAGGAAAGATCAGCCGGGGCAGAAGCCCACCCTCCACCCAGGATGTCACCCAACCCACTCGCCCTGTGGAAAGGCCCACAGTCTTCTCCGCGGCTGGACACTCTCTGCCTGCCTCCAACCCACAGGCCCCAAAGAGTAGGAGACGCCCAGAGTCGCCCAGAGGGTCTGCTGGTCTCGGCAAAGTTTCTCCCGCCACCCTCCGAAAAGCAGCCCTGAGGTGGCCAAAAACATTTAGCTGTGTTTGAGGGCTCCTCTGGGACACACACACACACACACACACACACACACGTGCAGAAAGATGCTTCTTTAATTTCCAGGGAAGAACATCAGACGGACACGAGGAGACCGGCTGGGATAACGGAGGGCCAGGCCGGGCGAGGACTTTTACAAGGACGGCCAACACTTTGCAAGCACTGAAGCCCCCACTTGAATGGCTGTTTAAAGGCAGGAGACCGGGGGCGGGGGGGAGTGGCATCAAAGGGAAGCAAGACTCAGAATGACCTTGCTAAAGAAACCCAGCAACCATTTTTTTTAGAAACACAAAATTGCCAGCCAAGAATGTGAGCCATCGCTGGTCAAGGCAAGCCCCAATGGCAAGCCCCAATTGGCAGCTCACAAAAAAAATTGATTTTCCGCCATCTGCACACTCTCTCTCTCTCTCTCTCAGGAGCCATCTAGAACTCAGATACAAATTGGGATAAGGTGGAACCAGAGCAATAAAGGAAATAACGAGGGCCCGGGGGGGGGGGGTGTCAAACTCTTGCAAAAACTCTGCCGTCATCGGGATCGATACGGCTACAGACTCCACGCCTCAAGGGGCCTCTTTTCTTAGCCCCGACTGTGGGGCAGAAAGTCTGGCCCAGTTTTAGAAGGAGCTTCGCTTGCTTGCTTGCCATGAGGCTGGAGGCCAAGAGCAGCCTGTCAGCCCTGCGAGGTAGTCCAGACAGGAAACCAAAACCGTGAGCTGCAACGCTGCCTTTATTGTGAGGCTACAACAGAATTCGGAAAGTCTGAAAGCGCTCTCCCGCCCCTTACTTTCCAGAGATTGAGGGAGGGTCCCCTCTGAGACTCTTCTTCATGCCCCCTCCCTCTCCTCCTCTTCCTGCTGCCCCCCATAGTTATTCTCACGGCCTGTTAGGGCCCTCCAAGTGCCTCTGAGAGAGCAGCCTTCCATCTTTTGGGAGTTAAGAGGTCTTTGGATGGTTGTCGTTGCCCCTGGACCAAGACACACACTCCTCTCCTTCCTCCCCATTCCTTACGCAAAGCAGCAGGCACCTGCTCAGACCAGGGGGACCCCCTGACCCTGGGACTGGCCCCACAGCCTCCCGATCAAGGCTCCTCCAGGCTGCTTCTGCTACTCCGGGCTGACCTTCACCTGGATCCATCCGCCGGGATGGGGCGGGGTGTGGGGGCTGGCTGTCTCCTCTCCTCTGTTTGGCCACCTCCTTCTGCCCAGCCCCCTTGTTGTGCCATCGGGAGGGTGAACAAGGGGGGGCATGCAATGGGGGGGGGACTGGCAGAGCCTTACCTGTCAAGGAAGCCCCTCCTTCGGACTCCGAGGGCACCGCAGAGGCTGCCTTCCTAAAAGAAACGGAGCAAAACAAAGACACGAATCAATTTTTTTTGAGGGGGGTTGTACCTCCTGTTCCAAGAATCAACACACCCAGATGAATGCAGGTGTGGGGGGGTCTGCACTGTTTATACCCAATGCCATCACTTAGTGATTTGGCTCCATCTGTGGCTGAGGGGCTTTTACAGAGAAGCAGCCTCCAAATGTTTGGACTACAACTCCCAGCAGGGGCAAGGAGGCGGCAGCCCAAGCACTGGACGATGCCTCCTGCTGGCCCACATCCAGCCCAGGAGCTGCCCAAGGAAACGGGGGCGGGGGGGCAGAGGCCAGGCAGCCTGGAGGGCTCCTCTTAAGCAGAGGTGGAATCTGGATGGAAGGGGGGTCCCCCAGCGGCAGCCAAGGCTACCTGGGGTCACCTCAAGGGAGAAGCAGGAGGGCCGAAGGGGAACCTTCAAGGGGAATTGAAAGAGGCGAGCCATGAGCCCTTATCCAAGGACGGGGTGGCTGGACACATAAGGCCGATTTCTAGAGCTGCCACTCACCAACAACTCTGGACAGAATTCAAGGATTAAAATAAACAAAAGTCACATTGGGACTGCAAAAAATGGACTCTTCACATTAAATAGCGCATCTTCCCAGAAGCCCCCAGGCAGGAGCAGACACAATGGGGTCCGGACCCATAAACAACTCAAATGCCTCTGCACGAATGCTCAAAGTTTAGGGAGAACAAGCCGGGTGAACTTGAAGTATATGAAGGCAGAGATGCTATAGTTGCCATTGCAGAAAGTTGGTGGGATGAAACTCATGACCGGAACGCACCGATGGAAGGATGCGAACTATTCAAAAGAAACAGGCCTAACATAAGAGGAGGTGGAGTTGCGTTATGTACAAAAGATCACTACATCTCTACAGAAATACACAAAACCAAGGATGAAAACCTGACGGAATGCATGTGGGTCAAGACATTGCCATAGGTGTATATTACAGGCCACCCAACCAAGCAGAAGAAATAGATGGACTCTTTGCCAACCAGTTAAACAAATGTATGTAGGAAAGATTTCACAGTAGCAATGGGAGACTTCAACTATCCAGATATCAACTGGGAGACAAACTCTGCAGCGAGCGGGAGATCGAACAGATTCCTAATAAGCTGACAACTGTCACTCAAAAGGTGGAGGAGGGAACCAGAGGAAAAGCTATCCTGGACTAACAGAGAAGAAGTGATAAAAAAGAGCTGGAGTTGCCCCAACCTTGGACCACACTGACCACGTCATACTGGAATTCAATATAATGAAAACACAAGCAACAGAATATAATCCAACCAGTGTCTTAAACGTTAAAAGAGATGATTTAACAAACTCAGAGAAAGCCTAAGAAAAAGTCCATGGATAAAAATCCTAAAGGGGAAAACAACTCAAGAAACGTGGAAAACACTGAAAAATATGACTATAAAAGCCAAGTCCAACACAATCCCACTGCAAAAAAAATATCAAGAAAACTAACAAGAAACCAGCATGGTTGCACAAAGATCTCTCCGATAAAACTGAAAGACAAAAAGGATAAGTACAAAAAAATGGAAAGAGGGACACATAACTAAGGCAGAATATCAGCAGAGAGCCAGAAACTCCAAAGGTGAAGTCAGGAAAGCAAAGGCTCAGAATGAACAAAGATTTGCAACAAAAGTCAAAGATAATTTTAAAAAGTTTCTTTCAACATATAAATAACAAGAAAACTGTCAGGGAAATAGTTGGTCCACTAAGGAGAGAAGATGGCCAGGAAGAGAAAGCAGAACTGCTTAACTCATTCTTTGCATCCGTCTTCAGGCAAAAAGAAACTATAGCCCAACCTAACAAACACATAACTGCAACAGACAGACTGGAAATAAAAATTAAAATAAGCAAGGAAATGATAAGAGAACTCCTGTCCTTGACCGGGGCCTGATGGATTACATCCCAGAGTTCTGAAGGAGCTGGCAGCTGTTATCTCAGAACCGTTGCACCACATCTTTCAAAGAACCTGGAGCACCGGGGAACTACCTGAGGACTGGAAAAGGGCTGATGTGGCTCCCATCTTCAAGAAAGGGGGGGAAACGGAGCCAGGGAACTACAGACCAATCAGCCTAACATCAATACCTGGGAAGATACTGGAAAAGTTCATCAAAAAACAGATCTGTGAACATCTAGAAACAGATAAAGTTATAATCGGTAGCCAGCAGGGGTTTTCAAGCTAACCGCCCTGCCCTCTGTGGCCCCTTGAAGCCTCTTCACAGACGTGCTGCAAGGTCCCTCAATGGGCAAACGCTCGCCAGTCCCCCAGGTGTGCCCGGAAAGGTGCCCGGAACCACTCAAACAGCGCAGGGAAAAAGGAGGGTCGGAAGCACTCCGCAGGAGCTCCGCCTGCCCTGGCAGAGAAACAGCCAGTGCCTGTTCCCTCCACAAAGGCCAAAGCCCCCCCCCCCCCAAGAAGGCCCCCCATGCAGCACAGAAGTGGGGAGGGGGGCGCAGAGACGTCCTCCTTGTCTCTGGGAAAAAGGACCGGAGCTCATCAGTCCTCCGCGCAGGGGTCAGGCCCCGTGGCTGCCACCGTCCCCTTGGCTGGGCCCACAGAAGCCCTCGGCCCGTCCCTTTCTTGCCCTGGAGACCACCGGCCAGATTCCCAGGGGGTCCCAGGAGGAGGAGGGGGAGGAGGAAGATGAGGGAGGCCTTTGAGACAAGGCCGGCCCCTGGAGCCCCCCCTCTCCCCACCCCCACCCCCACCTCTGCCAACAGGAACCAGTCAGGAGTCCTGCCCTTTCTGCTCCCATGGCAACCAAGTGCTTTGGGGGTTTCAGGAGGTGAGCCCGGATCAACTAATCGGATCGGATCAGAGACCCAAAGTAAGCCACTTCTCCGAAAGGGAACCAGCTGCGGATCTCACCTAATCTCCTTCGCCACCACAGCAGCCAGCACCACGGTGCCCAAACCGCCAACCGTTTCTCAGGGGTCTTTTAACTGAGATGACGAGGTTCTTCAGCTCTGGCACGGGTCCAAAAGCGAAGCAAGCTTAGAAAGGGAAGGACTCCCCCCACACACACACATTCTTCTTTGCAGAAAAGAGGCTGGTTTTTTTCCTGATCTGCCAGACACTCAATCTGGATGACAGGTGAATGATTCAAAAAAACACCCAAAGCTTTTCTGGTCAGGCAGGAAGAGGTTTGGGGAAAAACTGACCGCTAATTGGAAGCCATCCTGAATGCTTCACAGCCACCCTGAGGCCGAGTCAGCGGCTCCAGAGAAGCCGGGGGGCGAAAGGCTACGAACGCCCCCCCCCCCCCAGTTCCTGAGGAGGGATCTCCCCCCAGAGACGGAGGAGAGACTGCGAGATATAGCTGAGGGCCGGCAGAATCAATCTACCCCAGGAAAGTACACTTTGATAAAAATACCCAACACAATAATATTTTACAGTTTGGGAGAGAAGTTGGCATTCTGTCAGGTTATCACGACCGTCTGCCAAAAAAGAGCAGGACGGGCATGGAAAGGTGCCAGGCAAAACTCAACACAAAGCACTGATCTCTGGCACGGCCTGGGTCGGCCCCCCGGGCAAGTGGGGCCAGAGCCTGCAACACATCTGGGCCGCAGTCCAGAGTGGGGGCCCAGGCGCCAGCCCTGCCCGTGGCCCGTCCCACCGAGGGGGTGCAAGAGCAGCCTGGGCACCAAGGGGGCTGTCCTTGACCCACTGGGCCAAATTAACGGAAACAGCCACGCAGCCACGAGAACGGCCCTTTCCGGCCAACCCATGGAAGACTCTCCCACATGCCAAGGTGGGTCCTTGGGCTCCATCTGACTTTGCTGGGGGTCAAGAGGCCGTTTCGGCAGCTCCTCAGCAGGCCTCGGCCATTCTGATGCTTTGATGCAATTAAGTCTTCAGCATCTTCCCCTTATTCATAAGACTCCGGCCAGCTTACGACCTTGACAACAGGAGACGTCAGAACACCAGAGGGCTGGGGAGACTGCCTCTCGGACATAAGGGGTCCCTCGGGGAACCTGGCCCACCCCAGGAGGGGCTTAAGAAAGGCAAGCAGCACTTGGAGCCAAGCAGAAGCCAGGGAAATGCAGCTGCTGAGCAGCGGTGCCACTTAACATGGCCCAGGCTGCCAGTCCCTGCAGAGGGCGCTGCCCCCCGTCCACCTGTTGAGGGGACCATCCGGGGGTCTCCCTGATCCAGGAGCAGGTGCAGCAGGTGAGCCGGATAAAGGCAAAGGCCCTCTTGGCCGCAAGTGCCACCTGGCACTGCCGAGGGAGCCAAGACCACCCGTGGACCCAACCGCGGGCCGTTCCCTGGGCGGGTTTAGAATCAGAATGGAGCTGGAAGTGACCCATGAGGGACCTGGCCGAGTCCCCAGCCTGGAGGACCATCGGGCTCAAACCCATCCCAGACCATCCTCCAGCACGTCCGCTGGACTCGCCCAGCTCCAGGTGGAGCTTAGTGGCTCCTCTGCCAGGAAGTGGCAATATTCTTCGCAGGAGCTCTGCAGATGTTCCTGGGCCTGATCCTGTCCCAGCAAGGAGCAGGCCCCCAAGAGGCCAACAGGGGAGAAATCCCCACTTTCTCGCTCTCATTAGGAGCGTAGAAAACAAGACAATGGCGGAAAAAGATCTCCTGGTCCATGGAGACCGCCTGCCTGTCCAGAACGGGGGCTCCGGATCAGATCCGCTCTTTGCCGTCCTCCGGCCGCTTCCACTGGCACTTCAGCTGCCAGGACCCCTGAGGGGAGCCTTGGGACTGGGACTCTGCCGCTGCCATGAAGGCCTCTGCCGGTTGCCCACCGGACCCTCAAGAAGAGCCTCCCCGTCTCTGGGACCCAGCAGGGGCCGTGCATCCTCCACCCCTTCCGGAAGGGGGGGACCCAGCAAGGGACTGGTGGCCACGCTCTTCATGCCACCGGACTGCCTCATTGCTGCCCTGAGCCAAAAGCCAGATCTAGGAGGCTGCCACTGTGGCCCGTCAAGGTTCCCATGTCTTGCCCCGGGGGTGGGGGGGGAAGAACTGCCGAGCTGCCTCAGATTCAATGTTGGGTTGAAGTCCTGAGCGTTTGGCGCTCCCACCCCCAGTCCAGCAACTCAGACGGGTGGGGGGGGATGGGGGTGCAGCAGGGAGGGTGCCCAACAGCAGCCATACCAGCTGCCCTCACCCATCCCCCGTCACAGCTGCCCCGACTCCAACAGAGGGTCTCACCGAGACTCGGAGGAGGACAACAATCCTCCCTCCCTCCCTCCTTCCCCTCCCCTCCCCTCCCCTGGGCTCTTGGCTGATGCCAAACTTGGATCCAAGTGGGGACATTTCCAAGAGGGGACTCCCCCCCCCCCCAGCACAGCCACAATACAGCCTCAATCTGTATTACTGATATACAGCTCTGTGTTGCCTGTTGGGAAACGGTGTAACGGAAATTGTGTTTCGGGAGAAAGAGGAAAAGGGAATTTTGGATTGAAAACACGGCGAATCTCCAAGAAGCCGGAATCCTCACCTGGGCTCCTTTCTTGCACTGACCTGGCCCAGGCGTGCTTGGACCGACCCTCCACCGATGCTAAGCGTCACTTCCTGTGACCCACTGAGCACCCTGGAAACAACTATTTTGCCAAAAGAAGGGGCCAAATTCCACCCACCTGCGCGGGAGTTCAGAAACTGTGGAAAGGTGGCAATGCTGACCCTCTTGCCTACTTGTAATGGCCCAGTGGGGGGGGGGAGGAGGGGGGTCTCCGTTTGGCCCACCCTCCCCAGAGCACACACACCCCACTCATAAGAGCCACCACCTCTCCTCCCAGGGAGCCCCACCCTGGGAAGAAACCCAACGCTGCTCCTCCGGTGGCAGCCCCAGAACCCCCTTGCAAGAGGCCTCCTCCCTCCAACTCAACCGGGACAATCAGTGGCCCCCCATCTCTTGAGGGCAAGGGGGGGGCATATCATTAAACTCTGCCTGGCAGCCTAAGGTCAGGGAGGAAAGCTGCCCCCCGCTCCCCCCCCCCCGCAGGGAAATCTTTCTTGAAAGCCCTACCGGAATACACCTCCCTGGTATTCCACGGCCGGGGTCGGCAACTTTCCTGGGTTGGCAGCCTGGTGGGAAAAGGCACCTTTATGCACGCATGTGCACACAAACGCAATGTGGCTCTGTGTGCGTGTTTATGTGTGTGTGCGCGCACGCATGTGAATGGGGCCGTGAGCACCTGCGCTCTGCAAACGGGGCTGCTAGCGCTGGCACACAGTTTTTGCAGCTTGGCTGGTGCCTGCTTGCGAACCAGCTAGTCCCAGCTGGGGGAAAGTGCCCATCTTGGTGACAAACTTAATCGTAGGCAGGGATGAGCCCAAAATGAACAGGACTTTGGCCTCAAAGTCACAATGACCCACTTCGCATTTCACAAAAGACAGCTAAAGCCCTCCTTGACTAGATACTTGACCAGACCTGGAGGGGGGAAGCAACCCCCCCCACCACCAAGCCAGCCCATTCCCCACTGTGAAAGCCAACTAAAGGCATGAGTCCCAAGGGGCCCTTGAGGGCGCCTCGTTTCCCAAACACGGACCGGGAGATCTGGACTTTGAGATCCGATCCTGTCCGAAGGAGCAGCAGCAGCGTTGGGGGGAGGGAGTAGCCTTCAAGAGTGGGGAGGGAGAGGGAGGGAGAGAGCTGAGAAAACCTGGGCAGGAGCAGAGAGATCCAGGAGGGTTTGGCCTGGGTGTGGGTGTCGGGCACGGGGGCATAAGGCTGGTGATGCAGTCAGGCAAGCCTCATGGCCTTGGCACACATAGCAGAGACCAGGACGGAGGCACCCAATTGTGGGGTTTGTGTGAGGATAACATCACGCAGGTGTTGCCATTTTGACTGGCAGCATCAGCATCCCTGCCACTCGGAGCAGCTGAGGAACGGGGGGGGGGGGGGGGGGGGGGGGGCGGGCCCGGGCGGGGGGGGGAGGAAGGGGGGGGGGAGGGAGCCTCTAGTCTCGGGCCCAGACAGGAGACACCAGAGTGCCTGGGAGGAACAGCTGGATGTCCCCAGGGAGCCCTTTTTTGTGAGAAACCAGGCAGGCAGGCAAAGTCCTAGAGGATGGGAGCAAATAGGGGCACCTCCCCCCCCCCCAGAGGGGGTCCGTTTAACTACCAAAACTACAGGAAGTAGTAGAAGTCACCCCACCTCCAGCCCCATCCTTTTGGACCTCCTTTGCGACCAGGGAAACGTGGGTCCTCGGGTTCAGCAAGGCACGGGGGGGGGGGGGG
>JAKJMR010000583.1:55347-110973 GCA_024449315.1 Daboia siamensis
CCCCCCACCCACAGCCCGGTGCTTTGAGAGCTTCCCTGTGTGGGTGGGGGAACCGCAGCCAGGAGAAAAGTCCTCCTGCCCAGCACTGGGCTGGGCCTGCGCGGAGGGGCAGGCAGAGGAAGGAGTGCCCCCTGCCCTACTGCAGTGGGTCTTGTCAGCTGGCATGTGTACAGTTCAGAAAATGCTCAAGGTCTTTCTCAACTGCTCCCCCAAAGGTCTTGCCAAATCCCTGCTGAGATTGCAAACAGAGAACTGACCTCTTGGGAGGAGCCCCCCCCCCCCCCCCGCTTCTCCCCCCCCCCCCCCTTGCTGGCTGCTCAAAGCCACCAGGTGGAGGAAGGAGCTGGGGAGGAATGCCACACCAGTTAGACTGTCCCACCTGCCCACGTGTGCACAGACGCACACACCCTGTACACACCCTGTACACGCACACTCACCCTTTTCATGGAGGACCTTGCCTGTGCTCCTCGAGTTCTGGTTTTACAACGGTGAAACACAACTGCTTCCGCTGCAATTTTTAAAAATAAAAGTGAAGCGCCTTGTTGAAGGGTACCTGCAGGGGACGGTTGGAACGAGGGGGGTGCCCTTCTCCTCCCTGCCAGGGGCAGCCCAGGGGCCCCCCTTCCTCTGGCCTCAGAGCGAGGTGGGCAACAGGGTGCCTCCACCAGCCCGGGGGGGGGGAGGGGGGCTCTGCTGATCTGGCAGGTGGTGAGGAGGAGGAGCACTTGCTATGGTGCCAGGGGTCCCCTAACCCCAGTTGGCGACTTCCATCCTTATTGGTAGGTGGGGTGCTGTGTTCAGGAGCCCACTGTTTGGGCAGTTTGTTGGGGGTTTCCAGCAGATGGAGGCTGGGATGCATAAGCGCCCCCCCCATCTCCTTTGCCCAAGAGGACCTGCTTCTGAACGGTCACCCAGCACTCTGCCTCCTCCTCCTCCATCCCACGTCCCGGCCGATGTTGCTCTCGGGCTCTTCAGCCTAGAGAGGACCAGGCATGGTCGGCTGGCTCAGCCGTGGCTCCCCAGCGCATTCAGGGCCGTCCTTTCCCCACCTTCCTGATTCAGACATGTGCTGCTGTGGCTCTTTTTGTTGCTTTGTTCCAGAAAAACACACACCCATAAATTAAAAGTAAATAATGAGAGGGGTGTCTCACAATAAGCTTGCGTGTTCACCGTCTGGCATGGCAGATGGGGGGGGAAGGGTGAGGGAGGGAGGGCCACCTGGGGCCCTGCTGTGGTGGACAGCTGCCGCTTCCATGGGGCCAGGTGTCCTGTAGGGTGCCCCCTTCTGGCCTTCAGGCTCTGGAGCCCCAGGGCAGAGAGAGGACTTTTGTGGAGAGGGGTGGGTGGGCTGTCCCGGTGGTCCCCGCCGTTGGGGCCCTGCACTACCTCAGTGGCCTCCGCAGGGCCTGGGTGATGAAGCAAAGGTGGGCTGGGGTCTGGTGAGGGGGGTGGGGTGGGGTGGGGGAGCCAAGCAATCCCCCACAGGAGTTTGTGCTGGCCTGGCAGGGCCGTTGTCACCCAAGGTCCCCGCTTGAACAAATCCAGAGTCCTCTGTAGCTCCCGGCCAATGGGCAGGCTGGACCGCTGGCTGGACCGCTGGCTCTCCATCCTCAGGCCGAAGTCAGTCAGGGCACCTTCAGCCCATCCCATCCCAGGAACGTGGGCCTTGAGTGGAGGCAGATCCTCTCTCCTCTGTGCCCCCGGAGGGTGGCTTCAGGGGTGGGAGCCGAGGGGGCTGGCCACGGTCTGGCCGGAATGTCAGTTGGCAGGGAAGCCGGCCCCGGCTGAGCCCCAGAGTCCGAATGGTCAGCTTCTGCAGGAGGGGGGGGAGTCCAGGGCAGGGCCAGAGGGGCAGGCGGGCAGGCGGTAGGATCCGGGGAGCACCGAGAGAGCCAGGCCAGGAGGGGGCACCAGTGGAGGAGGGGCAGGCGGAGGGCCGGAGGGAGACCAGACGGATGGATGGCGAGCTGTGGGGAGGGGCGGGGGGCGCCTGTCGGCCGCTCACATAAGGCTGCACTTGCCCTTGAGTTTCTCTGTCCGCTTCTGCTTGCTGGCGCGCTTCCCGTCGATGCTCAGGGTCATGTTCCGGCGCTTCTCCAGGTTCAGCAGCTCCTGGAAGAGCTCCTTGACGTTGTAGTTCATCTTGGCCGAGGTCTCCATGAAGGCGCACTGCCACTCCTTGGCCACGGCCTCCCCCTCCCGCGTCTCCACCTCCCGCTGGGTCTCGTCGCACTTGTTGCCCACCAGCATGATGGGGAAGGCCTCCCCGCCGCCCTTCAGCTGCACAATCTGCTGGTGGATGGGCCGCAGCTCCTCCAGCGACTGCCGGCTGGTGACCGAGAAGACCAGGATGAAGGCGTGGCCCTTGGAGATGGACAGGCGCTGCATGGCCGGGAACTGGTGGCTGCCGGTGGTGTCGGTGATCTGCAGCGTGCAGACGCTCTTGTCGCAGCTGATGACCTGCCGGTAGGTGTCCTCGATGGTGGGGATGTAGGTGTCACGGAAGGTGCCCTTGACGAAGCGCAGCACCAGCGAGCTCTTGCCCACGCCCCCGGCCCCGAAGACCACCACCCGGTAGTCGTTGCTCTGCTCCGGCATCTTGGACGGGCGGCTGGCGGGGAGGGGTCAGCGGCTGCCCACCTGGTTGGGGGAGGAGGAGGAGGAGGAAGAAGAAGGACCGTCAACCCAGGCAGGCAGGCAGAGGCCATCCCCGCCCCACTGGCTTCAGGGAAGGATGCAGAGAAGGGCCCGGATCACCAATTGTCAGGCCCCCAAAATGCCCCCCACCCCCCACCCCGCAGCCATCAGTGAGGTGAGCTTCTTCCCTCCCCCTCCCCCCCACCTGGGCTTGGTCAAGGCTTAAGTCAAAGGCTTGATTTAGATCCTGCAGCGACTTTGCTGTGGATGATTGGCCTGCACCCCAGAGGCTATCCTGGGCTTAGCATCCTCTCAGATGCCCTACAGAGCAGACAGATGCTCTAGCATCCTGTCCTGGGACCAAAGACCCTGAGGGAGAGGGAGGAACCTGGGTGGACAAGGCCCTGAGAAGATTGTACACGTGTGTGTGTGTATGTTTGTGTGTGTGTGTGTGTGTGTGTGTGTGTGTGTGTGTGTGTGTGAGAGAGAGAGAGAGAGAGAGAGAGAGAGAGAGAGAAAGAGACAAAGAGGGGAGGGGGGAGGGGGAGGACAGGTTCCTCTCTGTCCCTCTGATGTTCCAGAATGCAGGAGACTCAATCACCCCTTGCAAATCTGGGACTCGGATATCTTATTATTTCCCTCCTCTTGACTTAGAGCAAATACATCAGCAGATACAGAAAAAAAGGGGCACAGCCAGGCGTGAAGCTGGAGGGCTCCAGACAGGAGCTTTTCCAGGGCATTGTTGGGGCCGCAAAAGTCCCCCTTCCGGCAGGGTTAGTGAGAAAGCATTTGGGGAGAAAGAACAAGACACGCCCCTTCCCTTCCCCCTCCCAGTTGTCGAAAGGCTGATCAAAAACGAGCAAACCAGACAGGGCAGCTGGGCTTTGGGGCCCCTTTCAGCCCCCACGTTCCCTGCAGCATCAGGTCTGGGCTGGGGGGAGCATGGTCTTCTCAGGGTACCGCCGGTGAGAGATTGCCGGCAGATGACACCCAGGGGGAGGGCCTTCTCTGTGGGTGCGCCTGCCCTTTGGAACCAGCTGCCGGTGGAGTTGAGGACTGCCCCCGACCTCCGTTCATTTCGTCGGGACCTGAAGACCTGGCTCTTCGAGCTCTCTGGCTCAGGCTGAGAATTTTTAATTTTAATTTAGTTTTAATCTTAATTTTAACTGGGGTTTTCTTTTATTAATGCAGGGTTTAATATAGTTTTTTTAAATTTGTTTTTAACTTTTATATCTGTGTTTTTTAATTACCCTGTAAACCGCCCTGAGTCCTTCGGGAAAGGGCGGTATATAAATGTAATAAAATAAAATAAAATAAATAAATGGTGCATCCACTGACGGAGCTTCCCTGGGGCAGGAACAGACCATCTGGTGCAGAAGGATCAGCTCCAAGGGCCCCGGATTGGGAAGGAGGGGGGCGGAATCGTCCCATCTTTCAGGTGTGCAACAATGCCTCTCCCCCACCCCTGCCCTTTGGACAGACACTGCCCACCCGCCTGGCGGCACGAAGGGCCCAGACCATCCTGACCGGTTCTCCCTTTCTCAGTCACGTCTAACATTTTTTGCTTTCTTCCTATTTTTCCTTTTTTTTTGCCAGAGGAGGGAGCAGGGAAAAGCTGGGGTGGGGTGGACCATCACCCAGCCACAGAGTTAATTTGTCTGAAATGTATCCTCTGGGTTGCATCACTGTCCCCTTTTGGGGAGCTCCATTTTGTCAAGAGATGCCCTTGAGGAGAGGCCCCCTCCAGCCACATGGCTGGGCTTTCTCATCACCTGGCCAGGGGCTCCCCCCCCCCTCAGGATTCTGCCCACACCCTCTTGGACCCCTTCACACCCCCCCTTCAGGATCCCTAAAGCACTTGGGAGGCAGAGGAGATTCAAACGGAAGCATGTGAAGGGAGCTTGAGGCCATCTAACCCAACCTTCTGCCCAGTGCAAAAGCCCACCATTACTGCCTCTCAGACAGAAGGTCCTCCAGCCTCTGGTTCAGGCCTTGAGCAAGGGGGGAAGTGGGGGGCACCTCCCGGGAAAGCCAGTTTCCCTTGGAGCAACTTTTCAGAGATCCAGATGAAATCCTGGCTTCTCTGAATTTTCTTGAAGATGGCAAGTCAACCGTATGTCTTTCCCAGGCTCAGCCTTCTCAAGGAGATGGCACTTGCCTTTTTTGCAGCTGAGTCTTGCTGTTGGCTCACATTTAACTGGTGACCCACCGGCCGCCCCCTGCGATGGTTCAGCCATCCTGGACTCGTGCCTCAGTTTCCCCCCCATCAATATCAGACGTTGCTGTCTCAGTTTGCTGATTCCTGCCCTGTGGGGGAGATGGAGGCAACTTCTGCAAGAGCATTGTGGCATCCTGGCAGCCTCGTTCCTGACCCTTTCCTGACAGTCCTGGCACGGCCTGGGCCCTTTTTACAGCTCTGACTTTCACCCCGAGATCTTTGGGCTTCAGACATCTTGGACCCTATCATATAAGATGTGACGCCGAGAGCTTTTTCCCAACACACATCAGTTATTCAGTTAAGCCAGGAGCAAGTCCCAAGCCCCACCCCCACCCGGATCCTCCGGGGGGCAACGCTTACCCCCCCCCAATTATGAAGAGTCTCTGTCCAAGGCTTTTAGAAATAGAGCTGCCTGAGACATGCTAAGGATGCTCGGCCCTCCAGGGAGACCCCAGAATTTTCCTTGGTGAGATGCATCCAGATGTTCCTCAAGAGGTTTGACCCTCGGGTGGATTCGAGAACTTCAAGAACTTTTGAGAGGACATCCTCAAGATCTGGTGCTTTGTTCTTCTCTGGCTTCTAAACCACCCATCATAGTTGTCCCACGCAAAATGCCGGCTTTCCAATAACAATTTGTATGCGTACTATAAAAACATACACTGAAACAGAACTAAAGGATCAGTTTGGCCCAAAGGTCAACAAGTGCTTGTAAGAGGTGTGTTTTAAAGCCTCTTTGTGTCTTGGGTGCTGTCTGCATCTGGTCCTGGGAAATGAGCTCCCCAGGTGGGGCAGCCCCCCCCCCCCCAGGTGGGAGTTTTCAGCTTCTGGCTGCCAGCCAGGCCTGGCTGCTTGCAGGCCCCGCCCCCTGGGCTGTCCCTGTAGCCGGGGGCGTCTCAGGGGAGGGGGGAGAGGGGCCCTGCCCCAGCCCTCTGGAGCGGCCTCTCTGCACATGCTCTGAGCCAGGCCCCCCCTCCCGCCTTTCCAAAAGCTGCAATGGGGCAGGCGGCCTTCGAAGCGGGCCAGAGTTATGGGTCTGGCTCTTCGACTGCTTCAGCAGGATGGTTTAGTCTTTTGTTACCGCTTATGATGGATCCTTTTTTAGTGTTTTGTTGTTTTCATTGTGTGTCACCCCGAGTGGCTTCTGCGTGTTAATTGCACAGCTCCATGGCTGAAAAGAGCCAGGAAAGTCCGCAAGGCCAGGGAGAGGCAGAATTAAACTTCAGGGGCAGAAGGAGCTGCTGGAGAGGCAACCAGCTGTTTCCATGGCTTCTTCCTCACAGCCACGGAGGCGACTTAAGCCACGGAGGAAGCTGGGACCTTGGTGAGCTGTGAGTGGCCAGGAAATCCTTCGGGCCCTGTGCCGTCTGTCTGCGTGTCTTACGAGATCTTCCCTTCTGTCTTCGGAGCTGCTGCTGCTGCCTGCAAGTGAACCACCTCAGGAGGCTGATCCAAGTGGCAGAAGCATTCCGCACCACAACCCTGGCTTTGTCATTTGTTGGAGGGTACAGCTGAATTAGTGAGGTTACAACAATCTTGCAGAGCAGTCCAGCCATCTGGTCATTGGCTTTCCTTTAGGGAGAAGTGCTGAGGAAGGAGCTGAAGATGGCTGTCATTTATTAACCCCCAGACGGGCCCATAACACAGGCAGGTGCAATTCTAGCGAAGCTCCAGCGTTCGCCTTCTGCTCTCCCCAGGGGTTCCCTGGTTGCAAAGGCCTCGGGGTCAAGGCACGGCCACTCCCCAGTCTGCTCACAGCCTTAAAGCAGCCCTGAGGTGGCACAAGATGGGGAAGACCATCAACAAACAAAATGGATCTGGACAAATTAGGAAGCAATTACAATGACACTGAGCAGAAAAATGCAGCGTTTTTGATTAGGGACAGAGAAATCAGATGGCCGAGTAATTAGAATAGAATAGAGCTGGAAGGGACCCTGGAAGTCTTCTAGTCCAGCTTGTCTCAGACAAGTGACTCTCCAGCCACTTTTTAAAAACCTCCAGTGATGGAGCGCCCACGATTTCTGGAGGCAAGCTGTTCCACTGGTTAATTGTCCTCACTGTCAAGAAGTTTCTCTTAATTCCAGGTTGCTTCTCTCCTTGATCAGTTTCCAACCATTGTTTCTCGTCCTGCCCTCTGGTGCTTTGGAGAATAACGTGACCCCCTCTTCTTGTTTGTGGCAGCCCCTCAAATACTGGAATACTGCTATTGTGTCTCCCCTATTTCTTCTTTGCTCTAGACTGGCCAAACCCAAATCCTGCAGCCGTTCTTTGTATGTTTTAGTCTCCAGGCCTTTAATCATCTTAGTTGACCTTCTCTGAATTTTTTCCAAACTCTCAACATCTTTTTTGTGATATGGTGACCAAAATTGACTGCAGTATTCCAGGTGTGGCCTCGCTATGGTTTTATAAATACTTCATGTGATCTTGATTCTATACCTGTTTATACAAACCAGGATTGTATTAGCTTTTTTGGCTGCTGCTGCACACTACTGACTCATAATCAAGTGACCATCCACCAGGACTCCAAAGTCCCTCTCACAGGTGCTGTTATTAAGCCACGTCTTGGCCAATCTGTACTTGTACCTGATTTTTCCTGCCTAAATGTAAAATTTTGCTTTCTCCACATTGAAACTGATGTTGTTGGAAAGGGCCCATTGTTCAAGTTCGTCAAGATCTTTTTGGATCCTGAGTTGGTCTTCTGGGGTGTTGGCTATTCCTGACAGTTTGGTGTCCTCTGCAACTTTGATGAGTTCCCCTCCAATTCCCTCATCTAAGCCATTGATGAAGATATTGAAGAGTCCTGGGCCAAAGATGGAGCCTTGTGGTACCCCACTGCTTACTTCTCTCCATGTGGATGTGGTGCCGTTGAGGACTACTCGTTGAGTACAGTTTGCCAGCCAGCTACAGATCCATCTGGTGGTGGTGATGTCTATTCCATCATTTTCTAGCTTACCAAGGAGTAGGTGTGGTCTACTCTATCAAATGCCTTACTGAAATCTTAAGTATACTGTGTCCACAGCATTTCGCTGGTCTACTATTTTAGTGACTTTATCAAAGAATGAAATAAGATTGGTTTGGCACGATCTGTTTTTGACAAACCGGTGCTGGCTGCTAGTTATAACTTTGTTTACTTCTAGTTGTTCACAGATCTGTTTTGATTATCTTTTCTAGGATTTTCCCAGGTATTCATGTTAGGTTGATTGGTCTGTAGTTTCCTGGCTCCGTTTTTTCCCACTTTCTTGAAGATGGGAACCACATCAGCCCTTTTCCAGTCCTCAGGTAGTTCCCTGGTGCTCCAGGATCTGTGAAAGATGTGGTGCAATGGTTCTGAGATAACATCTGCCAGCTCCTTCAGAAGTCTGGGATGTAATCTGTAGGGTCTGGTGATTTGTATTCCTCAAGGTCGGATAGATGTTCTCACCATTTTCTTGCTTATTTTAATTTGTGTTTCTAGTTTGTCTTTTGCTGTGGGGTTTTTTGTTTTTTGTTTTGGTATGTTGGGCTCTAGAGTACCGGATGGGATTCCTGGCTTGGCAATAATAATGGCAAACAGATCTCTGAATAGGAGCTGATTGCAAGCTAAAAGGAGACGGCAGTATGATGTGGCTGCAAAAAAAAAACAAACCGCAGAGGCAGTTTTCGCTTACATCAATGGAAGAGTAATTTCCAAACTACGGGCATTTGGTCATCCTGCAAAATCCAGAGGAAAGTGCCAAAGGTGAACCTGCACTAGAAGCCAATCCTGAGAACAGAGCGAGGAGCTGCAGGGGCGAAAAGCGGCTCTCTTCAAGCCCCTCAGCCCAGACCAAGACCCTTCCCCCACACCTGGCTGGAGGGCAGAATCCGGCCACCAGAAGGCAGACTGGGAAGGAAGGACGGAAAAATGTTCCCAGCCGTTTGGCAGGAGAACCAGCAACTGGAGATGTGTCAGGCGGCTTTCACCTGAATTCTGTCACTGAGCAGAGGGTTGATCTGGATGTCCTCAAGCTGTCCTTCCCACTCCTTGGTTTTCCCATTCAGGGCTAAATATCCAGCGGTCTCAGGGACTTCTGCAGCAATCCTTCTTGAACACCCCAAACTCCAGCCTGGGAGGGACGAAGTTGTGCAGAAAAGAATTTCCGCCTGGGAGGGCTTCACCTCCTCCCCCCAAATGGCAGCCCTCATTCCTGCCCAACTGTCCTCCACTTGCAACCCTGCTTCCCAAAGCTGTCTGATGGGGCAGCTGGGCAGGGGTCGGGGTCACATGGGTGGGCCGGCCCCCAGGCAGCCTGGCCAAGGGTAAGCAGGAGGCAGGCTGGCTTTGCCGCGGGCGGGGGACATCCCTTAATAGGATCAGCAGTTCTATTTCTGCCTCCAGGTGAAGCGGCCCGTGGCCTGCTGGTTCCCCAGCGAGGCTGCTTCGGAAAGCCGGCGCAGAGCAGGGAGGCTCGGCGCTGCCCTCTCCCCAAAGCGCCTTCCCCGCTCGGCCTCCTCCGAGCGCCCCCTCCTGCCCGCGGCGGTCCCGGCAGCCCAGCGGGAAGCAGCGTCGGGGAAGGGCCGGCCTTTGCGGGGGACCAGGCGTGCGACAGGGCGGCTTTCCGTGGTCGCCATAGGCAAGACGAAGCCGCCTCGGAGACCCTCGCGAGCTCTGTTCGAGGACAAGGCCGACCCGGGAGGGATCCAGATCGGAAGAGGCTGCGGGGCGAGCAGCTGGCCCGGGAGTCGGAGCCCGAGGAACGGCTGATGGTCACCGCCGCACCGACCAGCCCAGAAATGTCCGCGGAAACCCCACGACCCCCGCCCTCGGGAGTCAAGCCGAGCAGCGTTGCCCGGGCTAGAGCGACGGAGCCCCCCCCCCCGGTCCAGTTTCTTTCTCCTGTGAGCGGCGGCCCCCCGCCCGCGCCGCCTCCCCAGCGGCTCTCCGCCACGCTCGCGCCTGCTCCCGCAAAGCGGCCGGCGGGGGGGAGGGAGGGGCGTCTGAAACAAAGGCGGCGCGGGGGCTTCCACCCGGCTCCTGCTGCCCCCCTCCCGAAGCGTGGGAGGTGACCGCCCCGCATCGCCCTCCAAGCGTCGTTATTTCGCCCACCTCCCTTCCTGCTGAGCGACCCGCCCCGGATTTGGGCCGCCCGGACAGGGCTGTCCACCACAAACTGACCACTCTTTAACCAGCATAACAGGTTAGTCCCTGCTCAACGACCGTCTCCCTGCTCCCGTCGACGACGATGGAGAACTGGAGGGTACCTACCTTTGATTGGGAGACACCCTGCCTTGACCCTCCAAGTCCCCCCTCCCCCCCCCCTTGAACCTCCTTGTCTCAGAGGCAGCCCCATCTGGGCCCACTGATCACTGGCCTGACCCACCACAGAACGTGGGGAGGGGGAGAGAAGGGGGTCTCCCTGGGGGAAGCCCAGAAGGATTTTTGGGATCCTGAAGCAGGATAGGCCCTGCTTGCCCACCCAAGGATCCCTGTCAACCCCCAGGGGGCACCAGGGGGGTCGTGCTGGAGTAGTGCTGGGTGGGGCAGCGGCCTCTGCCCTTCTGGTGGCCGAGAGCTCCACAGTGGAAGCCCATGAGAGCAGCAACCCCAGAGTGCCTGGCAAGGAGAAGCCAGCAGGGCCCCCCACATGCCCAGGCTGGAACCCATCGGGAGAGCAGGTGGGGGGCAGCTGCTGCTGGAGGTCAGCAAACGGCTGGCCAGCCAGCCCTTCTCTCCAGCTTATCTGTTGGGTGTTTCCTGCAGGGGCCTTTCTCCTCCCCAGCACCGGAGCCCCCATCGCAGACAGGGTGAGTGTTCCTACATCCTGGGTTAACAAGAGCTCCCCCCCTGCCCCGGGCCTTCAGGGGAGGCCGCCTTCTTCAGGACAAATGGGTGGGGAAATTGTTTGTTTGTTGATTGGTTGATTTGTTTGTTTCATCTATCAAGCTTCTTAACCGCCCCTCTTTCCCACAGACTGGGGGGGGGGCGTGGGGCACCAGAGAAGCCCAGGTCAAGCTGATGGGCTGCTTGACAGGGATGTTGTGGGGAAACCCAGAAGGACACCAAGTGTTCACCATCCACAGTTTGCGGAAGAATTTCCACACTGTTGTCAGTCTCCTCACTAGCGAATGGAAGCCCCCACCCCAGAAACCGTGGCAGAATAGGGAGGGGGAAAGTGCGCATTCAGCCATGCCAACCAAACAGAACAGGATAACACCCCCTTCCCACAATACACACAGAAACGCTCCAGCCAGCCTCTTCCCAGGGAGCCAGTGGGGAACTAGGCTATCCCTTGTCGAAGCAGATGGCTGTGAGGTGTTGGGGGGCTGCTCCTGCCTGGGCAAAATCCCCAGAGGACCCCCCTACAAGACCTCTTCAGGCTGGCAGTGGGCCACAATGCCCTCACTTCTTGCAATCTCAACCAAGTCCCCCTTTCCCAGTTCGCCTTGGATGGGACTTGGTCCACTGTGACTCTCCGGCCAACGGGGGTGGGCTGGCCTGCCAGTTAAGGGTGTCGGCGGCCTGCTCATCCAGGGCATTTGTAAGCCAATAGTTTCCAGAGAGGTTCTGTTGTGTAACTAAGGGCTCCCTTAGGGATTTCTCTCTGCTCAGCAAAGCTCAGCCTCCTTGGGAGCAGGACTGGCCTTGGAAGTGGGGAGCAGAATCTCTGGAGGCTTCCGTGTGCTGGGGGGGGGGAGAGAAGCACCCTGCAGCCCATCAAGCATCCGGCTGGCCTCCTGTTCAGCTGTTGCTCCCAAAGGAGAATCCGCTCTCACCAGCCAAGAGCACTGACACAGAGGGGGGGGGGTGTTATGGGCACCCTGAAATTCTGTGAGCAAGACGGAAGCAGCTGGACCCAGGTGCTTGGACCCGAATTGGGGAGGGGGAATGAAGAGAGCCAGGCAGCCACATCCAAGCATTGGCACCTTGGGCCTCTGCTGGCAAGGGGGCCTTGGGCCCCACCAGGCCTGGGACCGGCTTCGGCCGGTCGCTCTCTAGAGCCAGTCAGGCTCCCCCCCCCCCTCACAACTTGGGACTGGGGAAGGAGGGCAACGAGCCGGGTGGAGGCTTTGGGGGTGATGTGGGGAAAGGCTCAAACTCCTTTCTGTTTCCAAACTACGGGGCCCTCTCCGCCTTCTCAAAAAGCAGCTGGAGGGAAATCTGTTTGATGGATTAAACAAAGGGGGGAAAGGAGGAAGACATGGGTGATTTCACGATCTTGTTTTTATCTATATTGTTTTAATTGCGTTTGTTTTTGCAATAGGTTTATTGAACACCCCAGTCACTAGATGGGAGATGAGGAAGAACTTTGGGATCCAACCCACAGCACCAAGCGCTCCCTCCACATCCCCCACCCCCAGGCCAGGGTGGGCCAACACACAGGGGCTCCCCAGACACAGCTCAGAGAGTTCCTGGAGGGAGGCCATCTCATCTTCCCACCTCTTGACACCAACCGTGGGGTGGGGGTTGCAGACTGGGGAGAAAGCAGGCATAGATAAGGTTGCTGACCCGGGGATGTTCCCAGAGGCTGGGGATGGGTGGAACAGGCTGGGTGGGGACCGGAGTAGCAGTTTTCTGGCTGGGGAGAGAAGTCTGGAAGTTGTAGTCCCAGCCCAGCGGAGTGGGGGGGGGGAACACAGTGTGTGAGTGAATAGGCAAAACGGCCTCCCCCTCTTCGGCCGCCCAGCGGGTCACAGAGGGCGATGTCCCCGCAATGGTGGAACTCAACTGGTTCCGCCGCCGCCGCCCCCGACTCAAATTGGCAGTAAGAGGACAAGATCGCGCCAGGGGCCGCGCCGCGTCGCTCCGGTCCGACTCTACCACGAAGCCACTGACGCAGGCCGGGCCCTACCTGGTTGCCGGTGAGCAGGCGACGACAGCAGCAACAAGGTGGCGGAAAGGCGCTACTTCCCGGGCTGGCGGAGGAGCGGAGAGTCGCGGCTCGGCCGGCAAAGTGCAACGCGCAAGGACTGGCGGGGCGCTGGGCGCCGCGGCAAGGCATCCCGGAGCGCCGCGCCTTGACCCCCGCTTGCGACCTTCCCCCGGGAAGCCGGGGACGGAGTGCGGAGCAGCGGGAGGCCGAGCAGGGGAGGCGGCGGCTTTCGCGCCCTCCGCCCCTGCCCTGCTCTTCCTTCCCAGCGCTTCGCTCGTCTAAGTCAGGCCGTCCGCTGCGCGGGGCGCGGGGCGCGGGGAGGGAAGGGGAGGGGAGGGGAGGGAGTCGACGGGAAGGCAGCGAGCCAGTCCCGGGTCCAGAACTGTCGCCGCAGTTTCCGGCTGGAGCTCCCGGCAGGAGAGGGTCCCGTGCGCTGATTTCCCCCGCCGCCGCAGCGGAGGATCTGCGGCCCCTCGGGGGTCACGACGCCCAGCCTCTCCGCATCGCAGCCCCCTCCCCGCCGCGTCCCCCGTCATCTTCCCGGGTCTTACCTGGCGCGGGAAGGGGCTCAGCTTGTCCTGGGACCGCGGAGTCGACCGGGACGACAAGTAGCCATCCGGGGACCGCGTTCCGGGCGGGCGCGGGAAGACGGTCGCGGCGGCGGCAGGGATGCTGCTGCTGCGTCGGGGGGGGGGGCAGGAGGGGTGCGCGTCACGTCTGAACGTCGCTGACACACGGCAGAACGGGGAGGCGCTTGCTGGCGCGGCCGCGGCTTCTGCAGCGCTCCCTCGGCTGGCGAGTCCGCGGCGGTCCCTCCGCCACCCCCCCTCCTCGAAGGGGCTCTGGCGGCTCCACGCTGCGGCGGCGGGTTGGGAGCGAGGCGCGGGCGGGGCTCCTTCCCGGCTAGGGCGAGCTGGAGCAGCGGCGGTTGAGCCCCGGAGAAACGCCTCCCTTGCCAAAAGCCCCTCCGGGGCCAGCGGAGAGAGAACCCGGGCAGAAACGGCTGACCCACCCAACCGCCGGAGTGGCTGCCTCGGTGGCTTGAACTGTTTTACCCAGCAACTGAAGACTCCAGCTGCGTCTTTCCGGCTCCCCCTCCGCCCGCCCCTCGTCAGCCTCCCGTTGTCCTCCCCGCCTCAGTCTGGCCAGAGTGGGGGTCAGCTGGGCCTCCGCCCTTGAGAAAAGCAGCCACCCCTGCGGGGATGCTCTGCCCTGCGTGCCCCGAGAAGGCGGGGACTTTCCGATGACAGCAACCAGAGGCCCGCGATGCCCACCGGAAAGGCAGGTGGAAGAGAGATGATGGTGGCCGGAAGACAGCGACCTCTCCCGGTGAAGCCTGGAGAAGCTGATTCTCGCCAGAGTGCCGGGCCTCCCCTTGCGGGGATTGCGGCGCAGATCCGCCAGGCGCCCAAGCCCTTGAGAAGAGGCCCTCTGAGATCCCGTTGCGGGCGTCTGGTGGAAAGGGGGGGCTTCCTATTGACTCACAAGTACTGAACAACCTCTAGAATCTGGGGTGCGTCCGACCGCCAGTTCTGATTGCTGAAGAACATGTAAGGCAGGGCTTTTCCACCTTTTCATCTATTGTACCTCTTTTAGGATATGGCAACATCTGAGTACCACCAGGCGCCTAGCAAGGTGTCAAAAACGTGACCAAAAAAAAAAAAAGTGATGAAGTACAGGTAGTCCTTGACTTACAACAGTTCGCTTAGTGACTGTTCAAAGTTACAATGGCACTGAAAAAAGTGCCCCCCAAGCCACAGCCGAGCAAGACACCTGCCTGCCCGCCCGGCGGCGCTCTTCCTCCTGTCCAAGGTTTTCATTGTTGTGAGCATTTCTGTTGAGGATTGGCAGTGGGGGTGGAGTGGGGGGGGGTGTTTGTTTTTTATTTCCCCCCCTGCTGGTGGTTGCAGCAGGTTTTGGTCCCTTCACATGACCCTGGGACACTGTGACCGTCATAAATATGAATCAGTTGCCAAACATCTCAGTGTAAATCACAAGACCCTGGAGATGCTGCAACATTCCAGCTGATCGGCGCTTCTTCTGGGCTCAGCAAAAGCGTTGGGATCAGCGTCGAGCTCCAGCTGGATCCTGGCACTGATCCTGGCGCTTCCACTGAGCCCCGACAGCCCTGCAGCTCCAGCCGTCTCTCGCTCAGGCTTGTGCGGTGCTGCCACCGGTTCAGCTCATTCCCCTCCCCCACTACACTTTTCTAGGATGGTTGTGTACCGCCTGCCAGGTGCCAATGTACCACAGGTGGTACCCGTACCACTGGTTGAAAAGCCCTGCTGTACGGTGATCAGGAAGTGACACCCAGGACAGACCTCGGTGCAATGGGATGGGGTGGAACTGGAAAAGGGGGTGCATACGGTCCCCTTATTTTATCAAAGTAAGGCTGAGAATGAACTAAAACTTGCAACAAATGTAAACAATAATAATAGTTTCAGTATGTAAAAACAAGAAAAAAGTCAAGGAAATAATTGTTTCACTAATGGGAGAAGATGGCAAGGAAGGGATGACCAGCTAGGACAAACTGGAGCTACTTCTGCATCCATCTTTGTGCAAAAAGAAAAAATAGCCTAACCTACCAAAACAGAATCGTAAAAGTCAGAACGCAAATTAAAATAGGCAGGTAAATGGTAAGAGAACACCTGTCCACTCTAAATGAGCTGAAATCCCTGGGACGTGATAGATTACATCCAGAGGTCTGAAGAAGCTGACAGATGTGGAGCGCTGGGGAACTACCTGAGGACTGGAAAAGAGCTGATGTGATTCCCATCTTTAAAAAAGGGGAAAAAAATGGATCCAGGAAACTACATACCAATCAGCCTGACCTCAATACATGGGAAAATCCTGGAAAGATTGATTGTTCTACAAGCAAACAAAGTTGCAATCAGAAGCCAACACGGGTTTGTCAAAAACAGATCATGCCAAACCAATCTTATTTTTTGCCAAAATAACTAAATCAGTGGATCAGCAAAGTGCTGTGGACATACCAGTAGTATACTCCGATTTCAATAAGGCATTTGACATAGACTGCAACCTTCTTCTTGGTAAACTAAAACATGGTATAGACAGCATCACCACTAGATGGATCTGTAGCTGACTGACCAACCACGCTCAACGTTTGGTCCTCAAAGGAGGGGAGTAAGCGGTGGGGTGCCGCAGGATTCCATTTTAGGTCCAGACCCTTCAGTATCTCCATAAATAAATTAGATAAGGGAATAGAAGGGGAATTCATCACATCTGCCGACAATGCCAAGCTGGCAGGAATAGCCAACACCCTGGATCAGGGGTAGACAACCTCAGCTCTTTTATGACTCATGGACTTCAACTCCCAGAATTCCTGAGCTAGCTATGTTGGCTCAGGAATTCTGGGAGTTGAAGTCCATGAGTCATAAAAGAGCCGAGGTTGCCTACCCCTGCCCTGGATGATAGGCTGAAGATCCAGAAGGATCTCAACAGACCTGAACAATGGGCCCTATTTTTTAAAAAATGGAAATCAGTAGTAAGAAAAGTAAGGTTTAACACATAGGCAAGAAAAGCCAAACGTAGAGGTATAGAGTAGGTAGCATCTGGGTCAACAGCAGGAACTGTGGAAGGAATCCTGGAGTCCTACTGGACAATCACTTAAATACAAGCAGCCAGAAAAGCCAATTCAATACTTGGGTACATTAACAGACGGACCGAATCAAGATCACGTGAGCTATTAGTATCACTTTTATCATAGAGAGGGTCTCCTCAGGGTGCCACTGGTCAGAGAATGCCGATTGGTGGCCCCCAGGGGGAGGGCCTTCTCTGTGGGCGCACCGGGGCTATGGAAGCGGCTGCCGGCTGAGCTCCGGAGGGCGCCCGACCTTCGCTCCTTCCGTCGCGATTTGAAAACATTTTTATTTGTACAAGCTGGTCTGGCCTGATGAGGGATGGGTGGTTTTTTTAATATATGTATTTATTGTTTTTAGTGTTTAATTCTTTTTAACTTTTGTATTTTTGTATTTTTATACACTTGCCCTGTTCACCGCCCTGAGTCCTTCGGGAGAAGGGCGGTATATAAATAAAATCATTATTATTATATCTTGGTAAGACCACACTTATTGCGTCCAGTTTTGGCTACCACAACATAAAAAAGACATTGAGTCTCCCCTCTTGGAAGTGGCCAATGCCCAGGCAGCTCTTCCCTGGGGGGGGGGGGGGGCTTCTGGGACAGGGAAATCGAGCAGGATGCCAGGAGAGCTGGAAAGAAGATTTGATGTCAGTCTCTCCATGTTTGGTTTCACCCCCAACCCAATGAGCAGGGAGACCCGCTTCCTTCACCAGGTGGGCACAGATCTTGACCCTCCTCCTTTTCTCACCCCTGCCCCCCCACCCAGTCTCTTTAACTAATGGCCAGAGCCCTCCCCCGGGGTCTCAGTGAAGAGGGCTTCCTTCTATTGCCCACTTTACACCTCCCCCCTCACTGACTTGTCTGCAGCTCATCCCCCCTGGGGATGAGATCCACTGTCTTGTGCCTGGAGGGGATCCTGGCTTCTCCCAGTTGCCCCTGGAGAGCAGAACCTGGAGAATTCCTCCCCCGTCCCCCAGGAGCAGAGCCAGGCAGGCAGCTCCATTATGGAGCCCTGAGGAGGTTCCCTGGCAGGATGATGCGTCCAGGGCAGGCAGGCTGCCTGCTGACTAGCCCCAGCACAGGGGGCAGGTGGAGGGACTGGGGACTGGCTGTTTTGGAGAACTTACAATGTAGGCAGTCAGACCCTCCTACCTTATGATGTATTTCCTCTTCCCTCCACTTTCTGGGATGGACTTCCTCCTCCTTTGTCTCTGGAGAGAATCCCATCCTCCATTATTATTCAGCTAACATGTGACAACAGCAGATGTGCAGTTGCTGGGAATATTACCATTTTCTGATCTTGGAGATACCTTGGAAATATCTTGGAAATGCTGTACAAACGTCATCTTAATCTACATGCAATAAAGGTATTTCTATATGATAAAAGGTGTTTTCCACAAGTTCAACTATCTGAAGAGAGCTGTTAATGTTAAGGAAATCTGCTTATCTGGACCATAGAGGTCTTATCAAGAGATTAATTAATACACAATGGCTTGGATTCAGAATAGTCAGAAAATGGTATTAAATTCCTCTTATCTGCATATTTCTGCAATCAAGCTTAGGCAGGAAATGTAATTGGTATTCCTTATATCTGCAATCTAAAGCATGCCTGTTTTTCTACAATCAAGTTTTAAACAGTTAGAAAATATAATTTGAATTTCTTCTGTGTGTTTCTAAAGTGTGCATGATTCTCTGTAACTAAAGCTCAGTCAAAAAGTGCTTCTATAAACTTGCATGCCTACAGTAAAAAGGGAAATGAGTAATTTGTTGTTCTCCAGCTGATTCTGCAAAGAGCAGAGCCCTGTTGTCAGGATTCTGTTTGTGTGGATTGATGTTTTTTCCTGTTTTCCTGAGGAGACCACTCAAAAGGCTTGTTAAAATTTTACTGCCTCCTTGCTTGAAATGCAATGAATTTCTCCTCAGATCTGCCTCCAACGTTTCTAATTACAAAGAGAGACTGTGTTTGTAAGCTTGAGTTTGTGAAATCAAAATGCAACATTAGAATTTCCTGTCTGTTTTCTCCAAAAAAAATTGCCTCTCACCTAAATTGTCTGAGAAAGTTCAGAGATTTACTGTTGCAAACAATTTGTTTCAGAGCTGAATCTTTACTCAAAGAGGAAAAAAGTTTTTTTTTTTTAGCTTGCTAACTCTTTGTTTTAAAGTCTGATGACAGAAACCATAAGGAGCAATAAAGCAATTAGTTGCCTTAGTAACCAGCTCTTGGTTGCTGCTCAAAGAGGCCCCCACCCTTGGAATCCAGGAAACAAAAGGCCAGCTTGGTTTTATGCTAAGGCAGATAGCGACCCCTGGTGGCCAAACTGAAACGCTTAAATTATCTGCAAATTTGGAATGCATGTGAAAGAGAGACAGTCTTTGATTCACACTTATGGCAAGCTATGCAAACATTTATATGAATAAACAAGTGATTTATCGTACTCTAGCTATAAACTAGGAACAAAGAGCAAATTAACCTTCGTCAGACACAGTTTGCAGTCTATGGTTGGTACTCTTAATATGGACAGGAAGTCCCTCGAGAGTTCCAGACCGGCTCACAACTAGTGGTCATAAGAAGGAACAATTGCCTCACTTTGCGTCCAAATTCAAGCTAGAGACAATAACAGGCTTGCATCCAAACAGCGACCTCTAGTGGTCAAGGAGTGAACTTCGTTGAAGTACTCACCTACACAAGCAGCATTCCAGTGGTTGCTCAGCAAGTAAAAGGCTTGTCCTCAGGCACATGTAGAGTGCCCCCTAGTGGTCAAAGGGTGAACTTTCCTGAAGTCCCTAACCATGCAGAAGGTGCCCCAAGTGGCCAAAAGGCAAACTTCCCCAAAGTCTGACCACACAGAAGGCGCCCCCTGGTGGTCAAAGAGCGAAGTTCACCAAATTTAGTCAAAAAATACCTAGGAAGTTTTCTGTACATGTCCTAGCCATGGCAGAGTGTCCCATTGATTCAGAAGAGCTGGTTCAACCAGACAATCCTGATTTGCACCAAGAAGTTGTAAGACCCAAGCGTACAATAAAACCAACCCAGAAACTCAGAAAAAATTATGAGGTAACTAAGAATGAACTTTCCAATGAATTGTCAGAGTTATGGGACAGAACCGCACACGCTATGACAATTTTGCTGAGCCTTAATGATAATCCTGCCGCATTAAGAGACTCTATAGATCACCTATCTGCAGCTTACGAACATTACCTACGGCAGTATGCAAAATACATAGGTTTTTTGTATGACTCTAACGCAATGATTCCTCAGCAGAAATAACCAAAATTGAGGATCTGAACCAGCAAAGAGATCTCCTAGTGCAAGATGCAAAGAATAAGGCAAAAATCCGTATTGCAGACCTGCAAGAGACCAGATCTCATAGGTCTACATCAAGTAGACGCACAGCACGCTCTGCTAGATCCTCTCGCTCCAGGGCTTCAACGATACATGACAAGCTACTAAAGGCTCGTGCGCTTGTAGAAGAAAAGGACACGCTTGCATCTTTTGCCAAGAAGGAAGCTGAAATAGAAGCCCAGAGAAAGGCCCACCAAGCAGAGGAGAAAGCCCGTCAAGCAAAGGAGGAAGCCCAAATGAAAATTCTGCAAATAGATAAGGAACGAGCAGCTGCCCTGGCAAAGCTGAAGGTCTATGAACAGGCAGCGAAGGAAAGCATCGAGGTAGATTGTTCCATCCCAATAGAAGTGGACAATCCGATGGAACGCACCAGTCAATACGTCTTAAAGCATAATGTTTGCAACGATGCAGAGCCGTCTTCCACACTGCCTACAAACATCACAGAGACCCCAGAACTGCAAAGGCCTATACTTCTTCAGCACCACAAGATAAGTGCATCCTCTGCACTTCCCACTCACCACCCAGAGACCATAGAACTGCAAGGGCCTACACCTCTTCAACAACACAGCAGAGGTGCGTCAGCTGTGCTTCCTATGAACAGCATAGAAGTCCTATGCCTGCCAAAGCCTACACCTCCTCCACGCCTGCCAAGGCCTACACCATCTCCACGCCTGCCAAGGCCTACACCTCCTTCACACCTGCCAAGACCTATACCTTTTCCATGCCCACGCCTGCCAAGGCCAGCACCTCTTTAATGCCCAGAAGCAGGTGCGTTAACACTTCAAACTGCACCACCTCTTGCCAACGACGACGTAACTTACAGCAATGATCAACAATTGAATCGACAACCAGCACAAATTTTAGAGACTACAGCACAGCTGAACATTTGTGCAACATCATTTCATCCTGGTATGCCTCACCCTAATTCACCAGAGAATTCTCCCACCCAAGGGGTCCTACAAGTTCCTTGGGATCAAACCATTCTGACTACTCCAGACATACGACTCGTCGAGAGCTCCTCACCAATAGCCTCTCAAGATCTGACAACACTCCAGAAAACTACAAATCCTGGAAAGCAACCTTCAAAGCTGTTGTTGATGATCTCAACCTTACCGCCAGAGAGGAACTTGATTTACTCATAAAGTGGCTGGGCCCAGGATCCGTAGATCATGTTAAAAGACTGAGATCAGTGCATGCTGACTCACCAGACACACGTCTTGCTGAAGTATGGGCACGGCTTGAACAAGCTTTCGGAAGCCCAGAAACATTAGTGAAATCTCTATTCAAAAAACTACAAAACTTTCCAAAGTTAGGCAACAACGACAATCACAAGCTCCAAGAACTAAGTGATCTCCTTAGGGAGATAGAATTGGCAAAGGCGGATCCACGCCTATCTGGTCTAAACTACTTGGATACCGCCCATGGTGTCAATCCAGTGGTGGCAAAACTGCCATATGACTTGCAACAGGAATGGAAAGAGCAGAATACTACAGTGTTTCTTTCCCTCCATTCTCATATTTCTGCAGGTTCATCAGCCACAAAACCTGGAGAAGAAACGATCCCAGTTTTGACATCAACAAATCCAGTGTGCCTGCTCCATCATCATCATCTAGGTATGATAACAACACAGTTAAACACAGAAACTTACGTGGACCTGTGTTTATAAACAAGACGGACATCTCACCTCCTGTACCATCCCCTACTCAACAGAGTGGGTCAGCTGGTGGAGATGAACATCCTAATCGTCAGTGTCCTATTCACAAAAAACCTCACCCTCTCAAGAAATGTCGTGAGTTTAGAGCGGAAAGAGGTTCTCCAAACACTTATAATATGCTACAGGTGCTGTGCTTCATATGACCATCTTGCTAAAGATTGTAAAGCCCCTGTCAAGTGCACAGAATGCAAAAGCGACAAGCATGTTACAGCTATGCATCCTGCTCCACTTCCAAGCAATCCATGGCAACCACCTACATCCCACCCTGCTTCAAATCATGGCGGGGAGCAACAACGTCGTGCTCCAGTTAAAAATCATGGCCGGGAGCAACAACGTCATGCTCCAGCTACAAATGTGTCATCTTCATGCACTGAAGTATGTGGGCAAGATTTCATAAATGCTGTGCCAAGATATGTCAAGTTAAGATATATCCAAAGGGTCAGCCCGAAAAGGCTGTCAGAATGTATGCCATAATAGATGAGCAGAGCAACAGATCCCTGGTCAAACCCAAATTCTTTGATATCTTTGGCATAGAAGGACATGCAACACCATACATGCTCAACACCTGTTCTGGTCGGGTGGGGACTTCTGGCATAAGAGCTGAAGGGTTCATGATCTCTCATATCAAAGCAATTAAGGGCATACTGTTACCATCATTGGTTGAGTGTGATCAAATACCAGACAACAGGGAAGAGATTCCCACCCCAGAAGCTGCGTATCACCATCCCCACTTAAGGCACCTGGCTACGGAGATTCCACCAATGGACATGAACGCTGACATCTTACTCCTCCTGGGAAGGGACATTTTCAGAGTTCATAGAATACGCCAGCAGTGCGAAGGACCTCACGATGCCCCATATGCACAAAGACTTGACCTAGGATGGGTAATAGTGGGAGATGTATGCTTAAATAGGATGCGCACACTGTCTGAGATCAACTCCTTTAAAACTAACATTTTAAGCAACGGGCGTGCATCTCACTTCAGACAATGTCCTCACCACTATGAAGTGAAGGAGAAACCTCTTGACGTCATCCAGGTATCTGATTTTACCTCTGTCACCTGTAATGACAACTTAGGAAGCACAGTGTTTCATACTACACGTGATGACAACAAAATAGCTATGTCCATTGAAGACAGAGAATTCATCAACGTGATGGACACCGCATTCTCCAAAGATATGTCTAACAACTGGGTCGCACCTTTACTTTTTCGTACTACCAGAGCCAGACTCCCAAACAATTGCAGTCAGGCACTATCTAGAGTCAAATCACTACAACGAACATTAAAGAACAGGTCTGAAATGAAGGACCATTTCATTGCCTTTATGAAAAGGATCTTTGACAACGACCATGCTGAACCAGCCCCACCTCTTCAAGAACACAATGAGTGCTGGTATTTGCCTTTCTTTGGCGTGTATCACCTACGCAAGCCAAAGCAAATCAGGGTAGTGTTTGATTCCAGCACCAAGCATCAAGGTGTGTCCCTGAATGACGCTCTTCTCACTGGTCCAAACTTAACCAACAACCTTGTAGGTGTACTCATGAGGTTCAGAAAAGAACACGTCGCCATAACCGCTGACATTGAGCAAATGTTTCACTGCTTTAAAGTAAGAGAAGACCATAGGAACTTCTTGAGGTTTCTGTGCCACCGTGATAACAACATGGACAATGAAGTCACCGAATACCGCATGAAAGTACATGTCTTTGGAAACAGTCCCTCACCTGCTGTTGCAACATATGGTGTGCGAAGGACTGCTCTTCAAGGTGAGAAGGACTATGGTACAGATGCTCAACATTTTGTCGAGAGGGACTTCTATGTGGACGACGGTCTCAAATCCTTACCCACAGACGAAGAAGCCATAGACCTGCTCCAAAGGACACAAAGTATGCTCTCTGAAGCTAATCTTAGACTCCACAAATTTGCCTCAAACAGTGCAGCAGTTATGAAAGCCCTTCAGCCCAGTGATTATGCCAAAGGATTTAAAGACCTTAATCTGGGAGTGGATATGCCCCCTGAACAGAGAAGTTTGGGCCTACGGTGGAACCTATCTAAAGACACCTTTGGTTTTCACGTCAGTTCTACTGATAAACCATTCACCAAATGTGGTGTTTTGTCAGTAATGAATAGCCTATATGATCCAATTGGCTTTGTGGCTCCCATCACCATACAAGGCAAATCCTTACTACGACAGCTTTCAGAGTCTACTAAAGACTGGGACGCAACCACTACCAAGAGACAAGCTTCCGAAATGGAAGTCCTGGAAACAATCTCTACATTCCTTAGATGGAATTGACATACCACACTGCTACACTCCAGTCTCCCTTACAGCAAGCCAGACCAGGGAACTTCACATTTTCTCTGACGCATCCACTGAGGCCATAGCAACTGTTGCCTACCTCAAGGTAAAGGACTTTACAAACCTCACCCACGTAGGGCTTTTGTTTGGCAAAGCCAAGTTGGCACCAAAGCCTGAGCATACAATCCCTACGCTTGAACTTTGCGGGGCTGTACTGGCTGTAGAGATTGTAGACTTTATATTGCGTGAGCTGGACATTCACATACATGACATTAAATTTTACACAGACAGCAAGGTTGTCTTGGGTTACATATACAATCAGAGAAAATGCTTTTATGTCTACGTCAGCAATTGCGTAGAAAGGATCAGGAAATCCTCAAAGCGAGAACAATGGCACTACATTCCATCAGAACTCAATCCTGCAGATCATGCTACAAGGCCACTATCGGCAAGTGCCTTTGCAAGTTCTTCTTGGTTAACAAGTCCTAAGTTCCTGCTTGATCATACGGAAGAAAACACAGTTGAGGCCTTCGATCTTCAAGATCCTGACAACGATCCAGAGATTCGTTCTGAAGTCAAGACTCTTCTCACCAGATCTGAGCAGAGAACCATCATAGACTGTCAACGCTTTGAACGGTTCTCCAAGTGGACAAGGCTTGTATGCACCATCGCAAGGTTAGTTCACATTGCACAATGTTACCACACCAAGCCTAAGGACACTGAATGTCAAGGCTGGCACTTGTGTAAAAAAAACCTATCACCTAAAGACATTGCTAGAAGTGAGCTAATCATTATACGCAGTGTACAACAGAATGTTTTTAGCATAGAAATCAAATGCATTCATGACAACCAGTACATTCCAAAAAACAGTCCAATCGCCAACCTGAACCCATTTATAGACAATCACGGCATGCTAAGGGTTGGTGGACATTTAAATAAGGCCAAATTGGGAGACCGAGAACAGCATCCTCTTATTATACCTAGTCGCCATCATCTCTCCACCTTGCTCATACACTACCACCATGAAGAGGTTAAGCTCCAAGGCAGACATTTCACAGAAGGTGCCATAAGAGCAGCAGGCCTCTGGATTGTGGGAGCAAAAAGACAGATTACAGCTGTACTCCACAGCTGTGTTCAATGCCAAAAATTAACAACAACAAATGTCAGATTTGCCAACCGACAAACTAAGCACTGACCCACCATTCACTCATGTTGGTATGGATGTTTTTGGTCCATGGTCGGTAACAGCGTGTAGAACACGTGGTGGCCAAGCAAATAAAAAACGTTGGACAGTGCTGTTCACTTGTATGAGTGTGCGTGCAGTACACATTGAGGTTTTAGAATCCATGGATACTTCATGTTTTATTAATGCTCTAAGGCGATTTCTTGCCATAAGAGGACCAGTAAAGTTATTAAGATCTGACTGTGGAACTAACTTCATTGGAGCCTGCAGAGAATTAGACATAGAATTGATGTCTAATTCTCTGCAGGCTCCAATGAAGTTAGTTCCAGGACTTTTCAGCTGAAAGGGGCTGCACTTGGATCTTTAATCCTCTTCCCACATGGGCGGGTCATGGGAGAGAATGATAGGAATCACACGTAGAATATTGGACTCTATGTTAATGGACTTGAACTCCTCAAGGCTCACTCATGAGGTGTTGACCACCTTATTAGCAGAAGTGTCTGCTATAATCAACTCAAGGCCACTAGTTCTAGTGTCTACAGATCCAGAATTCCCAACCATCCTCACTCCAGCTACTCTTCTCACTCAAAAGCTCGGATTTCGGAACAGGAACTCTGTATCATGATCAATGGAGGAGAGTACAACACCTCGCCAACTGCTTTTGGAATTGATGGAAGATGGAATATCTTTCTCTTTTGCAAAGTCGCAGAAAATGGAAAAATCAGTACCCCAATCTCCAAGTTGGAGACCTTGTTCTGCTCAAGGACCAACAAGTTCAAAGAATTGAGTGGCCCATGGGACTTATCGAGAAGGCCATTCTTAGTGATGATGGGAAGGTACGTAAGGTGGAGGTAAGGGTTGCAAAGCAAGGCACCATAAAAACCTTCATCAGGCCCATCACAGAACTTGTCCTACTTTTGTCTCTTGAAGACTGAACTCATTGCTTTCCCTGTTGAATCCTGACTTCAAGAAGAAAAGTGCCTTCAACTTGATCCAGACTATTGAGGCCTGAAAAGGAAATTGTTATTATTGCAATATATATGCACGTTCTTTTATATCTTTCAGGTCTTGAACACAAGCAAAACCTCAGCCTGAAATGGCAGTTTTTATTATTGCAATATGTATGCATGTTATTTTCTTATATTTCTCAGGTTTATACCTCATATATCTCATGCTGATTTTTATCTTTCAGGTTTTATGCCTTATATGTATGCATGTTTATTTTATATTTCTCAAGTTTTATGTCTATCTCAGGTCTATTACCTATATCTCTCAGGTGTTTTATGACAACTAGCAAATTACAAACGTGTATTTACATTTGTATAAGGTAAAGGTTCCCCCGCACATGCGTTCTAGTTGTTTCCGACTCTAGGGGCCGGTGCTCATCTCCGTTTCAAAGCCAAAGAGCCAGCACTTGTCCGAGGACATCTCCGTGGTCATGTGGCCAGCATGACTAGATGCCAAAGGCGCATGGAACGCTGTTACCTTCCCACCGTAGTGGTCCCTATTTTTCTACTTGCATTTTTAGGTGCTTTCGAACTGCTAGGTTGGCAGAAGCTGGGACGAGTAACAGGCGCTCACTCTGTTACACGGCACTCAGGATTCGACCCGTCAAACTGCCGACCTTCTCATCAGCAAGCTCAGCGTCCTAACCCACTGAGCCATCGCGTCCCTTTACATTTGTATAACTACCATTATATTATTTTATATAGTGGTATTATGTAATACCAGACGGGGAGTGTGCTGCCACCACATGGCTGTTTTGGAGAAATTACAATGTGGGCAGTCAGACCCTCCTACCTTATGATGTATTTCCTCTTCCCTCCCCTTTCTGGGATGGACTTCCTTCTCCTTTGTCTCTGGAGAGAATCCCATCCTCCATTATTATTCAGCTAACATGTGACAACAGCAGATGTGCAGTTGCTGGGAATATTACCATTTTCTGACCTTGGAGATACCTTGGAAATGCTGTACAAACGTCATCTTAATTTACATGCAATAAAGGTATTTCTATATGATAAAAGGTGTTTTCCACGAGTTCAACTATCTGAAGAGAGCTGTTAATGTTAAGGAAATCTGCTTATTTAGACCATAGAGGTCTTATCAAGAGATTAATACACAATGGCTTGGATTCAGAATAGGGCTGCATTGTCAGGAATTGGGGAGCTCCCTTGTGGTAGCAACAGCCAACCCCACCCCCCAACTGACTTGAGTCAGCTCTCATCTGCTGCTGGAGGAAAGAAACTGGACAACAGAAGCCCAGGGGAAAGGGCTGGTTAATGGGACCCCTTCAGATGGAGCAAAAGCCTGCCCACAGAATTGAGCTACCCTTCCCTTCCGTTCCTGACTCCCTGCAGCACCTTAAACTGTGCCCAGAAGCCAAAGGGCAACCGGTGCAGCGCTCAATGCAAAGGTGTTCCCGAGCACATCACAGCCAGAGCCCATCTCTACCTGCACCGCAGATTCCAGACTGGCTACACCTTCCAAGTGGTCTTCAAGGCAGCCCCAAATACAGCACTTGCAGTGGTCAAGTTGCGAGCTGAGTATTGTCTGATTGTGTGGAGGGCCTCCTGAGCCAGAAAGCGGCACAGCTGGCATATATGTTGGAGCTGTGCAAAGACCTTGCTGGCCGCAGCAGCCACCAGCAACCCCCAAATCAGGGCACGGCCTCGAATGGGGAAGTGCTGCCATAGCTGGGACGCCGGTGCTAACCCTGGTCCAGAGGGCGCTTGGCTTTCTCCCTCACAGGGGTCTCCTGGGCCCCCCTGGGTTGTCCTTTTCCTGCAAGCTCAAGGAAGGGAGGAAGAGACTCAGGAAGAGACTCAGATCAGGTCGGGCCAGCTAAGGCAGGGGAAGGGAAGGGGGGCCTCTGCAAGGAAACTCCACCAGAGGCCCACACTACTCGGGGCCTCTTCAAGGAGGAGAGGTCAGCCAGGCCCTTGTCTGCAGAATGCCCCCTCACTCCAAGCCTCGCCAGTTGTCAAGCGCAGAGGGCTGAATCCTCTCCCAATGCATCACACAGCCCAGGGCGACACTGGAAGAAACCCCAAAGCCTGGACACGGCCTTTCAAAAAGGCCAGCAGAAGGCAGAGGGGCAGGAGGTGAGGGGGGGGGACACAGGAAGCAGCTCCCCAGAGAGAGCAAAGCTGCAAAGGGTGGCAATGCCAGGCCGGGAACTGAGCCCCCCTAAGTCTGGGCAGGGCTAGCCCACAGCTCCCTCCAGGAAGTGGGGAGGAGCAGGACCTCCACCTTAAGAATGAGGGACGAGGCGGGAGAGGACGGCCTCTTCCAAGCCGGGAAAGCCCATCCAGGAGTCAGGAAGCCGAGGGCCACAGAGGAGCAAACTAGGCTGTGTTTCTCTCTGCCCGTCCCTCACAATCCATCGTCCACGTCTGGCCACCTCCTGCCCAGGCGAGAGGCTTCTTGTGAGGCTCCGGATGGCCTTTTGCCCACAGAAAAGGAGGGCAGTGGCTCCCCCAAAGTGGCTTGGTTTGCCTACAAATAGACGGAGTCACAAAAGGGGCAATAAAGGAGATTTATTTCAGCCCACAAAGGCTGGCCATCTTAGCACAATGGAGATTAATGTAAGGGTAACAAAACAACCCACCGAGATGATGGGTCTGATCCTGTCCCAGGGCAGGAATGCAATAAATAATGCGTGCGCACACATAAGCCCACAGGCAGGCCACACACACACACACACACACATACACACCGCCAGCTTCGAGGGCCCGAGGAAGACTTGCCAGCAGCCAGGTGATGCCACACGTGGGGAGGAATATCACCACTTGTTCCCAGCCAGCCAGTGGTGCTATTTTGGGTCCCAGCTGCCTCCACCCGCCCCCCACATCCTCTCAGCCAAATGATTGGCAGGAGTGGTGGGTGGTCTTCCATCATCCCCTCCCCCCACACACATATAAGCTCCTGGTGCCAGGACCCTCTGTCTGGTGGGGCAGAAGGTCCAGCTCTGCTTTGCCTTGGTCAGGATGGGACCCGCTCTCTGGAGCCCAAGGGGGAGGGAGGGAGGGAGGCCCATCTTGGGGTGACAATGGCTGGGGTGGGGCGTGAGAGGCGGTCCCTGAGCGGAGCCCCTCAGGCAGGCGTCAGGAGTGCCTCTTCGTGGGCAGGGCAGGCACCCGTTTGGCCTTGCCTTGACAAGGAAGGCAACAGGGCCAACTTTCTGCTAGCAGAAGCTGCCACCCCGAGGGGACCTGCCTGGCCTTGGCTGTCTGCCCGCGGAGGAGACGGACCCATCGAGGCAGGCAGTTCTTGTGGGCTCTGCTGCCGATGGGCCTGGGGCGGGGAGCAACCACTCTCCTGGCAGGCATTTCAGCCCTGCCACATCCCGAGGACCCCAAAGCTGCCCGGATGCACCTGGAAGTCTTCGCTCCTCAAGCAGCTTGCTCAGACCCGGCCCAGTGGAGGAAACTCTCTCAATCTCACATTCACATGCAGCATCAGAGGAGGAGGAGCTTCCAAGTCGCATAAAGTAAAAGTCTCATGGAGTGGATTAGCAGACGCCTGGCCTCTGGGCCATCCCGGAGCTGAGGGCCTCCTTGGAAGAGCCGAGAGCAACGCTGAAGGGCAGGGCCTCTACTTGGATACCTGGCCTGGGGGGTGGCAAGACGCACAGCCCCTTTCTGGATTCCCAGGGTTGGTCCAAACCAAAATCACAAGAATATCCCCCCACGGGGCGGCTGAAGCCTGGACATCTCCAGGTGCAAAATAACCTCCTGGCGGGAGGAGAGCAACTTTTAGGAAGCGAACTGGCAGCGTCTAGCCTCCCCAAAGCGAGTCAAGGCAGAGGCTTCCCCGAGAGAGGAGGAGGGACATAGGGTGGGGGCCAGGAGACCTGCCCTATCCTCAGAGCTTCCTCCCAATCCACTGCTTGTGCCTGAGGGCAAGGTGGCTCCGCTCAGTGGAATGCTGGCTTGTCTTCCGTCTCTTGGGGGCTACCGCCTTCGCCCCCTAGACCCCCTCTTCCGCCCAGGAGTGTTGTGAGCAGATGGGCGGGGAAGAGCCCGGCCCTCGGGGCAGTGGGCCTCTGGGTGCCACCGCCGCCTGGCTCTCCTCCTGCCCTGCGTGGGAGGGTCCCGGCCCCTCCCTCACCACTTGAAGAAGACCAGCCCTGCCAGGAGCGCGTAACCTAGGACCAGGAAGAGCACTTTGAGCAGGCGGTCGCTCTTGTCCTCCAGCTCCTTGGCCAGGATCTCAAAGAAGGTGACGAAGAGGAAGGTGCCCCCAGCCACTCCCTGCAGGATCACCGAGGCCACGCTGCTGGCCACGTTTTGAGCGCTCTCGATGCCCATGCCGATCCCGATGCCCAGGGGGATCATCAGGCTGACGGCAGCAGCCAGCTTGGACGCCTCCTTGATCCTCAGCCCAGTTTTGGCCATGTTGACTCCCAGGGCCACAGCCACGAGCGTCTCGTGGATGGCCACCCCCAGGAAGAGGCTCAGGACCCTGTCGCCCTCCTCCTGCAGGCCCAGGGCCAGGCCCTCAAAAATGGAGTGGGCAGACAGCGCGAAGACCAGGCTGAAGAGCCGCAGGGGGCTGGAGCGCGACAGCTCGCAGATGGGCAGCCCGTGGCTGTGGTGGCCGCGGTGATTGGGCTGCTGGCCGTGGCCCCAAGAAGGCTCGATGAAGGGGCTCTCGTACTCGGAGTCGCTGCCCACGTCGGAGCCGGCATTGAAGGTCTCCAGGTCAATGAAGGAGGGCTTCTCCTTCCGGAAGGTCAAGACCACCTGCTCCACAAAGACGGTCAGAAGGAAGCCCACCATCACGATGGTCTCTGCCAGAGGGTAATCTGTGGTCACATTCCCAAGTTTCAGAACCTCCTGGAGCTGCAAGACAGAAGGATCCGAGGATCCGGACTCTGTTCACCTGCCGAGACCACCACAGACCTCTTGGGGGGAGGGGTACGCGTGCGGGGGTGCCTGCATCCAGAACTGCTCCTGACCCCTCCCTCTCCACGCTTTGGGCTCTGCAGAAACCTTAAGGAGGGTGGGAGCACGGGAGGCCAAGGGCTTCTCAGAGAAACACAAAGAGTTGAAAGGGGTGGGTATGGGGAGCAGAAGATGGGTGCAATCACTCATAAAAGTCCCCCCAATTCATACTCTACAAGGCTGAAGAAGGGGTCTGTTCACCAGGGTCTGATCTTAACCTGCTGGGATGTCCTGGTTGAAGGGGAGGGGGAGAGGGGGAGCCGGATTGCAGGCCCCCAGGGGCCGGCACAACGGAGGGGAGAAGCGAAGCGGGGGGGGGGGGCACCAGGTGGAAAAGCGACTCAGCCGCGGCGGCAGAGACCCTCCAAGTCCCCACCACGGGCCCTGGCGGCGAGGCGGGCGGGGGTCTCCGGGCTCAGCCTAGGGACGGGGGCCGCGGAGATCAGCACCAGGCAGGAGAAGAAACTGCCGGACGCGCAAAGCGGGTCCCGGGAGAGCCCATTCCCGCAAGCGGAGAGAAGGGATCACCTCGGGATCCCCGGAGCCAGGAACCCTCCAAAGGGAGCCTGGGGGCTTTCCCAGAACCGACGCCGGGGGGTCCCACCTGCGGCGACGCGAGCGGAGGGAAGGGGCGCGGGGGGGGCGAGGAGGGAAGCCCCCAAAGGACGCGGGGGACCCGAGGAGCCCCACACGGCCAGGCTGGCGGAGGCTCCCGAGGAGGCCGTCGCGGGAGGGGAGACGCCCGCGGGGCCCGTATCTGGGACGGGGGAGGAGCCTGCCGGTGCGGGGAGGGGAAGGCCAGCGGGGGCAGAGGACCCCCCCCCCGGCGCCTACCTTCTCGCGCACGGCGGGGAGCAGCGCGTTGAAGCAGGTGGCCAGGAAGACGCCGCCGCCCAGGGCGTTGCAGAGGCCGAGCGCCCGCCGGGACCGCTGCGCCCGCTCGGGGTCCCCCTCCAGCACCTTCACCGGCAACAGGGCGCCCGCCAGCATCAGCACCAGCGTCCCCACCAGGCACAGCGCCTTCGCCGCCGCCGCCTCCATGCCGCCGCCCGGGGGAGGGGTCGCGGGACGCCGCGGGAGACGAGGCCCCGCCCACGGTGCGCGCCGGAAGAGGCTCCCGGGCGGAACTCAGGCCCCGCGCGGAGGTTCCGGGCTCTCCCCGCCCCCCGGCCAGCCTTCTGCGCGCGTGGGGAGGGGGGAGGGAGGGCGGCCCCCGTCGCTCAGCGGCCGCTTCTCCGGGCGACCCCCCCCCGCCCCGCGGACAACGCTCCTCCGGCCCCAGTTGAAGCGCTCCGATCGCCAAGGCCGAAAACGGGAAACCCCCCACCCGCCGTGGAAGGGCGCCGAGGGCCGCTCCCATTCCCCCCCCCGCCCTCTAGTTGGAAGGCTTCCTTGCCCCGCCCCCGCCCCCGCTTTTGGCCACCCAGAGCAAAGCCCCCAGCCCCCTCCCCGCAGGCAGCCGCTGGGGGGGGTCACGGCCCCCCCCTTTCCCTCCAGGCATCAGCCAGCCAGTGTCCAAAGAAGTTTATTTCCTACATCAAAGAAAAGCCACTGCTGGAGACAAAACGGCGATTCCTCAGCGCCCCCCCCTTGCTTACTGGAAGCACCCCAGGTCCCCCCACCCCCCCCAAATCACTAGCCTGGCAGCTCCCCCCTCCTTGTGCCCCGCCATGCCGGAAGGGGCCACCCCACCCTCTACCTGCTTTGCTGCCCTAAAATCTCCATCTGCACCCCCCCCCCCCATCATTCCACAAGATGGCTTTTGCCCGGTGGCCCCTGCCAAGGCCAGGGTGAGAAAGGCACCCTGCAAGGTTCAGCCCTGGGGCAGACGCACCCAAGCTGACCAAGGGAGCACGGGAAGCGCTCCTGGGCCTGTCCTCCTCTGGCCAGCAAAGGGGCCCCCTGGCTAACACGGGGGGGGGGGGCAGTCTCCAGGAGGCTTCTGGCAGGTGACCCTCCTCCCCCAGGCTCCCTGGGCTGCCCTCCTGTCCATCCTACTGGCTGGAGGGGATCCGGGAGTTTCAACAGGTTCAACTAACCCTGGGGGGGGGGGGCACCTCAAGGGGCTAGAGCAGCCCTCTGGACACGAGGCCAAGGGGAGTCCCGGCCACAAGGAGAGCACTTCAAGGAAGGAGCTGCTTGGTGTGGCCCAATCCTGGGTGGGCAGGCAGGGAGCCCCCCCCCACCACCACCATGCTGGGCACAGAGTCCAGCCCCCTAGGCCCCGACCCAAAGAAAGCAAGCAAGCCCCACTCCCCCCCCCCAGAAAAGTCACATCAGACTAGCCACGATCCTTAGAAACGTCCTACTGAAAAGCACAGGAGACCGTCTTCTTCCCTGGGCACCGGTGCCAGTCCCAGCAGCTGCCCCTCCCACCCAGTCAACTGGGCCTCTCCCCAAGAGGGGGGCCATCCAGCCTCGGTCTGCCGGGATCCAGCAATGGTACCGAGAAGGAAATCCCAGTTTGGAAAGGTGACTCTCCCTGCTGGGGGAGGGCACAGTCTCGGGGTGTGTGTGTTCTTCTGAGCAACAGGAAAGGCATGGATGGCGTTGACGGCCCAGCACTTCCCCACAGCCTTGGAGGGTCCGGGGTGGGGGGAGATGCTGGTCCACGGTCAGTAGCTCTCTGCTCCCTGGCAAAGTCCACGCAGGGGCGAGGCAGGGAGGAAGCGGGCGGGGAGGCTAGTCTCTAACATGCAGATCGGACCAGTCCCCCCCCTCCGCCCCGTTGCATGTGGGCTCTTCCAAGGCAGGAATGGCGGGCAGTGGCAGCAGCCGGGAGGCTCTTCAGCTGGTCCTTCCCCTGGGGCAAAGGGGGTCTTCCTGGCCAGGAGCAGGGTCCTGAAAGAAGGAGATGAACATAAGCCCTTCCCGGCCAGGAGTGGATGGCTCCCCTGCCCTGGTGTCTCTCCCGAGGAGGTGGGCTCCCCCACCTTGGAGAGGCTGCCATGCGCCAAGGAGGCTTTCCTTTCCGTTCCGGCCCCGAGGTCGGCCTTTAGCAGCCCATCTAAGCCCACCCCACAACCCTCCTGGCCTCCGTTCACTTGGTAGGAGCTATGCCAGGGGCCCAGGAAGGTCATCCACACGGTCCCTCGCAGAGACCCAGATACCCCCTCACCGGTGGCTGCCTCATTCCTGCTGCTCTTCGTTGCTGGCGCTGGGGGTCCGGCTCCGGATCTGGCTGCGCAGCTGTTCTATGAGCTCCGGATTTTGCTGCTGCATCTGCTGAGCAAACTGTTGGCCCCTGGAGAGAAAACAATCGCGTTAACCATTGACTGTGGGTGTGATCCAGGGGACGTTCCTATTGGACGGCACAGTAGCCAGGCGGGCACAGAGCCGGCTGAAAAGCTACTTTGCAATCACCCCTCTTCAAGCGGGCGGGAGACGCAGGGGGGGTGGGGGGAGGCAGGCGAAGTAACAAAATCCAGTCCTTCCTAGATCTGCGGGTGACACAAATGGGTGGACAGCTGCAGAAGGCAGGAATGAAATGCAAAGCTACCTCGATAGGAAAGATAAATCTGGCAAAAGGTAGAGAACCAAACGGATCAGGGACACAAGCGCAGCGTCCTCCACCTGAGAGACGGATCGGAGGTCTCGGGGCACCTGACAAAGGGATCTACTCCGATCACAAACGGCACAGGAGCCAGCAGAGCGATGTGGCCGTAAACGGGGCAGGCAGGGTGCAGGCCACAACTACAGTGTAACTGCTAAGCCATCATCGCAGGAAGCCACCATTCCGCTCTACCGGTCCTTGCTTAGACCCCACCTCAAGAACTGGGCCGCGTTCAGGATTCACACAAACGAGAGGCCGGCTCGGCAAAGGGCAAGAACCAAGACCCGGGACGGGAAACAGAGCCCTATGAGGAGCAGCGGGAGAGCTGGTTCAGCCTTGGGTCCAGAAGACCCGGGGTGGGGGTGGAAGGGGGGGGGCATCACAGAAGATCCGCTCCTCCCGGAAAGCTGGATGCGGACTGCAATTATGGGTGAGGGTGAGGGTGAGGGGCCCACGAGAGTCCGAACAGAAGGACAGGGGAACCCATGTCCCACCCGAGGGCTGGGGGGCTTCCCCAGCTTCTTCGGGACTTGACAGGCAGGAAGGGCTCTGCTGTGCCCCCCCCCCCCCCATTAGGACACCAGCTAGGAGAGGAATGGGCTGGGGGGTCATTTGGGAAGGATGACCCGTACTGACCATCAGGCCAGGAGTGGCATGTGGGGAAACCTCCTGTGGGGCTTGGCGAAGAGGGGTCACAATGGGAAGGAGGCAAGGGGGGGGGGGGACCAAGCCGGCTGCTGCTTTCCTGCGCCTGAAGGAAGGAACGAAGGGGGGGGGTGGTGGGGGGGGAAGGAAGCGGCCCCATCTACTCACGCTTGGATGAGGCTGGCCAGATCGTGGGGGGCAGCGCTGGCTCCTGGGGCGGCCATGGGGCTCTGGCTGCTGGAGATCATCCCGGACATCCTGCAAAAGGGAGGGGGAGATCCGTGACCCTCCGTGTGGGTCGCGTGGCCAGGGAGAAGCGCCCAGCAGGGTCCCAACCACGGCTCTGAAAGGGGCCGCTAAACAACCTTCCCCCCCGCCCCGGGATGGGAAATGCTTTCCCCTGGCACAGGGCCTCTGGAAAGGCTGGAGAGGGGGGCAACAGTCAGTTTGCTAGAGGTGGGGAGACAATTTTACCCGAAGATTCCCAAGAACCCACCCATCTCCCTACCTGAAGCCCCCGTGTGCGTTGCCGAGGTCAAATCTCACCCAGGAAAGGCTCCCTCCCACCCCACGGATACCTGGGGCAGAGCCCCCCTCCCTCCCAGGGCTGCAGTTACTGGCTCCTGGCCTCTCCATTAAAAGGTGTCCTTGTGGATTTCAGCCAGGGCCTTTTTCCCCAGCTCTCTCCAAGCCTTTAGGGCCGGCTGTTCAACCGCAGCCCTCGGACTGCCCCTCCCCAGAGCAGATCCTTCTGGAAAGGCGGGGAGGCCCGCCATCCCCCTGCACACTCACAGCTGCTGCACCTGTGGGTTGTTCATCAGGTTAGAGGCCTGTGGAGGGAGAGAAAGGATGTTGCTGACCGGTCAGCTGGTCAGAGAACAGCCCAGGAGCCTGGCCAGCCTTTCTGGGCTGCCCCCGAGACGAGGGGAACCACCCTTCCCACAATCCTCTGCCAAGGCAAGAAGCACCTGGCAGAAGTGGCCCTTTGAGGCAACCGGTGCCACGGAGGCCGGTTGACTGACCCTTGCAGCCCCCCAAAGTGTGCCCCTCAGTGAGCACTGCCCCTTCTTCTGGGGCGCACACAGGCAGTTTCCCCGGCCTTCAGTCTCAGCCCAGCCCTCAGTTTGAAGCGCCCGCCTCAGGCAGCTGAAGACCACCAAGCGCCCGCACAGACACCCAGCAGAGCCCCTCCGGCCCCGCGCTCACCATGCTCATGAAGCCGGGGTTGTTGAGCAACCCAGCCAGGTCAAACCCTCCGGCGCTGCCCGTCTGTGGGGAAACATGGGAAGGTGGCATCAGCACAGTCCCCTGCCAGGCGTCTGAGGGCAGAGGCTTCCCTCCCCCCCCGGGGTCTTAGCTGGCCAGCCGGACACTCACCGGGCTCGGAGTCTCCCTCATCTTCTGCTCAGTGACTTTCAGGTTGGACTTGTAGGTCTCATTCTCTGGGTCCAGCTCGAGTGCCTTCCGGTAGTAGAAGACAGCCTCCGAGAGCTTATTGAGGCTGGACAGGGCCAACCTGCAGAGGACACAGGCAGCGATGGGGGAGGCGGCCTCCCCCCCCCCCCCCCCCCCCCCCCGCCACCAGCCCCCCCCAAAGGGAGGGGCGCCACCAGGCCCTGCACGGCCACCCAAGGGCGCTTTTTTCACGAGGCAGCACCTTCGGGACAACTGTGACCCGGATGACAGGGAAACCCCCACACACACACCCAGGCTGCCACCTCTGCATGAGCGTTCAACCTGTGCCGTTCCAGAGGAAAGGGGCAGAGCCAGACGACGCCCCTTCCAGGGAGGCAGAAACGCTTTGCGCCCGATTCATCCTGGGCCGTCTTTGCTCTTTCGCCTGTGGAGCCACAAGCCACCATTCCCCCACGCATGGCCAGCACGAAAGGGGGGGCTCCCCACGGCCTCTGAAGGAAGGGGGGGTCTCCCAGGAGGGGCAGGTGCCTTTCTTCTTCCTCTGAAGCCCCAGGTTCTCCCCTCCCCCACCAGGCCCAAGGACAGCGCTGGAGCCACGCACCCCATTCGGCCGTAGGCTTTGCTGTATTTGGGGTCGATGTGAATGGCTTCCTCGCAGTCCCTCACTGCCCCTGCGTAGTTTCCGAGCTTGCTGTAAGCGGCGGCCCTGAGGGGGGAGAGGGAGCTCCTTGGGAGGGGCTCTCCAGCTGGGCCCCAGGCAGCCCCCGCTGCTTTGGCACCCATGAGCCAGGGTGGGGCTTTTTTTCTCTTTTCCCCGGGCGCTCTCCCCCCTCCCCCTTTCCAGGCAGCCCTTCGCATTGGGCTGCTGGAGAAGGGAGGCAGAAGTCCTCTCACCGGTTGCAGTAATACACGGCGTTGGCCGGGTTGAGTTCGATGGCTCTTCCGTAGAATGAGACCGCACTTTTGAAGTTCTCCACTTTCATCTGCTCGTTTCCTGGAAAGAAGAAACGAGGGGGGAGCTGCCTTAAATTTCGGCAGAGGGCAATCCTGACCCCCCACCCCAGCCCAGCCCAGCCGCACTCCCAACATTGCTCTGGGGAACCCTCGTCCAGGTCTCGCCTGAAGGGCCACTGCTGGCAAGCCTGGGCGCCTCCTCCCAAATGTGCCAGGGCTGCCAGCCCCTCAGCTTCCTTCCTCCAAAGGGCCTTTTCCATTTGCGACCTTGCTTGTCTGGCTCGGCAGTCAGGGGCACCGCAGGAAAGGCCCCCTCCTCGTTGCGGGAGGCAGAGGACGTTGCCTGGGCCGGATGACAAGCCTCCCTCAGCGATGGTGGCTTCTCTTGGGCCACAGTCAATTAGAGGCCCACGGAGGCTCCTCCCCCCCATGCAGCTTTTAATGGGAGCATGACTGGGGCGGAATGCAGCCTGGATTCCCGGGAGGGGCCTTGCACTCCAAAGGGCAAAGCAGCAGCAAGAAGCTCAGAGAATTTGCTCAGGAGGAAGTGAGGCGGAGGAGGGCCCCCCCAGCCATTCTAGGATGATGCAAACAGTCGCTGGAGTTGGGACAGGATTCTGCCTCTGGGCAAGAAGCAATGCAGGGAACGGCTCTGAAGCAACTCGGCTTGTCTTTCCTGTTCTTTGGGGCACGACAATGACGTCCTCCCAGCCTCCCCATGTTCCCTGTCCAGGTGCTGGGGACGCTGAGGGAGCGCCATGCTGCCTGCACCACCCTCCCTGGGTGCCAAGGACCCCACCCACCCAAAGGCTCACCTTCAGTTTTCAATCTTTCAGCCTCCGCTGCATCTTCTTCGGAGGGAGGGGCGGGCTCAGCAACGGGGCAGCTCTGCAAGGGCTCCTGTTGGGAAGAAGGGAAGGCACCGGGGTGTGTGTGTCTGTATGCGCATGTGTGTGTGTGTGTGTGTGTGTGTGTGACGCTCTGGATAGCCCAGGACTTACAAGGTCAGAGTGTCTGTCCAGCACCTCTGCCCAGTAGGGCCTGGGATGGCCTCCCCTGTTGTACCCCTGCTGCTGCTTCTCCTCCAAAGGTCTGTATGAGTCTCCTTCAAAGGCAACGCTGGCCGGGGATTATGGGAACGGCCACCTGTTGCCCTGAAGGGCACCGAGTTAGGAAAGGGTGGGCCTAATCCAGCAGCTGCTGGTTGCCCAGCCTCCTCCAGAGGCCCCAGCCCTGCACCCTTCCCATCCTTTCCTTCCCCGGATGGTGGGAACCCAGCCCGGGTCTCGGCTGCCTTTCTAGAAAGGAACGGTCTTCAGTGGCCCGGAAGACGTTGCAAAGAGCAACCTGGCCCAGGTAAGCACTCTTTGAAGCGGCTTCATCTCAATCCCTGCGAGAGACTTCAGAAGGCTAGTGTAAGGAGACACCCAGTGATTACAGCTCTTCTCTAATCAAGAAGGCCGCCTGTGCACGTGATCTTCCAGGCCTTGAGTTTTGACCTGTTCTTCTCGAGTTTGTTTTCCATATCCCCTCTGGCGCAACTTGAAAGTCAGTAGAATTGCCATTGGATCACGGGGGTGGTTCCAGGTTTACTCAAGAAGCAGCTGCTGTTCCTGCATTAAAGCCTCAAGATCGATGCGGATCATACAGAGAAGGAAACCGGGATTTAATCCCTAGGTCTGTTGGAAACGGACCCTCACGGACAGTCTTTGTTTGAGAATTGCCAATAAACAGTTTGGGGGCAAGCTGACAGGCGATAAAAGGGGAACTGGAGTGCCCCATTTTAGCCAATCAACAGCTTAAGGGTTTAAAGAATCCTAGACGGGCATCTTTTACGATGCCGCAGACCCCGTGCAACTGCAGTGGATCCCGCAAAAGGCTGCATCCGTCAGCTCCGGCCAGGCCAGGAGTGGACTTACAGGTCTCTGCTTCCTTACGGAACAGCGTTGGGAAGTAAAACTGCCAGCCCCAAACTTGGAAACTGAACAAGGAACGAAAAGAGAGTTTCCTGCTCGGGGACAAAGGTGCGTTTCTCCAAGTGCCCCTTTCCAGGGTCTGGCCCAGCCCTGCCCCCCCCCGCTCTCCCCCCGCCCGGGTCTTCCCCCACTCAGCCGGGAGGGAGGGAGGGGAGCGAAGAGCCTCCCCAGGACGCTCACTTTGGCGGCCGCGGCTTCAAAAATATCCGGAAGCTTCTGCGAGATGGCCAGGCCCCGGTCCTCCACCGACACCCCGAAGGCCGTCTCCAGGCACTGGATGGCCACTGCGGGAGGGGACAGAGAGAGGGAGGAGGGGGGGCTGCGTCGCTGGCCCCCGCAGGGGGGGAGGGGAGGGGAGGGGGGTCGCCGCGCCCTCCCCCTCCCCCTCCCCGCCCACCTTCCAGGCTCTCCTGGGCGTCCGGGGAGAGGCCGCCGTGCTGCAGCTGCTCCTGCAGGAACTCGATGATGGCGAAGGCCAGGCGCTTCTGCTGCTCCGCCATGCTGGCCGGGGTCCCTCGCGGAGGCGCTTCCTGGGGGCGAGTGGGAGGCGTCCAGCCGGGGGTCCGCGGGGAGGCCACCCGGAAGGGCCCGCCCCCCCCCCCCCCCCCCCCCCCGGCCCCGCTCCCGCCCCGCCCCGCCCCGCCCCGGCTCACCCCCGGCGTAGCAGCGGGCGTGCTCGGCCCCTTGTCCGCCCTCCGGCCGACCGCGCAGGCGCGAGCGGGGCAGGCCGGGTCAGGGCGCCGCGCCTGCGCGCCGGGCGAAGTTCCGCCGCCGCCGCCGCTCTCCCGGTCCCCTTCGCCAGAGCTAGGAAAGCGCAGAGGGGCCGCCCCTGTGGACGGAGCCCGTTTCCGAGTCCCGGCGCAGAGGGCGCGATGCGCTCGGCCCACCCAGGTCGGCTCCGCTCGTGCAGCGCGAACACGCGGGACGCGCCCTCCGCCTGCCGGCCCCGCGGGCGTGGCCCTGCAACACGGGCGGGGCATGCGCCGCTCCCCTCCGAGTGCCGGCCCGCGGAACCTCCCGCCACTGCGCTGGGGGCGGGGCGGGGCGGGGCGGGGCTCCACCCTCGGGGGGGGCGGCCCCGCTCCCTCCGGCTTCCCTCCAGCCAGAGCGAGCGAGCGGGCGGGCGGGCGGGCGGCATGGCTCCCCCGACGGGTAACTGGGGGCCGGGGTCTCCGTCGGGGGGCGAGGGGGAGGCCGGGCGGGTCTGACGGCGCCGCGCTCTTCGTCCCCCGCCCAGGAAGCGCCCCGGAGAGCCCGACGCCGCGCGGCAGCCGCCTGCGATGGGACCTGGGCGCCCAGCAGATCCGCAGCGCCGCCGCCCAGCTGGTGGCCCGCACCCGGCAGGTGTACGACGCGGTGGGCGCCCTCGAGCGCCGGGAGGTCTCCTGCGAGAACACGCTGCGCGCCCTGGCCGCCGCCGAGCGCGAGTACACAGGTGGGCGGGGGAGGAGCGGGGGGGGGCGGGGGATCCCCGACCCAGACTGAGCGCCCCCCGCCCTGCAGTGCAGCGGAACCTGCTGGATTTCCCGCAACACGTCTCCGCCAGCCGGGAGGTCCGCGCCGCCAGCACCGACGCAGACAAGCAGCTCTCCGAGTTCGACGTGGAGACCAGCATGCGGCAGGACGTCTACCAGCGGATCACCTGGCTGCAGGTCAGTCGGCCGCCTGGCCCTCCCTGGCTTCTGGCAGAGTCAGGGAGGAGCCGAGACTCGCTCTGCCGAGACCAGACGGGGCGGTTTGTGTGGCCACAAGGCTGAGTCAAGAGCCCTCGGCCCGGAGAAGGCTCGCACCCACACCTGCAGTAGCCTAGGAGGGCACCCCTGCTCCGAACTCCGCCCCCCAGCGCCCCCCCCCCAAGTCTGGCTCCTGTGACTCCCTTGGCTGCTTCCTACTCGGACTTTTTCACGCCCAGCGCGTCAGTGGCCGCTGCGGACCCAGGCACCTTGAGGCCAGAGTGGCAACTGCTCAGAAGAGCCCCAGGCAGCCCTGGGCGAGTGAGGCTGCCTGCCCTCTCAGAGACCCCTTTCCTTCCCCAGGAGAAGCTGGAAGGTGCTTCCCTAAAGCCGGAAGCCAAGCGCTACTTGGAAAGGCTGGTCAAGCTGGGCCAACGGAGCGGCCTCCACTTGGCCGGGGAGGTGCAGGAGGTGAGCAGACAGACCAAGGCACAGGAGTCGGGGGGGGGGGGGGGCGGCTGGATCTCTGCTGAGCGTCCCGGGGCTGCTCACATCGTTTCCTCGCTTTCTCAGAAAATCAAGGAGATTAAGAAGAAGCTGAGCGTGCTCTGCATCGACTTCAGCAAAAACCTCAACGAAGACGCCACTTTCCTGGCTTTTAGCAGGGAGGAGCTGGGTGAGGCCTGGCTGCCATCATGGGGAGGAGTCTGGCCCTCGGCCGTAGCTTCTGGGGTGCCACGTTTTCCCCTCAAAGAGGGCTGGGAGCCACGTTGCGGCCCTGTCAAGGAGGAGAATTAGTCCAAGGAAGGTTTCTTGCAGGCTTAGCATAACGTGTCTTGTCAGTACAGCCGACAACGTCAGCTGAGCGTCTTGTCTCGCACTGGTGATGTTCCCTGGTTTGGTAATGAAACATCGTCAAAAAACAGCTGAGAGAGCACCAAGGACCCCCCCCCCCCCAGTTGAGCGCTGAGCTACAGAGATTCTCTTCTGTCAGAACTTCAGTAATCCTTCCTCTCCCTCTGGCTTCCGGTGGGAGGTTGGGCCTGCTTCCTGGCCTGCAATCTCTTCCTCCTCTCCCTCCCCCCCGCTGCTTTTCCCTGCTCAAGCAGCCAAAGGCGGAGGGCCTCCATGCCAGGCCTCTGGCGCAGGAGGGCCAGGAGGTTGCCTCATCCCCTCTGCCTGTGAGCCCCTCCGGGGATGCTGGGCTGCCTCTCTGAGTCCTCCTCCTCCTCCAGCCCTGTTCAGGGTGCTTCTCCTGGCCCAGCTGTAACGGGTTGGGACCCAAAGTCACACGGCTGGGGGGCTGGAGGTGGGGGGCTTACAGAAGAACTGCGCCCACGGCCTTCAGCGGACCTGGTGAGAAAAGGCCGGTCCTCGCCATGAATCAGGGAGGCGCACCAGGGCCCGGCTCTGGGCTGTCTCTGGGCCTGGCCTGGAGGTGGTGCGCAGCGCTTAGCCCGCCTAGCAGGGCCCCCTCTTCTCCCCTCCAGGGGGTCTCCCCGAGGATTTCCTGACCTCCCTGGAGAAGGAGGAGGATGGCAAGCTGAAGGTCAGCCTCAAGTACCCCCACTACTTTCCCCTGATGAAGAAGTGCCACGTGCCCGAGACCCGGAGGCGGATGGAGGAGCGCTTCAACTCCCGGTGCAAAGAGGTATGGGGGAGGGGGCGGCGGGTCCCCTTCCCTGCACGCGCACTGGCGGGGCAGAGTTCCACCACCTGGAGGCTGAGCTTGCTCCCCCCCCCCCCCAAACGGCATAGGAGAACTGCCGGATCCTCCAGCAGCTGGTGGAGCTGCGGGCCCAGAAGTCGGCGCTCCTGGGGTTCGAGACGCACGCGGCCTTCGTGCTGGAGATGAACATGGCCAAGGACTGCAAGACGGTGGCAGCCTTCCTGGGTGAGGCGAGGGAGAGGATGGCGAGGGCTGCAGGGGGCCAGCGAGGAGTGGTCAGCAGAGAGACGGGGAACGAGGCGCCATGCCTGCCTCGGCATCTTCTGGCTGCTCAGGGATTGAGGACTCCGTTCTCCTGGGATGCGTGGAGCTCTTAGAGCAACGCCGGGGGTCGTGTCTGCTGGGCGAGGGAGAATAAAGGGGAAACGGCTTATAGATTGAAATTCGGAAGGGCCCGTGACTGCGGGTCGGAGGGTCGTCTGAGCAGAAAGGAGACTTGGCTGCAGTGGCCAGAAAGGCCCCCTTTTAAAAGGCCCCGGCAGGGGCTCCCCTATGCCAGGCTGGAGGGTTAGGGAGGGGGCAAGCCTGGGCACCTGTGGGCGATTGGCAGTCCCTGCTCACTTCCTGGGCTCCCTACAGATGACCTGGCAGCCAAGCTGAAGCCGCTGGGCGAGAAAGAGCGGGCGGTGGTCCTGAGCCTGAAGCAGAGGGAGTGCGAGCAGCGGGCGCTGCCCTTTGACGGGCGCATCAACGCCTGGGACATGCGCTACTACATGAACCAGGTGGAGGAGACCCAGTACAGCGTGGACCAGAACCTGCTGAAGGAGTTCTTCCCCATGCAAGTGGTGACGGCCGGCCTGCTGGGCATCTACCAGGAGCTGCTGGGGCTGGCCTTCCACCAGGAGGAGGACGCCCAGGCCTGGCACGAGGACGTCCAGCTCTACAGCGTGCAGGACCTGGCCTCCGGAGAGACCCTCGGCCAGTTCTACCTGGACCTTTACCCGCGGTGAGCCTGGTGGGCAGTGGGACGTGGGCTGCTCCGGGAAGGCCGGGTTGCTGGGCTGCCCTCCATGCAGAGGCCGTTGGGGGTCCCTGCAGAGCTCTGGCTGCCCCTTTCCAAGTTCACGGCACTGGCACGGCTGAGGCCCTGCTCTGGGGAGGGGGAAACGCGTAGTGAGGCGATGTCTGAAGCCTTTTTCCTGAAATACAGAAGCTGGGAAGCGGGGGTTGGGGGGCATAGTGGCCACATGGAGCAGAGGTTCCCTGATTCTTTCGATTTGTGGCACCCCCAACATCTCAGCCATCGTGTCGTGGCACGTCTAGGCTGGTGGTTTGCGTGGAATCTGGCAGACGGTGAATATTGTCATGTTTCTCTTGTGAGTTTAAAATATCCCGCAGAGCCTCTGTGAGTTTGCTGCAGCGCTCCTGGGTTCAAACGTAAAATGAAAGAGAAAAATAGAGAAATTGACAAAATCGTCAGTCTTGCTCGACCACGTGGATTTTTTTTCCATGAGGGCCAGACCCCGCCTTGGTCTTTCAGGCCTCCCGACGGGGCCTCCGTTGCCCCCGTGGCCAAGTCTTCCCTGTGGCTGTTGCTCATCCTCCTCTTCTCTCTCCTTCCTCCTTTCCCAGCAGAGCCGGGCCTTGGCCTGAGGCGGCCGGAGGAGGACACTTGGGGCGGGGTCCTTGGTGCCCCCAGGGGGAACTCCGGGCGGCTGGTGCAGGGACCCTCCGGCTTCCTCCGGCCCCAGCGTTCAGGGCCACTGGTCCCCTTCCTCCCCTGCAGGGTCCCACCTTCGCCCCCTTGGAGGGTCAGAGGGGAGCCCCCCGGCTTCCCCCATCGAACCCTCTTCGTAGGGAGAGCGGCCCCCGGGCCTCTCCAACGCCCCCATGGCTGCTTTGCCTTCAGCCTTTGGCGTGTGTCTTGACGGCCGATTCCTCCCCAGCTGGCGGTAGAACTGACCCCGGATAACCTCCTGGTGGGTCATCCTGAGGCTGCTGACCCCAGTTTGGCCTTCACTTGCCCCCCATCTCTCCGGCCCTTCGGCCCCTCTCCTCAGAGCTGGCGGGCTGCCAAGGGACCACCCTCCGCCTTTCAAGCCCTGCCCCTCCTCTGCCAGCCCAGGGTCCCTGATACCCATTCCGCGCACAGGTTGAATAAATAAAGGGAGGGGGGTATCACCTTGTTTCCCCCCCTCCCCCTTGGCCAGCCTGGACCCCTCCTGCTTCTCCGCCTTCCCGGCCTGCCTGGCAGGTTCTCACTGGGAGACCACCTGCGATTCCCGTTTTTTGACAACATCCCACCGCTTCGTCTGATCAGCACAGAGGCCTTTCTAGAATCGGTGGAGCTGATTCTGATTTCTTTCCGATATTCCCTGGCTTTCTCAATTAGCCAGCAGGCATCAGCAGGGACGCCCCCCCACCCCGGCCTTTTCTCAAGCCAGCTTGAGCACCTGGCGTCACTTTCTTCCGTGTCAGGATCTAATCTGTGCTGCGTGATCCTAAGCGTCATTTTGCCAACGTGGGAAAGGTAGGGTCGTTCTCTTGAATTTCCTTTTGTGTGCGTCGGAGTGTAGATTTAAATCGTGCAATGGGTTTTGGCCACTGTGCTGCTCTCCAGTTTGCTGGCCTAGGAACTCCGTCTGTTGCTTGAGCCACCATCACTTTCTGCAGCCTGGTGAGGGCAGATTATCTTTGCCTTCTAGATCCCTGGCAGGAACCTCATCGAAGTTCTGGCTTCATCCTCCCCTTGCACAAGGGTGGATCGGGCCCCCAGGGGGGAATCACTTCCTGCCTCAACAGACAGAGCAGCACCTGTTCTTACTTAAAAGCAGGAGCCTGAAAGCGGTCTGAGCAAAATATGCAGATACCAAATTTAGAACAGAATAGAATAGAGCTGGAAGGGATCTTGGAGGTCTTCTAGTCCAGCCCCCCACTCAAGGAGAAGTACCTATACCATCTCAGACAAGTGACTGTCTAGCCTCTTAAAGACCTCCACTGATGAAGCGCCCGTGATTTCTGGAGGCAAGCTGTTCCACTGGTTAATTGTCCTCACTGTCAGGAAGTTTCTCCTTAATTCCAGGTTGCTTCTCTCTTTGGTCAGTTTCCAGCCATTGTTTCTCGTCCTTCCCCCTGGTGCTTTGGAGAATAACGTGACCCCCTTTTCTTCTTTGGGGCAGCCCCTAAAATACTGGAATTCTGCTATCGTGTCACCCGTTTCTTCTTTTCTTTAGACCAGCCAAACCCCAGTCCCGCAGCCGTTCTTGCAGATTTTTTTATAGCGCCCCTGTAAAAGTTTCCATGAAGTTTATAAGAAATAACAAAACAATATTATTCAAGGCCTCTTTATTTTTCGAAATAACCACTAAGCTTTTCAAAGGTTGTGTATGGGGAATAACTTGCTTTTTGTGGGGATCAGTACACTGCAGTTACTGTATATCCAAACAACAGAATATCAATAGCACTTAGACTTTACAGCCCTCTCTAAGCGGTTCACAGAGTCGGCCTGTTTGCCCGCCCCCCAACAATTGGGGTCCTCATTTTACCGACCTCTGAAGGACGGAAGGCTGAGCCAACCTTGAGCCGGTGAGATTTGAACTGCCGAACTGCAGGCAGCTGGCAGTCAGCAGAAGTAGCCTGCAGCACTGCATTCTTAACCACTGCACCACCAGGCTGATAACAAACTATCAGAGCTGGAAGGGACCTTGGAGGTCTTCTAGTCCAGCCCCCTGCTCAGGCAGGAGGCCCTACTATGCCGTTCCAGACGAGGGGCTGTCCAGCCTCTTGAAAGGTTTCCTGCCTCCGGGCCCTTTGCTGAAGGGCAGCCGGCCGGTCTCCATTGAGGCCCGCTGGCTGGAGCACACGGGGGCCAAAGGGGCCGCCACTCTGAGCCTTTGGAAGTGACCATCGCCTGCTCTGGGCTGCCCTGACCTCCCCCTTCAACTCCCGTCTCTGCACCAGGGAGGGCAAGTACGGGCACGCGGCCTGCTTCGGCCTGCAGCCTGGCTGCCTGTTGCCAGACGGCAGCCGCCAGATGGCCGTGGCTGCCATGGTCGCCAACTTCACCAAGCCGACGCAGGAGGCACCTTCCCTGCTGCAGCACGATGAGGTGGAGACCTACTTCCACGAGTTCGGCCACGTCATGCACCAGCTGTGCTCCCAGGTGAGGCGGGGGCCACAGGGGAGCCCCCCCGACCCCAAGGAAGGGGAGGGGGCAGGGAGTGCCCTCGAGGAGGGGCCGTCCTGACCCCCTCCCCCCACAGGCCGACTTCGCCATGTTCAGCGGGACCCACGTGGAGCGAGACTTCGTGGAGGCCCCCTCTCAGATGCTGGAGAACTGGGTGTGGGAGAAGGGGCCGCTGCAGCGCATGTCCAGCCATTACAAGACGGGGGAGCGGATCCCCTCCGAGCTGCTGGAGAAGCTGATCCGCTCCCGCCAGGCCAACACAGGTGAGCAGCGCCCTGGCAGCCAGAGGGAGAGGAGACGAGGGGGTCTCCGGGGCAAGGAGCCCACCCTCACGGGGGAGCCGCACTGCTTGGGCAGCTCTCCACCTTGGCCGAGGGGCCACGGGCGGTGCTGCTTTGGAGGGAGGGACAGATAGCAGCAGGGGGGCTGAATTTGGCCCCCACCCCTCCCAGGCTGGAAGGCGATCCGGGGGCCCTGGGCCCTGCTTGAGCTTTGCCCCGCCTGTCCTGCGGAGCCCGGGGGAGGAGGTGGGGCTGGGCCGAGAGACCCCGATGGACAGAAGTCGCCCGACTTGAGCCAGTGTCCCGTCCAGCCAATACACCGCCTGAGAGGGTCCGCGAAGACCCCTCCTCCCCAGCCATCCTGCAGGGATGGTTCTCCCAGGGCCCCCGTGGGGTCTGCCTGTCCCACGGCGCATGGCCTCCTCCCCGGCAGGAACCAAACCCACCCCTGCTGGCCCAGGGCGGTGCAGGGACCGGCTGGGGAGCCTCGGAGGGGAGCCCTGCAGCCCACGCCCGCCTCTTCCCCTCCTCAGGGCTCTTCAACCTGCGCCAGATCGTTTTGGCCAAGCTCGACCAGGCGCTGCACACGCAGACGAAAGCGGATCCTGCGCAGGAATACGCCCGGCTCAGCGAGGAGATCCTGGGCATCCCAGCCACCCCAGGTAGCGGGAAGGGAGGCCGCGGGCAGCCTGGCATGCTGAGAGCGTCCCCCCTCCCCTCATCCTCTCGACCCCCGCTTTGGGGGCTTGGGAAGCAGGGCGGCTGGCAGGCAGTTGCCAGCACGGAGCATCGGCCACGTCCAAGAGGGGAGTTTGGTTTTGGGAAGCAAAGCGCCTGCTTGAAGCCCGGCCAACGTCAGCAGCAGCTCTGCCAGCCAAGGCCTTGCCGGCCTCTAAGGACTGGAGATGGAAGACGGGGTGTTCGTCAGGGTACCCCAAAGTCCACGTAGGGAGCAACCACCTTCCTTCGTGGACCGGGCCAGTTTTCTGGGGACGGCCCGTCCTCTCCTCACGGAAGCACAGCAAAAGCTTATCCATTGGGGGGGGGGGGCATTTTCAGCCAGGAGGTCCAGTTTGTGAGGGACCTCACCAGGTGCCCCCCCCCCAAAGCCAGCCCCTTGGGTTCCCAGGGGAGAGCCAGGCGGAGGAAGTTGCTCAGAGCTGGCCCTGGAAGGGCTTTAAGGGACCCTCCCCCATGTGCGCAGCCTCAGGTGGAGGGGTCGGCCGCCTCCCCCCCCAAGCCGCAGTGGGCCCTGATGCTGCCCTCTCCTGATGCCGCCTCTCCCTCAGGCACCAACATGCCGGCCACGTTCGGCCACTTAGCAGGAGGCTACGACGCCCAGTACTACGGCTACCTCTGGAGCGAGGTCTACTCCATGGACATGTTCTACACCCGCTTCAAGCAGGAGGGGGTCATGAGCTCCAAGGTACGGACCCTCCCCCCCACAGCAATGGGCCCCATTTGCCGAGGGGCAGAACCTCCCCCATGAAAGAACCTGTCTGGCTCTTTGCAGGTGGGGCTGGACTACCGGAACTGCATCCTTCGGCCCGGCGGCTCGCTGGACGCTGTGGAGATGCTGCTGCGGTTCCTGGGAAGGGCCCCCAACCAGGATGCCTTCCTGGAGAGCAAGGGGCTGGCCGTGGCCCCCGGCCCCCTGCCCTCGGCTTGCTGAGCCTCTGCTGCCCCTCCGCGAAACCGCTGTGGGCATGGCCCTCTCCCGTGGTGCTGCCGTGGTAGATCTAGTGGTGTTCTTGGATTGAAGCTGGCCCCCACTCCTTTACGGGGTGGGGGGCAACATTATTAAACTGCTTGCTCACCTTCATTCTGTGCTGGCGGTGCTAGGGAGGGCGAGGGGGGGGCGAGGCGTGGACGGAAGCACCTTCTGCTCTATCCAGGGGAGACCCCAAGTGGGGAGAGGTTAGGGCAGCATTTGCGGTGCCCGGGGATCGTGCCCCTCTGAGCCGGGAGTCTGCCCCCACCCCGACACAGCTGCAGCTTGGCTTCCGAGGAGGTTCTGTGGGTCCACGGGTTGGAGGGAGCCTCTCCCGAGGGGCAGGGAGCTTCCGGGAGCCGGGGATGGCTCCCACGGCCTGTGGTGCTGGCCTGGGAAGGGCCAAGGTGGGCAGGGGGAGCGAGGGGGAGCCTGCAGGGCTGGCATCTGCCCGGAGCGCCTCTGGCTGAGTCCAGCAGTTCCCACCTGTCCATCGGCTGCAGGGCAGATCCTGGCCAGGGCGCCCGGTGTGAAGCAGTGGTCCAGCTTCTGGGCTTCCCTTATTAGGACCGACTGGTCCCCCGGGCTTCTGCCTCCTACATGCTGGGTTTCCTCCTGCTGGGCCTGGGGGGGGAGGGGGGTCCGTCTTGGGGGACGGACGGTCATCGGTGCCTCAGTGCTGTTGCAGGAGCCAGTCCTGTGTGTTTGTGTGTGTGTGACACTAATATCGAAGAAACAGTGGAATAGAATCATTAAAGAAAGGATGCCAAAGGAGGGACAGAATGAAATGTGAATGACGAAAAATAATGTTTTAGTTACTTAAAATGATTAAATAGGTTGGCTGAATTGTCCCATCCCGGGCAAAGATGCTTATCTGGTCAGGCCGGAGGCCTAGAGAGGCTCCAGCGCCAGGCCTGTCCTGGGCCTCCCGTGGGCCGCTGGCCTCCCACCCTGCCTGCCTGGGCCTCCCTCCCGGCCCCTCTCGCCCACCCGGGGCAGAGCTCTTCCTGTTCAAGCGGCCTGCCATGGGCTGGTCCTGGGCTGTCTGCTCCCCCGCCTTAGGGCTCAGGACAGGAGGATCCCTGGCCAGCGGGGGAGGGGCAGGGCTGCTGGGCTCGTCTGCTCTTCCCAGCACGATGTTGGCCTGGAGTGCCACGGGGACACGGCGCCTGCTGGGTTAACTGGCACTGCAGGGTGGGGGCTCTGCCTGGTGTTCCCTGGGTCACTTGGGCCTGTGCTCAGTCGGCCCTCACAAGTGCAGGTCAGCACCATTGTGAGGACTGGATCACCCGATTTCCCACAAGACCCAGTGGCTCCCCAACCACCATTTCCTGCGTCCAGTACAGGATGGTGACCTCACCCAGGGCGGCCGTCGGACTCGGATGTGGGGCAGAGGGCTGGATGTGAGGCAGAGGCGCTCAAAGAGCTACATCTTGCCTTAGATGGCATCTCAGTGGCTGGGAGGAGGGTGGTTTAAACATCTGGCAAGGGATCCAGTGGGTTCACACAGCCTGCCATTTTGTGAATGTGAATCTGGGTGGCTGACACAATGGAAACATCAATCCCAGAGAATGACAACGTACACAAAGTGGCCCTGAGGATGGACAGATCAGCAAATCCATTCAAACACACACACACACACACATCCCGCTCGAGGCAGCTATCAGGTCTTTAAAGCTTTGCAAAGCTTTCCCCCCCCCCTTGCAGGAGGGGCACAGGGCCCTCTGGTTAATCCAGCTGGTGCTCCAGTGGGCCGAAGGGGCTCCTGGGGGCAGCTTCCACCAGCTGACCCCTAGGGTTTTGTGTCTGCTGAGGCGCAAAACCAAGTAAAAGTCTGTGTGGGGAGCGTGCCCCCCCCCCCCCGTTTCACAGGCAATGCTTGCCAGGTGGCTGTGCGAGGCCACGTGCAGCTAATAGGATTGTAAGGCAGCCAAATTACTTTCACAAAGTGTCAGATTTGCAACAGCATCAACACTCTGTGTTCTGTCTTGCCAGTTCCAGATGTCCTAAATGGCAACGTGGTTATTTTGAGAAAGTCCAGGCTGGCTTCCCTGGGAAGTACACGCAGTTGTGTATTGTTCCCACATTAATCCCAGCCCACTGGACTTTGTGGAGTCCACCCCTGAACTGGTGGGGAATCTGCAGGAGGTGACCCCCACCCCCAGCCTCTTCCGTGGTGGCTTCACGGGGAACACCTGCAAGGCCAGGAAGGAGGGCCGCTCCGCTCCGTGACCTCTCTTGGACCCCCGGCTGAGGTGCAGGCTTTGGGGTCCTTGAGTCCCAACGTCTTCCAGGTTGGGCAAGCGATTAACCATTGGACCTGCTTGCCACCAGAAGTTGTGGGTGCTCCAACCCTGGAGTCTTTTTAAGAGAGAGGCTGGACAGCCACTCATCTGGGATGGTACAGGGTCTCCCGCTTGAGCAGAGGGTTGGACTAGAAGACCTCCGAGATCCCTTCCCACTCTTGTCGTTCTGTTAAATGATGCGCCTGCAGAGTAGGCTGCCATGTGAAGAAGCAGTGAGCGCTTTTCGGGCGGATGGTGTTTGGGCCTCGCTCAGAGTTGCTGTAGAGATCCTACACTGTGCAGAGAGTAGGTCTAGATGTCCTCTAGAGAGCCTTCTGACTCCATGCGTGACCCTTGCATCTGGTCTTGCACTACAAAGGTATCGTGACACACAACAGGTGTAACCTGCCACATTGCAGGGACTGACATAAGACATTGCCTTCAAGGCCTCCCTCGGGATCCCTCTTTGCAAGCCACATGTGCCCCAGATGTCTGTGGATCTGCACTGTGGAGATCGACACGATTCAGGTAACGCATGTGCGGAATCAGTTGTGCTGTGGCGGCTGCCTACGGCATTTTTGTGCCTCTAAGGTTGTGAGTACCACACAGCAGCAAGGAGGAAAATTAAGGTACCAAGATCAGGTGAAGAGTTTATGCTGTTTTATACTGCACTGACCAGTGCACACTGGGAACTCTGGTCACCACGGCACAGAAAAGAGATTGCGGCTTTAGGAAGTGCTGAGAAGAGGCTAAAACACACAAACAATTGCAGGAACTGGGTACGTCTAACAGAGAGAAGGACCAGGGGAGAAATGACAGCAGCGCTCCAGTATTTGAGGAGCTGTCATGGGGGGGGAGGGGGGAGACAAGGAGAAAAGCAACCTGGAACTAAGGAGAAATTTCCTGCCAGGGAGATCAAGTAATCCTTTGGCTTCCCTCCAGAAGTTGCAGGTGCTCCGTTATTGGAAGGTTTTAAGAAGAGGCTGGACAACCATTTATCCAGAACGACATAGGGTTCTTTGCTTGGGCAGGGGGTTGGACTAGAAGACCCCCAAGGTCCCTTCCAACTGTGCTAATAGATCCCATCCAACAGCTGTGTGTTTGGGGGGCATTCATGGGGCAACTCACTGGGCATATTTTGGGAGGATATCACGTAAATGTGGGTCAGAGGAACAAGTCTGCAGCCTGGTGACCCCCAGCAGCCCCTAGTCCTGAGAGCAGCAGGGCTGTGATGTGGGTCCCCTGTGAAGGAAGCCAATCGGGAACACTCGTGCTGAGACCCTCTGTTTCGCTGCAATACTATTGGATGGTGTTTTCAGAGCCATCCTATATAAAGGCCCCACGGGATCAGGAAGATTTCCAGCACCCGGCGCCTTTTATGCAAGGCTTGCTTCGAGGGGCGGAGGGGGTCTGCGGGCCTCCGCTGGGACCGGCTCCTCCCCACCGCCGGCCCCTCCGGGGTGATGCGGGAGCCGCCATTGCAGGGCGAGAGGCCGGGCTAATTTTAGCTCGAGCTAAATTCAGGTCGTTTATTTTCGGGGTGCACCGACGCTGATTAAGTTCGGTTTGGGCTGCAGCGTCCCGTCTGGACAAATGGCTGGCCCGAAGGACATCGCAGCCTCGGCCGTCGGCAGCCCCGGGACGGCCAGGCGCGGCTCCGTCGTCGGCGCTTGAAACGCAACTTGGCGCGGGACCGGCCTGGGGAGCGACGCACCGTCGAGTGGGGAGGGCAGTCTCCGAAACCAGGGCCGTCCACCCCCTCGCCCTCCCCCCCGGGAATCTCTGTAGCCGAAGGAAGGGCTGAGCCTCGGGCTAGCGAGGCGTCTGGGCCGGGGACAGCCCAGCCCTCCCCGTCCTGCGGGCACCAAGCCTCGCCCCCCGGGCCCAGCGAAGGCAGGCAGGCAGGCAGGCAGGCAGGCAGCTACGATGCACAGCCGCGCCCCGGGCTTTCCCTGCTGCGACGGTGCGCTGCGCAGTTCTGGGGGAGGATGGATCCTGACCCGCCGGACGCGAGACTACATGTCCCATCTGCGTGCCAGCCCAGGATGAGGACGGCCGGGGCAGGAGGTTGGGCGATCTAGCTGGAACTCCGGCATTCCCTGCCTGGTCTGGAAGAGCGCGGGGAGGGGGCTGCTCTAACCGACTGCGAGTCCCCTCTCCGCACCGCCCGAGCAGCATTCAGCACGCGGGGCCCGCTTCGGACTGTCTGCGATTTAAATAGCAGCGTCCAAATTAGCAGCGCTCTGCTGGGGCTCCGAGGGGGGCTCGGGCACCTGCTGCCCCCCCCCCCCGCCGCCGCCCTGGGGAGAGGAGGCAGCAGCTGCTTTGCTCGCGGGCCACGTAGAAGCCTCGCAGCCGAGGCCCCTCAAAAGCGGCGGGGAAGCCCGAGGCGGCGCTGGAAAGTACCTGCGCGGGTTGCCCTCCCCACACCCGAAGACGCAGGCGGCGCTGGGCATCCCTTAATGACCTCCGGAGGGCCTAGGACAGCTGGGGCTGGCAAGGGGGGGCTCCGTGGAGTCCTTTGGGCCAGCGGAGGGGGGGTCTCCTTCGCCATCATCCGGGGGAAGCCGAGCAGCGAGCACGGCCTTTAGCTGCTCTGGCTGTGGACAGTTACGTTCCTCAAGGCGGGGGTGGGGGGAGGGGGGGCTTGGAAAATATCTGATGGATTCTAAATAAAGCACCAGCCGTTTGTCATCTTTCCCACCAAAGTGCAAAATAGGCCAGTTACTTTATCTGGTGAAGAGAACTAAAATAGGGGTAGGGGGCTCAGAGCGTCCTGGTGGTTCTGTCTCCAGATGGGGGGGGGGCAGAACCTCTCCAATTGGGGGGGGGAACCTGCAGTTTGCCTTTTAAATCTCTGCTGTTGCCTCAGCGGCTGAGCTGCGTCCAGGCGAGAGGAGCTGTGCCCCCCTCTGCATCCCAGCTGGCCCGTCTTCCCTGCCGAGGAGGTCTCTCCAGGCACGGCCTCTTCTGCGGGGACCCTCCCAGCGCCCAGGCCGCTTTCTGAGACCCTGATTGGCTTCTGCCAGTCCCAACCGTTGGCCTGATGTGGCAGTTCGGGTCAGGCCGCTTGCCAGAGTGTGGTGCAGGCTTTTCCCCACTGAGACCCTCCAGCCCCCAAAGGCTCCCCACAGGGCTCCAGGAGGAGCCACAGCTGGGGAGGCCGGAAGCCTGGCCTCTCTCCTTGGTCAGAGACTTCAGGGCTCCAGGGAGGGATCACACCCCACGGATGCTTTGTGTATTTGTGTATTGCTGTTGTTTTGGGTTTGTTTGTTTTGGTTGTGTCATAATGCCACTTGACTTCGGGTTGCTTCTAATCGTGTTGTAAGCTGCTGTGAGACTGAAAAGATGTGGCACACACGCATTTAATAGATAACAATCATGTTGGCACTGTCGAGAAAACGTGGGCCCCTGTCCTGGGCCCACTGGGGTGACTACTTCCAGGGAGGCTTCAAAAGAGGTGCTGCCCAGCTGGTTTCGCTCTGCCCAGCTGCCTCTCGCCCCACTAGTGCCAGGCCAGCGGGGGGGGGGGGGTGTCCTTCCATACCTCACGGGACCCCTTAATGGCTGCTCCAAGCCAACCCTGAGAACATAACCCCCGCTTGGCCGAGGGGAGCCGCCTCGCCTGAAGTATCCCCACCGTGGGGCAAGTAGCAGAGACTGTCCGCACGCAGCCTTACAGCCAGACGGTCCCTGCCACCCCGGCCTGCCCACAGCTGCCCACAAAACCCACCTTCCCTCCCTCCCTGTGCGTGCCCTGCCTTGCCCTCTCTGCAGGGCTCCCAGGCCCCCGCCACTTGCCTGCAACGCCCCCACTCCTCCTCTCTCCAACACATCCCCCTGCTTTCCTGCCCTTCTGTAGCCCCCCCCCAGTCCTGTAAACCTGCAACTATATAAACCCTTCCCCTTCTGCCGCCCTCTGTGCACCTCAGCCAAGCGCCCCCCTCTGATTCTCCCCCCCCCCGCTGGGACTCTGCCCTCCAACAGCCACAGAGTCTGACCCAGATGGCCAAGGGCTTCCCCACCCCACTGCGCTTGCAAAGTCTCCCCACAACACCTGAAGAGACCACCGGGTTGCACCTCCCCACACTAGCCTGACCTGGGGTCAAGGCACCGACCCCACCCGGAGAGCCTTGCAGTGAAGATGCTGGGCTAGGGGAGGGAGACCCAGTCTCTGCCCCCCTTTTGCCCACAGACCTTGCTGGGGAATGGGGGGGCTCCTCTAGCTGGCTGCCCCCCAGCAGAGTGGTGGTGGGAGACCTGCGTGCGCCCTTTGGGTCCCTGGAAGGAAGACGAGCCATGGAGGCCCGGACACCCAGGCCCTCCAGTGGAGGCCGTGGCCAGAAGGGATGGGATCTAGCAGGCACACTGGGCTGGGGGAGGTGCTAGAGGCAGTGCAGCAACCGCAGGGCATAGTGCACCCGCTCGTGCAGGGGCAGCGTCCAGCCCCACCGTGCCAGGGTGCCCAGAGGGAAGGTGGTGCTGCCACGCTGGCGGTCCACGAAGGTCAAGA
>JAKJMR010000583.1:126308-145299 GCA_024449315.1 Daboia siamensis
AAGGGTGTTTCCAGGCTAGTGGGGGCGAGACAAAGCCCGTCAATCCCTCCAAAGTCCCTGTAGCTCCACCCAATCACGGAAGAAGGGACCTCGGAGGACATCTAGTCTCAACCTGCTCCGTGCAGGATCTGGTCACCCCAGGCAACACTCGAAGACCTATATTTAGAAGGAAAATCCACCCACCGTGGCCTGTTCTTTCCGCTCCTTTGACAATCCAGACCCCTCTCCAATCTCCCACCCTCCTATTTGACTTGAGCCCCCCTGAAACCCCCCCCTGGGAGTTTGCCCCAGGGCTCCCAATGGGGCCTGCCAGGATTTTCCCTCCCTGGTCAACTCCACACCATTCGCTTCGGCCGGCTGGCGAACCCCGTCGGGGTCTCGGGAACGTCCTCTTTTCCGAAGGGTGGGCCTCTCCTTCCAGCCGTGGACCAACCTCCAGAAACCCACCTGATGAGCCGCTGGGCTGCCCAGGAACCCTGTGTGGCAGCTTGAGCCTCTGCGGGGCACCTGGGACATTCCCCACAGGGACCAGGCCCCAAGGGGGAGGGGGTCCTTTGCCATCCTTCGCTCTTGACCGCTCAGAGAACTGCAGCCGGACCTCGGCAGCAACTCTCCTCATTTCGTCTCGTCTGCTCCCTGTCTGGTCAGGGACTGCCGGAGGCCAAAGGCGTGTACTTGTAATAACTAAGAGGGCTTGGCAGTTCTGCGCCCCATTTCTCCTTCTAGGCCACTGTGCTATCTTTTTCCCCAAGGTCCACGGCACAGAGGTAGCTTTCCACAAGGGAGATTCACTTGCAGAAAACCTTCATGTAGACTCCGATGATGTGGCCACAAAAACTCACACCCAACTGTCACCTCATTTGCAGAAACAACCGATTCACCAAAATCTCTCGCTGCTGCCCGGCCTCACTGGGCACGTGTGTGGCGGTCTGTGATTTCTGAGGCTCCCCGGAGGAGCCACCCACAAGGACCATTCTGGCCCCTCTCTAAGCTGCTGGACAGTTAGAAGGAAAAAAAACCCCCAATCCCCTGCCACTTCCTCACTCGGCAGCTGCCCTGCGGCCTGCCACGCCTGTACCTTCGCCAGCTGGGCCCGGGCATCAGCCACCTCAGCCTCCAGGCTCTGCTTCTCGCTCAGAGTGGCCGTGAGCTCTGCTTCGCTCCGATGGAAAAGCACCTCCAGCTCCCTGATGCGGCCCTGGGACGTGGAGCACTCACCCTCCTTCTTTTTGTAGCTAAGGAAAGAAGCAAGACGGCTCAGCTCAGGGAGGAGGCAGAAGAGGGCCCCAGCCACCCCCCTCCCAGTGCTTCCAAGCAGCCAAGACGGGGCAACCCCTGGGTGCTTCTGAGCTCAGGCCAGCCCGTTCCCTGGGCGGAGGGCAGAGCGAGCGACGGGAGGCCCACGAGAGAAGAGAAGCCCTGGGGGAAGCAGAAAGAGTGCAGATGAGTTCAAGCAGAGGCATTTCCCTCGGGTGTTTAATTTGGAAATACTCCTGGCTCCTCAGGAGTGAAGGGCTCCAGGCTTTCGGCTGTCTGCAGGGGCCAGGACGCGTGCGTCCCTGGGCTGCCCAGGCTCAGGTGGCACCTCCGCTACGGGCCGCAGCGTATGGGCACAGAGGAGGCTGGCAGAGCGCCACGCTCCAACTCAGCTGCTGCCCTTCCACGGCTCCCCAGGCTGAAGGCAAGCAACTGCCCGCCAACCTCCCTGCAGCTGCTGTGGCAGCTGGAGAGCTCCAGGCAAGCAGGGAGAGAGGCCGAAAGATCTCCCCAGAAGGCCCAGGGCGGACGGGCAAAGCAGCAGCCTCCCCCCCCAACGGGGATGGGATGAGGGCAACAGCTTCCACAGCTCCACCCTGATCAGGCGGGGCGACCCGGGCTCACTGGGCTCTGCGGGGGGGGAGGAAGGGGGCCAAAGGGCAAAGCGCCAAGAGGCAGGAAAGGAAGAGGCAAAACCCGCCTCCCCCTCCCCGAATCCGGCCGCCCGTTTCCCCCCGGGGCCGGAGGGCCCAAAGCCGCCGACCCCCCTCCCCCCCTCCCCCCCGAAGAGAAGCCGGGCCCGGGAGGTTCCGCGCGCCCCCCGCCGGGCCCACCTCCGCCGCAGCTCCTCGAACTCGGCGCGCAGCTTCCCGGCCTCGATCTGCAGCCTGGCCCGCTCCCGCGCCGTCTCGTCCAGCGCCCGCCGGGTGTCGCCCAGCTCGGCCTCGTAGAGCGCCTTCAGGCCGGTCACCTGCGGGGGGGGGACGGTGAGCGGGGCGGGGGCGGGGGGGGCCCGCCGGGACGCCCCCTCCCCCGCTCACCTCGCGCGTGACCACCTCCTCCTTCTCGGAGACGCGCAGCAGCAGCCGGTCGTTCTCCAGCTCCAGGGCGCGCACGCGCTCGATGTAGAGGGCCAGCCGGTCGTTCAGCCGCCGCAGCTCCTCCTTCTCCTGCAGCCGCGAGAGCCGCGCGGGCGAGAGCGGCGTCCCCGCGGGGGGGGCGGCGGCGGGCGGCGGCGGGGGGGCGGCGGCGGCCGAGGCGGACATGGCGCGAGCGGACGGCGCGGGTCATTCAACCGCACAAAATGGCGGCGCGCGCCAACGGCCGGCTGAAGGCGACGCCCCTCGGGAAACGGGGCGCGTCCAATCGGAGGGGGGGCCGCGCCCGACGCCTGCTGGGGGATGTAGTGCGGCGCGCAGCCGCCATCTTGAACCCTCGAAGCCGGCGGCCTCCGCCCGACCTAACGGGGTTTCCCCCCCCCCGCCGCCGCCCCCGGGAGGCGGCGCTCGCTCGTCCGCAGAGCCCTCGCCCCTTCCCCCGCTTGCCGTGGTGCCTCGGAGGGGCCGAGCGGAACTCCGGGGAGCCGGAGGGTCGTTGCTCGGAGCGGGTCAGGCTGGATGGCCTCTGGAGCGTCTGGCCGGAGGGGGGGATCCCGGTTCCCCTTTGCTCTGGCAGAAGGGCGGCGCCCCTTTTTCCTAGGAACTGGGGCTTCAGCGCCACACGTGTCAGGTCCGCGTTCCTACGGGCTCCCCGTAGAACCTTTGCGTGTTGTCCGTGCGCGTGGGAACGGGGCGCAAGAAAGAGAGGAGGCGCGGAGCTCGTGTGGAAGGGCTTCTTTATTAACTCACAGGGACACGAGAGCGAGGCGCAATGGGGGGGCTGCGACGGGCTCTGCTTCCCGGGGAGGGGGGCGCTCTGGAAGGAAGGAAGGAGCCCCCCACGCAGGACCCCCCTTCTCCCAGCTGTGCCCTCTCGGGAGAAGGTGATTTTTATGGCGGGGGGGCTGGCAGAGCAGACTCCGAGCCAGAAGGGGGGGGCAGGGATCCGCGCCGACCGAGAGCCCAGAGGACCCCTCCTTCTTGGCCGGGGCCTGCCTCGGATTGCTGGTCTGGGGAGGGCGAGGGGATCTTGCCAGAGGTATTGCCAGCGAAGACTTGTGTTCCTTTGGGTCTATACTGGCCCGTTTCGCACAACAGCCCTGCAAGGTAGGCTGGGGGCAAGATCACCCAGGAGGTCCTGCGGCTGAAGGCCGACGTGAAACCGGGCCTGCCCGGTCCCAGCCCAGCATCCCCGCCCCGTCCCCACGCGCTCTCGGGCTGGGTTCGCACTAGACTGGAGAACGCAGGTCGCTGGCTCGGCTCCTGCGGTGCGGCCCGTGTCCCGAAAGAGACCCGGCTGCCGTTGGGTGGGGGCTGCTTCCCACGATGGAGCCACGTGGGGAGAGGGCGGAGGGGAAAGCGGGAAAAGGCCCTTCCCGGTGGGTGCTTGCAGTCTGAAAGCTCTTCCCCAACGGGGGAGGGGGTTTGGCGTATCGTTTCGGTCGGAAGAACCAGATGAAAAAAGGCGTGCCGGGCCCCACGTCTGTTCTCCTCCCCGTGGGAGGGGAGTGACGGAAGAAGGTCTCTCCCTCCGCGCCTTCTCCTTCCAGGCCGGGTGCCCCCCTGCCCAGAAAGCCCTCTCGGCGCGGCCGAGGGGAGCGGCTCAGCGGAGGCCGGCTGCCCAGGGCCTTGGGAGGCCCGCGGCCAAAGGAGGCGCCGGCGCGGCTGCTCCGCTGCGGAAAGGAGGCTTGGCGGCCAGGAGGAGGGCGGGAGAATCCAGAAGGACGGCTGGGGACACGGGCAGACACAAACACGCGCAGGTGCACACGTGCATGCAAACTGGGCTCAGCGGCATGCTCAGCAATTCCTATGGCTTGTTGATGAAGCCTTCGTTGGCGTGGTTCAGGCCGCTTGCTCAGCCGAGACCGAAGACGTTATGGCTAATTGCAATGTGTGAAAACTGCCCTTAGCTGCTGGGGGAGAGACGGGGCGCTAGGTCACCAAGCGGGGGGGGCGGGGTTACGGAAGCCCCGTCTAGCCTGGCACGCTCAACCTTCCCCACCCCAGCCATGCAAGCAGGCGGGGGATGGCCGGCCGTGGCTCCGCAGCGCCCCCTTCAGGCCGCCGCGGAAGCACCTGCCTCGCGGCCAGGTTTTGTCCTTTGCCACCCCCGTCTCCTGGGAGGGGAGGGGGGCTCCCGGTCAGCCCCGCGGACCCCTCGCCGACCTGCGCCTGGAAAGGCTTCAAGGCCGGCCGAAGCTGCCGGTGCTCAGCTCTGCTTGGACGGGCCGAGGGAGGCGCAGCTGCCCCCCCTTGCAGCCCTACCACCTAGGAAGACGCTGAACGTGCATATAAAACAGTTTAAAAGTGAACCCATTGACTAAGCCAGGGTTTTTTCAAAATTGTTGCTAAAAAAAGAGGGGCCTCCGGGCCCGAAGGGAATGTTCTCAGTGGTTGAAAAATGCATAGTTGAGATAGAAAACACTGACCCGTCTGGGGGGGGGGGGGATTCCCCTCCCCCCTCGCTTGTGTTCCCCACCTGGCCAAGAGATGGAAGCACAGTGAGGCGGAGTGGGGGGGGGGATGCAGGTGATGTCCTGAGCGGGACAAAGGCCCTCCTGCCCGCCCGCCCAGCAGAAGCTGCTCCTCCGGCCATCTGCCACAGGCAGTGGGAGGGAGGGGACTGGCCACTTGCTTGCCAAACCAGCGTTGGCAGCCCTGCAGGATGAGGGTCTGGAGCAGCTGCTGCCAGGAGAGCAGCCCAACCCCTCTGCCCAGACCCCAGAGGGAGGAGTGCGGAAGTGCTGTGGCAGTGGGTCCTCTGGGTGTCCGGCCTCACAAGGGCTCAGGCAGAGCATGTGAGGAGGGGGTCACAAGCCCTTGATCTTGACGCTGCCCTACCCCCCCAGCCGTGCAGCTGATCTGATGTGGGGCAGGGCAGTGGCGGCTGTGCTGCTGGGTGCCAGTGGGTTGCTGTTCACAGGGGGTGGGCCTTGCCCCACGGAGCCCCCTTCGGCCACGGGCTTTCAGATCATTTTCATATTGAACTTCCTGGCCCCGCCCTGCCCAGAGGCCGAGGTGGGGCCGTCCACCTTGCGGAAGGAGTACTCCCCAGCAAAGTTGTTCTTGTGCTGCCCCCGGCCCCGACTCCAGACAAAGAGGAGGAGGAAGCAGAAGAGCACCACGCCCAGGAAGGTGATGCAGCCCATGGCTGTGGACACCAGGATGGTCTTGAGGTCCAGGGTGAACTTGATGAAGACCCGGCTGTCGTTGTGGAAAGTGTCGTTGAACTCGCCCAGCATCGAGGTCCGGTTGGCATCCGGGATGCCGTCGACAGAGGCCCCTTTGACGGTCAGGGTGGCAAAGTAGGTGTCGTTGCCGGCAGGGTTGGTGGCAAGGCAGATGTAGGTCCCGCTGTCCCTGGCCTGGGCATAGCGGATCTCCAGCGTCCCGCTGGACGAGACAGTGAGCCGGCCCAAACTCTTGGAGGTGATCATCCGGTGCTGAGGGGAGACCCAGCTGATGGAGGGCACGGGCTCCCCCTCTGCCTGGCACTGGAAGGACACCGTCTGCCCCTCGTGAGCCGCCACGTGCTGCAGGTGGCGGTTCCGGATTTTGGGCTTCTGGCAGGTGAAGTACTCGAAGAGGATGGAGTCCGGGAAGTCGTGCAGGGCATTGCCCTGGATCTCGAGGGGTGAGGAGCACGTGGGTGGCTGCCCACCGAAGTTCAATGTCTTCCGGCGCTGGAGCATCCAGAGCAGGCGGCAGTCACAGACCAGCGGGTTCTGGTCCACCCGGAGCGTCTCCAGGGTGTTGACGGAATGGAAGGTGCTCTCCTCCAGAGTGGACAGGAGATTGTTGGAGAGGTTGAGGAGACGGATCTGCCTCAGCCCAGAGAGCGCCTGGGGCTCCATGGAGACCAGCAGGGTGCCCACCATGTGGAGCTCCCTCAGCCGGGTGAGGTCCCGGAAGGACCCCCTGGGCACGGTGCCGATGGGGTTGTAGGAGAGGTTGAGGTACACGAGGTGCCCCAGGCTCCTCAGGGCCGCGGTGGGCACGGCCGTGATGTTGGTGAAGGTGATGAACAGGGAGGTGAGGTTCAGATCCTGGAAGGCATTGGGCGAAATCTCCTCCAGCAACGGCCAATTGTCGACTTCCAGGAGCCGCAGAGAGCCGAGCTTCCGGAAGTTCTCGTCCTCCAGCAGGGCGATGCCAAGGTGCCTGAGCCGGAGGAGCTCCAGGCTTTGCAGGCGGGAGAGGGACTCGGCCGAGAGGTCCGTCAGGTTGCACTTCTCGAGGGTCAGCTCCTGCAGGCTGAGCAGGCCGGAGAAGGCCTTTCGTGAGATGTAGACCAGGTCGTTGTCCCCGACCTCGAGGTGCTTCAGGCTCCTCAGGTCTTGGAACGTGAAGTCCAGAAGGACGACAATTTTGTTCTCGCTGATGTCCAGCAGGGTGAGGTTGGCCAGTTTGTGGAAGACGCCCGGAGGGATCAGCTTGAGCTGGTTGTGTCGAAGCCGCAAGACCCGCAGGTGGAAGAGGTTGCCGAAGGCCCCGGGCTCCACGCTGGTGAGGATGTTCTCGCTGAGGTCCAGCTCTTCCAGCCTGGGGAAGGAGGAGAGCTCGCCTGAGTTCAAGCAGCGGATGCGGTTCTTGCTCAGCTCCAGGATCCTGGTCTCGGTGGGGATTCCCTCCGGGACGGATGTGAGGCGTTTCCGATGGCAGCTGACGGACTTGAGCTGAGGGAGGCACTCGCAGCGCGCCGGGCAGGCCCACCCCGGGGCCAGGCTCAGGAGGGAGCAGCAGCAGGAGGCCAGGAGGAGAAAGCCAAGTTGCATTGTGTGGGGCATGGTCCTACAGACCCCTTACCATCGTCCCATGCACCTGGGAGAGGGAGGGAGAGAGAGAAAGAGAAGGTTACTCGGACCCTGGCAGGGTTTGTGGCGTTCCCTTACAGACCTCACTTGGAGACTTGAATTTGCTCTCCGCTTGGCCCAAGAGCCGGTCTGGGCCGCCTTCCAAAGCATGTAGACAAAACTGAACCCTCAAAGGACTCTGTGTGTGTGTTTGTGTTTCTGGGTACACAACCTTTTTGAGCACCTCCCTCCCTTCTGCTCCCCCCCATCCCAAAGCCGCGTCCTGATGCAGAGCACCAAGTGGCTTTTCGTGGCTTTGCGGATCACAAGCATCCAAGGCAGCATTCCAGGATCCATCCTTTGTAGATTAGTCCATAAATAGCTACAGTCACAAAATAATCCCAAACTGGCTTTATTCTTTGTGAAGATACTGAGTTTTTACTACTGCAGACTGAATCAGAGGTGGCGGTGGGGCTTTGCATCTCAGGGAGAGAGTGCAGAAGCTCAGAAAACCCCCCCCCATACACACACACAGCGGGATGGGGGAGGTCCCTTCTTATCTCCTGGGAGGGGGCCTTCACCAAATGGAGCCTGGGATCCCCCCTGGCTGCTGGCGGGTTTTCCTGAAGGTGGGAAGACTCCAGAGTGGTGCTTCCCTGAGTCTCTGGCCGATTCCCCAGGCAGAACGTTGTGTGTGTGTGGGGGGGGGGTTTCATGGGAGGGGCTAGGTGAGGGGAGACGGAAGGAGCAGCCCTTTCTTTCTGCCTCCTTGCTTGCAGACGACTCTTCCCTTGCACCCCAAAGGGATCAGTAAGAGCTGCTGCAGGGCGATTTGTCCTGCCTGTCCCCTCCCTTGCTGGCCACTCAGCTCCCCCCCCCCCCGCCCTGTGGATGGGCCCACTGCCTCTCCACTGCCCAGCTGCCGTTTCTGGGGCAGGGGATCCACACCCAGCAGAGTTTCCCCTGAAACGCTTTTAGGTCTGAATTGTAGCTGCTACTCTCGGCCTCGCATGACAGGAAATAAACTCCCACCAGAAGGCTGAAGGTGCTTTTGCTGAAGCTAAAACTGCCCCTGCATTGCTGGCTTCAGCTTTAAGGGCAGAACTCTGCAAATCTGCCTGTGCCCAGCCGCCTCCTCCTCCTCCTTCTGCTGCAGCGAATGAGGGAGGCACCTGTCCGAGCCTCTTCCGAATGCTGCCTCCCTGCTCCAGGCTGAAAGATACTTTTGCCTGGGAACGGCTCCCGAGGACCTCCGTCTGTGTCACCTTCCTATCTCTGCAGCCACGGACCTTGTGGAATGGGTGGCTGAGAAAAGAAAGACCGCTCTGGTGGCCTGCTTAGTGTTGCCGTGCCAGTCCGTCAGCCCCGGGGCCTCCCTTCCCACGGAGGGCCAGGCTGGAGCTCCTCAGAAGCCTTGGGAAACGACTGCCGGCCGCAGTGGCACTCCGACCGGGCCCCGCTTCCTGATGACCTACTTGAGGCAGCTTCGGGGAAAATCCACGGCAGAGCAGGCTCCCCTGGGACTCGGCCCACTGAGCCAGCCACGAACGAGAGCTGGAAGGGGGGGCGCTTTTGCTCTCGCCTGTGGCTCGCCAGCCGAAGACGGTGATGGCGGAGGTGCTTGTGGGAGCTGTGAGGGCTGTGGCAAGGGCTGGTCGCTACCCGTAAAACCCCACACGGCACAGAGCCCGATTACTGGCAGGACCATGTCGCTCCCTCGGTATCTATCCAACTGAAGAGACCCTGCAGGGTGAGTGTGCTCCCGCTTGCTTTGATTGAAGAACGGCCTCTCTCGGGGCCCTGGGAGAGCAGGGCCCGTTCTCCCGAAGAAGGATCCTCCTGAGCTCTGGATGCCCCCCTCGCTCAGCTGAAGGAGGAAGAGCTGGCCGTTCAGCCGCGCCCTTGGTGGGGAGACAGAGACCCTCACTCAAGTGATCAAGCACTTCGACGTGGAGGCAGGGCCCAGAGAGGAAACAGAACCAGTTTCTCTAAATCTTCCTTATGGCAAAGCTGCATTAACAGAGTCTTTCAGATCTGGAAGGGCAGAACTTCCCTCCGGCCACTTTGAACTGCTTAATCCATCAGTAGCATTTACAACATAGGTAGGTTCAGGACATCCGGTTGCTGAGGTCGCCATTTGAGGAAAGAAACCCAAAGTTGCAAAGACAGAATTGCAGCAGGAATATGGAAGGTAAGAAACACGTTGGGCAGAGAAAGCCCAACGCAGCCAAAGAGAAATGGAAACCACGAACAGATGGTCGTGGTTTTGTGCCTCAGCAAGTTGAGATGGATTTGGGTGCCTTCAGTCAGGAGGATGACAGCGTTAACTGCCCAGGACGTGAAAAGGAGACGGAAGGGAACTGCTGCCACAGGAAGGACATGGATGCAGTTGAAGATCCAATCCAATGATTTTTAAATTGCCGATACATTCTTTAAACCACCAAAAGGATACGTGGACATTACTGCATGATGTGCCCTCAAGGAAGGTAGCAGGAATTGCTCTGAAGTTCTGAATCTCATTGATAAGGAATGGGGAACCATGGAATGAAATCCACCAGGGACAGGAGATGCCAGAACAAACCCTTGCCAAATGCCAAGAAGAGACGTCAAAGACATAAAACTCAGAAAGGATCGTGAAGTATTGCAGTTAGAGGAGACGTGTAGGAGTGTTACAGCCAAATCTGTCAGCAGTGCAAATGAAAACAGAAACCCAAGGAAAGTCTTCCAAAATGAGGAGGTGCACCTGGGGAAGTGTGTGTGTGTGTGTGTGTGTGAGAGGGAGGGAGGGAGGGAGGGAGGGTTGGGTTAAGCCCAGATTAAGAGATCTGAGGGGACCCCAGCTAAGGGGGGGAGGGGACAGAGAGGAAGGGGTTCAGCGTAGCCACACTCCTCTGTTGTTGTTGTTAGTTGCGAAGTCATGTCCGACCCATCGCGACCCCATGGACAACGTTCCTCCAGGCCTTCCTGTCCTCCACCATCCTCTGGAGTCCATCCAAGCTCACGCCTCCTGCTTCAGGGACTCCATCCAGCCACCTCATTCTCTGTCGTCCCCTTCTTCTCTTGCCCTCCACCTTTCCCAGCATTAGGCTCTTCTCCAGTGAGTCCTTCCTTCTCATTAGGTGGCCAAAGGATTTGAGTTTTAGCTTCAGGATCTGGCCTTCTAAAGAGCAGTCAGGATTGATCTCCTCTAGGACTGACCGGTTTGATCGCCTTGCAGTCCAAGGGACTCGCAGGAGTCTTCTCCAGCACCAGAGTTCAAAGGCCTCAATTCTTTGGCGCTCGGCCTTTCTGATGGTCCAGCTTTCACTGCCATACATTGCAACTGGGAAGACCATAGCCTTGACTATACGCACTTTTGCTGACAGGGTGATGTCTCTGCTTTTTAGTGTGCTGTCTAGATTTGTCATGGCTTTCCTCCCGAGGAGCAAGCGTCTTTTAATTTCTTGGCTACAGTCCCCATCTGCAGTGATCTTGGAGCCCAAGAAAATAAAATCTGTCACTACCTCCATTTCTTCCCCATCTATTTGCCAGGAATTGAGAGGGCCGGATGCCATGATCTTGGTTTTCTTAATATTTAGTTTCAACCCAACTTTTGCACTCTCCTTCTTCACCCGCAACAAGAGGCTCTTTAGTTCTTCTTCGCTTTCTGCCATTAGAGTGGTATCATCTGCATATCTTAGGTTGTTGATATTTCTTCCGGCAATCTTAATTCCAACTTTTGATTCATCTAGCCCTGCCTTTCTCATGATGTGCTCTGGATATAAGTTAAATAGGCAAGGCAACAGTATACAGCCTTGCCGGACTCCTTTCCCAATTTTGAACCAATCAGTGGTTCCATGTCCAGTTCTCACTGTTGCTTCTTGGCCCGCATATAGGTTTCTCAAGAGACAAATAAGATGGTCTGGTACTCCCATCTCTTTAAGGACTTGCCACAGTTTGTTATGATCCACACAATCAAAGGCTTTAGCATAGTCAATGAAGCAGAAGTAGATGTTTTTCTGGAACTCTCTAGCTTTCTCCATGATCCAGCGTATGTTGGCAATTTGATCTCTGGTTCCTCTAGACTCTCAGAATATGCCTATCCAGGGCAGAGGGGTTACAGTTTTAGTTGGGGGGAAAATTGTCCATTCCAGCCATCCTGTCACAACCCATCCCATCCCATTTATATCTATCCCCTCTGACCCAAAATCAAATCTCACCTCTCCCTGGCTTCTGCCATACTCCCAAGGGGGAGGGAGATGTGCCCAAGGGGTTATTGCCTCTGCTTCCTCTATCCGCTACAATGTAACATTTTGCTTTCCCAGGTTTCTCTCCCTAAACTGTCAGCTAGAACAAGGGAGGGGATAAGGAATGTGACCTCCGTGCCTGGTTTGTTTCTACCTCTCAGAGGAAGGTGTGAAGAAGCCGCCCACCAGACCATCGCTGTACGTGAACCGGAGATGGGCCAATGTTATCTCCCCTTTTCCCACGATGGACCTAACACCTGGGGATTGGCTGTCCCACACTGGCCGGATGGACTATGGGGTGGGGTCTTGCTTGGGGATAACTTAACCCAAGTAATTGATAGCAGGAAATGCCTGCTATCAATTACTCTTCATAAAAGTTCCTATTGGAAGAAATCGTTTCCAAGAGTTCTGCTTTCTTAAGATGTGGGACTGAAGTGGGTCCTGACACATCCGTCAACTTAAGACTTGGTCACTTAGTAGCCATTCAAAGTTACAACCGACCCTCCCAAAAACTACCTATGACCTGGTTCCAAATTCTGAGAGACAGCTGACCCCGCAGTCAACTGATCACAATTTGGGCCTGGCGGAAAGAGGTCCCAGCCTCAGGCAGGTCTGCTAAAGGAGCCCGACAGGCGGAGAGAAAGAGGTGGAAGAAGCACATGAAGACTCTGCCCTGTGGAGATGTCAGCACGTCTCCTGCACAAAACCTCTGGGACGACACCAGCAAAAGAGCGCTTAGGGTCATCAGAGGCAGCTTAGAGTCCAGATATGGAAAAGCGGGTGGGCGGCAGATGCTCTGGCCAGTTTTAGGAAAGGTTGAGGAGCAATGCGGCTAATGCATTCTGGGTAATCGAGAGGGCCAAAGGCTGACCCGGCTCCATCTCATTGATCACAGAAAGGCCTCCCACTGGGTTGACCATATCGAACTCTAGCACTGCCAACACTTCGTCCTGCCCCATCTGCACTGTAGCCGGGTATAGCAACAGCACTAAGACTTACATACCGCTTCACAGCCCTTTACAGCCCTCTTTAAGCGGTTCACAGAGTCAGCATGTTGCCCCCTCCCAGTAATCTGAGTCCTCCGTTTACCGACCTCGGAAGGGCGGAAGGCTGTCAAGCTTGAACGGGTCAGGATTGAACTGCTGGCAGAGGGCAGAGTTAGCCTGCAATACTGCAGTCTAACCACTGTGCCACCACTGCTCCATATAGTTTCGTGTGAGGACAATGAGATGTCTTGGAATTACACACACGCGCACACACACCTTTCTCCGAGGGGGGAATTAAGTCCCCATTTTTTCTAGTCAAGAACCAAGAAAAGAAGGGGGGCAGCAGGGGGCTTTTGAGCTCTCCAGGGTCAAGTGCTGGGGGGAGGGGTGTCAGAAGGCTTCCAGGCAGCAGGGAAATTGGGGGAGCCAACCTAGACATCTTGAGTCTGCCTCCTTGACACTGGCCAACAGGCACCTGGCAGAGACGGGCGAAGATTTCGGCTGATCTTCATCCATTATGCAGGTTGCAGAACTCAGTAGTTGCCAGGAGGGGAAGCAGGAGTACAACCCTCATCCCCCCCCCCCCCAATTGCCCACTCTTTGGCTGGCAGGGTGGCTGTGGGGGGGGGGAAGCACTTTCTCGGAGAAGGCTGGGTGGGGGGAAGGTGGCCACGCCATCCAAGCGGCCCAGCTCATGGGGGCTTCTGGGCGGCCGGCCGATGCCCTCTGGGGGAAGCCCCTCCCGAGTCCCGGCTTCTGGGTCTAAGAGCCCTTTCGCGCTTCCCCTGGGGACCTCCCGCGGCAGGGTCCCGCGTGGGCCGGCCAGCGCCTCGCTCCCTAGCCTGACGGCTCGTCCCCCGCCCTTCGAAGTACCCGGTGGGGGCTGGAAGGAAGACGCTCCGGCCTTCCCCGCCGCCCGGAAACGAGCAGGGAGCTGCCCCGCTCGTGCTCGGCTGCAGCCGTCGGCCCCTCGGGGAGACAGGGCGGAGAAGCTCCGGGTCACTCTGGGGGGGAAAAGCCGCCGGGGGTGGCGGCCGTCTTCAGTCTCCCGGCCGGCGCTCTCCACTCCCGGCCAAGGACGAGGGCGGGCGCGCAGGGCAGCGGGGACGCGCCGCTAAATGGGTCTCTCTGTCCCGGCCGGTCTTCCACAATCGAGGCGAGGCCCCGGGAGCCTCTTGCCCCGGATAGCAGCGCCGAGATCTGGCACACGCTCTCCCCCGGGGCTCTGGCCTCTCCCTGCCGCGAGGAAGGCATTCACGCGCCCTCCGAAGGCGCGCCTTCTCTTGGCCCTTGGCGGGGGAGCAGCCCAGCCTGAAGGCGCTTCACGCGAGGTCCCCCCCCTATCCCCAACCCGTCCTGGCCGTTCTGAGACAGCCAGCAACTAAGCGCAGCCCCGCCCAAACCGAGAGACCCCCCCCCCTTCAGATGCCTCCAGCTATGACCCAAGGCTCCCTGCCTGGGACTGAGAGGCCCCTCCCCGGGCTGCCACCCCTGCACCGAACTCCCCTGAAACAGCTGGAGGCTCCCCCCCCCCCTGCTCCTTGGTTGGCCCAGTGGCTGCTTGGTTGGGACGCGGAGGGAGGGGCTGGGCACGTGCTTCAGAGCGCTCTCTCTCCCCCCCCCCCAGGGGTCCCCGATCAAAGGGGCCGGAGTGGTTGCAGTGCTGCAGAGGCACATCCCCACCTGCCTTTCAAGGAGGAGGAGAAGAGGAGGCATTAAATTACTTTGGTCATGGTTGCCTAGCAACGGGCCAGCACCTTGCAGGTGAGGGAGCCCCGGGTGGATTGTCTGCTTGTCAAAAGAAAGGCCGCTGCCAGCTCCGCAGGTGGATCCCATCAGAATCTCGGTGCTCAGAAGGGGCCTCCAGCTTAGGCCGAGTGCTGCAATTCGGTGCTGTGACCAGATGTAGAGGCAGCCTTTCCGTCCAGACACAATCCAAACACAGCTTGCGCTTGTGCGGACACCCCCCTTCCCCCCCACAAGGATTGAGCCTTGCTTTGAGTTGGTCAGAGGAGGTCCAGCTCCCTCCCGGTCAGATCAGGAGGAGATCTAGCTCATCCCAGCGTTTCCATAGCAGAAACCACAAAGCAAGGGATTCCCACTCTTGCTGGCAGTGATTCAAACACACAACTGGGGGGGGGGGGCACAGGACATGCAACATCTAAAAGGTCACTAAAAACAGCAGGTTTGGGGGGGATGGAGAAGCTGAATGTATAGGTGTAGCAGGTCCTTGCTCGGTTCTCTCTCCACCTGTCATGAGAAGTGGCCAGGATCCTGGCTTGGCGGCTTTCAGATTCACAGGCGGAGCCCTGGAGGCTGTCTCTGGGCAGCTGATGGGCCGTGGGGAGAACAGGCAGCTGGACTAGACAGGCCAGGGTCCCCTCTGGCACTGCCCAGCTTCTCTTCCAATGCTCAGGAAAACATGCAGCAAACACGCAGCTCAGAGGATGCAAGGCAGAGCCGGGGACCTGATCCTTTCCCCCGCCTGCCTCCTGGGACCCACCTCTCCCCGTGGAGGAGGGGTGCAGAAGAGCAAGGCCCATTCGAGAGCCGGCCTCTGTGCAGCTGCCCCCTGAGCACCCGAGAAGCCGGCTCCCCGCCCCCGCCTCCTCTGCTCCAGAGAGCCAGGCAGGAGGGGGCCTGTGCGGGCGCAGAGGCTCGAGGCCTGCGTCCTGGGCTGGGGGGTGGAAAAGGTGCTTCCTGCAGGGGCAGGGAAATCACAGGCTCAGGAGAAGAAAGGCCAAGCTGCCCGGCTGGCAGAGGGAGGCTGGTGACCTGCCACCCGAAGCAGCAGGGATTTTCAGCTCCGGTTGCATCCAGGGCGGCAGAGCCCGACTGCCTGGGAAAAGGCAACATTGCAGGGTTGCTGGAGGGGAACGGAGGGTGTGTTTTCCACCTGAGCAGGGACGGCTCTGGGCTGGCAGCCTCATCCTGCCTGGGCAGAAGCCACCCCATTGATTCACTCAGGCTTGCAAGCGGCTCGCCTGGAAGCGGCCTCTGCGCAGCCTAGTTCTCCTCTCCAGTCTAAAGAGCAGCCAGAGGCTCTGCCAGCCTTTAGGCCTTTCGCAAGTTGTCTGGGCTGAGCAGTCAAATTAACCTGACACTCCTCTGGGGCTTTCAGAGGTTTTCAGGCAGGCAGGGAGGGAGGACCCTTGGCCGGAGCCCCTGGAACCTCCAGGCCTCTCTGTGTTTTCAGCAGAGATTTGCCCCCCTGTCTGCCCACCGGGAAGATACGCAGATGATACCACTCTAATGGCAGAAAGTGAAGAAGAACTAAACAGCCTCCTGCTGCGAGTGAAGAAGGAGAGTGCAAAAGTTGGGTTGAAACTTAACATTAAGAAAACCAAGATCATGGCATCTAGCCCTCTCAATTCCTGGCAAATAGATGGGGAAGAAATGGAGGTAGTGACAGATTTTATTTTCCTGGGCTCCAAGATCACCGCAGATGGGGACTGTAGCCAAGAAATTAAAAGACGCTTGCTCCTGAGGAGGAAAGCCATGGCAAATCTAGACAGCACACTAAAAAGCAGAGACATCACCCTGTCAGCAAAAGTGCGTATAGTCAAGGCTATGGTCCTCCCAGTTGCAATGTATGGCAGTGAAAGCTGGACCATCAGAAAGGCTGAGCACCAAAGAATTGAGGCCTTTGAACTCTGGTGCTGGAGAAGACTCCTGCAAGTCCCTTGGACTGCGAGGCGATCAAACCGGTCAGTCCTAGAGGAGATCAATCCTGACTGCTCTTTAGAAGGCCAGATCCTGAAGCTAAAACTCAAATACTTTGGCCACCTAATGAGAAGGAAGGACTCACTGGAGAAGAGCCTCATGCTGGGAAAGATTGAGGGCAAGAGAAGAAGGGGACGACAGAGAATGAGGTGGCTGGATGGAGTCACTGAAGCAGGAGGCGTGAGCTTAGATGGACTACAGAAGATGGTAGAGAACAGGAAGGCCTGGAGGAACGTTGTCCATGGGGTTGTGATGGGTCGGACATGACTTCACAACTAACAACAACTGCCCACTGGAGGGGGGAAAGCTTTAAAGTGTTGCAGCGTAAGAGTTTATTCTAGCAAACAGAAATCCATTGTGGAAAGCAAGATGGGGCCTTCTTCCCTGCTGCTGCCCTCTCTTCAACAGTAGTTGAAATCACCCGCTGTCTGTGGCGGGGGTGGGGGGGCAGAGGTTAGGCAAAAGGGCCAAGCTCTTCTTGCCAGCTGCTAAGTGGGGGGTTGCAGAGGACTTGTGTGGGGGGAGCCTTTGCAGAGGACTTGTGTGATGCGTAGAAAGCACCATTTGCATCTGGCGTGACATAGCAAGCGGTGCAGAGGGCACCCCTGGAGAATCTATGGGGTGCTTTGGGCTCCCAGAGCTGGGTTGTTTTCTTGCAGACATTTCATTACCCAACTATATAACATCATTAGTGTTAGAAGGGAGTAGAGTTTGGTCTTGGTTTAGAATAGAATAGAATAGAATAGAATAGAATAGAATAGAATAGAATAGAATACAATACAATACAATACAATACAATACAATACAATACAATACAATACAATACAATACAATACAATACAATAGAGAATAGAGAATAGAGAAAATAGAATAGAATAGAATAGAATAGAATAGAATAGAATAGGAAGGGACCTTGGAGATCTTCTAGTCCTGATCAAGCAGGAGAACCTATACCATCTCTGACAAGTGACTGTCTAGACTCTTCTCAAAAATTTACAGTGATGGAGCACCCACGATTTCCGAGGAAAAGCTGTTCCACTAGTTAACTGTCCTCACTGTCAGGACGTTTCTCCTTAATTCCAGGTTGCTTCTCTCTTTGATGAGTTTCCTACCATTGTTTCTCGTCCTGCCCTCTGGTGCTTTGGAGAATAATGTGACCCCCTCCTCTTGTTTGTGGCAGCCCCTCAAATACTGGAACGCTCCTATTGTGTCTCCCCTATTTCTTCTTTTCTTTAGACTAGCCAAGCCCAAGTCCTGCAGCCGTTCTTCATACATTTTAGTCTCCAGGCCTTTGATCATCTTAGTTGCTCTTCTCTGATTTTTTTCCAAACTCTCAACATCTTTTTTGTGATATGGTGACCAAAATTGGCTGCAGTATTCCAGGTGTGGCCTCGCCACAGTTTTATAAAGCGGTACTAATAGCTCGCCTAAGACGGAACCTTGGGGTATCCCACTGCCTAATTCTCTCCATGTGGCTGTAGTGCCATTGAGGACTACTCATTAAGTACACTTTGCCTGCCAGCTAAAGATCCATCTGGTGGTGATGTTATCTATCCATCTTTTTCTAGCTTACCAAAGAGTAGGTTGTGGTCTACTATATCAAATGCTTACTGAAGTCTAAGTATACTGCATCCATAGTATTTTGTTGGTCTGTTAGTCACTTTATCAAAGAATGAAATAAGATTGTTTTGGCATGATCTGTTTTTAAGAAACCTGTGCTGGCTGCTAGTTATACATTTGTTTGCTTCTAGTTGTTCGCAGATCTGTTTTTTGATTATCTTTTCTAGGATTTTCCCAGGTATTCATTTAGGCTGATTGGTCTGTAGTTTCCTAGATTCATTTTTTTCCCTTTTTTGAAGATGGGAACCACATCAGCCCTTTTCCAGTCCTCAGGTAGTTCCCTGGTGCTCCAGGATCTGTGAAAGATGTGGTGCAGTGGTTCTGAGATAACATCTGCCAGCTCCTTCAGAACTCTGGGATGTAATCTGTCAGGTCTGGTGATTTGTATTCCTCAAGGTCGGATAGATGTTCTCACCATTTTCTTGCTTATTTTAATTTTTGTTTCTAGTTTGTCTTTTGCAGTGGTTTTTTTGGTATGTTGGGCTATGGTTTCTTTTTGTGTGAGGACTGATGCGAAGTATGAGTGAAGCAGCTCTGCTTTCTCCCTGTTGCCTGCTGCTTCCTTGCCATCTTCTCTCTTCAGTGGACCTACAGTTTCCTTGACTTTTTTCTTGTTGTTAATGTGTTGGAAGAAACTTTTTTTATTATCTGTGGTTTCTGTTGCAAGTTTTGTTTGTTCTGAGCCTTTGCTTTCCTGACTTTGCATGTTCTGGTTGTCTGCTGATAATCCGCCTTAGTTATGTGCCCCTCTTTCCAATTTTTGTATTTGTCCTTTTTGTCTTTCAGTTTGTCAAAGAGATCTTTGTGCAGCCAAGCTGGTTTATTCTTGAATTTCTTGTTTTTCTTTTTCAGTGGTATTGTGCTGGTCTGGGCTTTAATGATATCATTTTTCAGTGTTTCCCACGCTTCTTGGGTTGTTTTCCCCTTTAGGATTTTCATCCATGAGATCTTTCCTAGGTTCTCTCTGAGTTTGTTAAAGTCAGTTCTTTTGAAGTTTAGGATGTTGGTTGGATTGTTTTCTATTGCTAGTGTTTGCGTTATATTAAATTCCAGTATGACGTGGTCACTTTCACCCAAGGTTCTGGCAACTTCAACTCCCTCTATCACTTCTTCTCTGGTGTCTCACCCTGTCAGTGTTGTTGGAGGATAGTCTCAGAGGTTCTCTGTTTGGATTGTTTACTGTTGGCTTGATTGGCCATTTCTGGATTGGGGCATTGTTTACTTCCTGGTTGTGGGTCTGATGTTAATCTTGGAGTTCGTCTAGCACGGTGTTTATGGCTTGTGTTGGT
>JAKJMR010000583.1:150299-170640 GCA_024449315.1 Daboia siamensis
AAAGGCCCCAGCAGGAGCAGGGAGACTGGGAGGGATCCACAAGGAGTCTGGGGGCTCCGCCCTCTGCAGGCTAAGCAGAAGGGGGTCCCCTGGGACAGGCCCGGTTCTCTCGGGGCCAGAGAGAGGCAGGCAGTCTGACTGCTCCGCCTTTGGATCGCCTTGGCCCAGTCGCTGTCCCCTCTGGAGCAGTTTCAGGCAATTTCCCCTTGGAGGAGAGTAAAGCCACCCCCACCCACCACCGCTCAGAGGAGTGCTGGGCCTTTTCCATCTCCAGCAGAGGCCAAGCTTTGACCCAGGAGCGGCTCTCCCTCTAGGCAGGGAGAGTGGGGAGGAGGAGCCAAGCGCCCCCTCTGTCCCGCTGCCCCGGCCAGCCCGGTCTGCAGGGTGCCTGGAGGAGCCGCAGGAGGGTCCCATGTAAATGTGCAGCCGGATCAGCCCTTCCCAGGACTGGATAGCTCCGGGCAATTGGACATGACTCAGGAGCACCAGAAGACAGATTTGGGTCACAGCTGGCTCAAAGCAGGCAGAGACAATTGGGTGTCAAACCAGATGAACCTGCAAAGATGGCAGCTTGCCAGAAGAGAGAGACTGCACCAGGAAAGCACCCTGGAATGATTTGCACCCCGGACGGGAGCAAAGCACACGGGAACGTCAGCCAGGGCAGCCCCAGGCGCCCCAGGTTGGCCAGGGATTCTGCTCTGTGCCCAGCCTTCCGTTAGGATGGGATCTGTCCCTTGCAGAGGCTCCCCTCCTCCATCCTTCACATCCACACCAGCCCCCCCCCCCCCCCCCCCGTGCAGTGAGCGACCTGAAACTGGGGGAGAGGAGAGGCCGGCTGGTGGTTCAGGGGAGGCAGAAGAGCTCTGGAGGCCTCATATCTGCTCTGCCTGGCGTTGCCTCCCTCTCTGGAGTCGGTGGGCACTGGAAGGCAGAGGTGCCACCCCCGGAAGGGGCTCAGAGGGGAAATGGGGGGGGCAGAAATTTAAAGGGGGGGGGACAATGGGAGGCAGGTGCACAGCTAGAAGTCCCCGGTGGTTTGCAGGGAAAGAAGCCTCGGGGACTGGGCGCATTTTGGGAGAGAAAAGAGGGAGGCGGGGGTGGGGGGGAACCAACGCTGCAGCAGAGCAGCGAGAGAGGCACCCAGGAGGGAACGAGAGCCCAGATTTCTGAATTTCTCGCGCGCTTCACCGGCCCGCAGCCTCTTCTCGGGGGAGCCGGGGATAAGCGGGGCTCTCGGCAAAGAACTCCCCCTCCCACACGCTGCCCCTTGCCTGGGGGGCGGGGGGGGGGAGGACAGGCTTGGGATCGGAAGCAGCCCCTGGGCCGCCCAGCCGGGGGACTTGGCAGCGCTGGGCCCTCAGCCCTGCAGGATCACCCCCGACCAGCAGCCCGCTTTTCGAGAGGCCCGGCCGGGACCCGGCGCCGACCAGCTCTGCCCTCGCCGCCTCCACAGCCACCTCCTCCCGCTCCGGGGCCCTTTGTTCCGTGGAGGGGGTCTGATTCCCCCCGCGCCGAAAGCCCCTTTCCAGGGGGCAGCCACTGGCCTCTTCGTCGCTGGCGAAGTCGCAGCAGGAGGCCCGGCAGAAACGCCCCCGCCCCCCCTCCGAGCCGAAAGTTCCGGGCAGCTGCGGCAGGAAAGAAGCTTGCTAAGGGCCGGCGGCGGACAATCGCAACTGCCTCCGCCCGCCCGCCTGCTGACCCAGCCCCGGCCGGCTGCGGTCCTCGGCGAGTCGGTTCATCGGCGCCGTCCCCCGCCGAGCGCCGCGGTTCCTGCCCCCGCCCGCCCGCCCCTCTTCCCCGCAGGGACTCCGCCGCTCCGAAGCCGAGCGGGAGCCGGCGGACACCTACCGGGCAGGGCGAGGAGCTGGGCTTCGGCGGGCAAAGGAAAGGAGCCGAGGCGAGCAGCTTAGGGCCGCGGGGGGCGAGCGGGACGGCGGCCGCCCAGCAGCAGCGCTGCGAACCAGGAGGAAGAGCGGCGGCGGCGACGGCGGCTCTCGGCTGGATGAGCGGCAGGGTGACCCGCGCCAGCCGCCCTCTTCCCCGGCTGGGCTCCGTGGCGCATCGGGGGCGGCGATCTCTGCCCGCTCGCCCCGCTGGCTCTCTCCTCCCCGCCGGCCGGCTACCGTGTCGCTCGGGCGGGCCGTGCTGCGCGCCTGGGATGCTGCTCTGCCCCGCGAGCGCCTCTGGGCCTGGAGACCCCCCCGCCGCCGCCGCCCGCCTGCTCGCTCCCGCGGCCGCCGCGCCGTGCGTGGGCCCGCGCCACGTCCGACAGGGCGCCCTCCTGGACGGACGGGACTGTGGGGGAGACGTTTCGCGCGGTGCGCTCCGGTCCGGGCTCGGTGTGGGGCTTCGGGCGCCGCCTCCGGTAAGCGAGCCTCGGTGGGGCAGGGGCGCCCCGACGTGGAGCCAGACGGGCGGCGAACGGCCCGGTGTCCTGTTTGACTGGTAGCGCCGGCCCTGGAGCCGCGCCGGCGGAGGCAAACTGATGGGGCACCCGGCTCCCTGTCGCTGGCTTCGAGCCGAAGGCGCCCAGGCCAGCCCCCGGCTCCTCGAAGAAGCGAAGGGCCGCTGCCAAGGCCAAAGCGTCACCCGAACGTCCAAGGGGGCTGCGGTCCGGTGTGGCCGGGGCCCGCGAAGAGCCCTGCGTGGCTGGGAAAGGAGCAGCCTCTTCCGCCGCCCGCATCAGCCTAGCCCGCCATTCGCAACCCCCAAACCCCCAAACCCGAGCAAAAGGAGGGCACGGGGGGGGGGAGGTGCTGATCGCTCCGGGTGGCGGAAGAGAGTCCCCGTTTGGAGAAGGCAGCCCTCACCTTCGCCCTCCGGGACTGCCCTGGGGTAGTCACCTGGTGCGGCGATCTTCCGCCTTCGGGCTATCGCGAGCGCCCCTTCCCTGCCGAAGGGGAACCCAGAAGCGGGCCGGGCCGGGTTTCCTGGGCCAGACCCGTGAAGAAGAGCGCGAAGTACCTCGGCCGGACTCGGGAACTTCGAGCGGCCGCGTGCTGTAGAGGGGGAAGGGAAGGCGGCGGACGGCAGACCCTGGCTTGAGGCTTCTCCGGCGCCTTCCCCCTCTTCCAGCCTCTGATGGACCCTCCCCTGGGCCCATTTCGCAGGAGGGGGGCAGCGGGCCATGGGGCTCCCCTTCCCCGATTGGAGTGATCCGAAAGGGTCGCCTTGTGGATGTCGCCTTGGCCCTTTCTGTAGCCCCCCCCCCCAACTGACTGGACAGGGAAGGGTCCTTCCAAGCTGACCTGGCAGGCGGCTCCCCTCCCCTCCGCCCCCTCCAGATTACTCTGGCCTTTCTTTCGGTCTTCTGGGATATCAGGCAGCCCCTCCTCCATTTTTTGTCATCTGCACTAACTGTATTTTAGGGATATTTTGGGATTCCCCCCCTTTCGAGTTTTAGTTTCCTCCTTTCAAAGGCAAAATGACAAAACAGTGGAATCTGTTTGTCAAATACACACAGTGGGTGCCAAACAGCTCCCATATTTGCTTGTCATTGTGAACCTGCTCTTCCCTTCTGCTCAGCCTGCGCTTCCACAGGCTGCCCTCAAGGGCCTCCCCAGGACTGATGCTCTTGGGGAGGGGGTTCCCTTCAGATGCTGCGCCTCAGAAATGGAATGTCTGGGACCCCTGTTGGGACACTCATGCAGCCTAACCAGCCTCCACTATTCCAAGTTTACCTCCTAGCCCAGAGGTCCCCCACCTTTTGGGCACCAGGGAGCCCCGGTTCCGTGGAGAAAGGTTTTTCCCTGGACTGGAGAGTGCGTGGTTTTGAGTGCTGCCTGCATCTGAGGATGGGGCGTTGCTTGTTTTGCAGCCTGGTTGCTGGCATGCCGGGGCCAGATACTGGTCCATGGATCCGGGGTTGGGAACCCATCCTAGCCAATTCTTCTGCTCTGCAGAGGTGCAAAGGGCCGACAATTTCCATGCTGACCACAGAAAGGAGCGGTCGCAGCCTCCTCCGCCTCCCAATCGCATGCCGTTTGAGTTGGTCTGAGGGATGCCGTGGGCCTGAGGTCCCAGGATAGGAGCCCACACTTCCCGTGGAATCTCGCCCGCCCCGCCCCACTCAGGCAGTGCAGGAATTGGCTTCCTCCCCAGCAATAACAGCTGGAGGAAGGGTAATCGCTGCCCGGCAGGGAGAGCCAGGAGCTGCGGAGGGGCTATTGTGGGGCCTTAGGGTTGTCTTCCCAGTAGCAGCAGCAGCCCTCACCGAGCTCTCAGCTGTGCAGCAGGGCATCCGGTAAGGGCTGGGATCCCTTGAGGGCGGTCTGCTTGTCTGCTGGGCCTGGAAGCCAAATCTGGGCTGCAGAGTGACAGACAGATAAGCCTAAGACGGCCACTGTGGCAGTCGTGGATCCAGCTATTTCAAATAACTTTCGTCCTGTCTCCAACCTTTGCTTTCTTGCGAAGGTTGTTGAGAGCATGGTGGCACGGCAGCTCCCGTTGGTCCTGGAGGAAACTGAGCATCTGGATGCGTACCAATCGGGTTTCAGGCCCCGGTACAGCACGGAGACGGCATTGGTTGCGCTGGTGGATGATCTCTGGCGGGCCCGAGATAGGGGTTATTCCTCTGTCCTGGTCCTATTAGATCTCTCAGCAGCTTTTGATACCATCGACCATGGTATCTTGCTGCGACGTCTTGAGGGGTTGGGAGTGGAAGGCACCATTTTACAGTGGTTCTCCTACCTCTCGTTCGCAGACGGTGTTGGCAGGGGGGCAGAGGTCAGCCCCTAGGCCCCTTAGTTGTGGGGTGCCTCAGGGGTTGGTACTCTCGTCCCTCCTGTTCAACATCTATATCAAGCCGCTGGGTGAGATCATCTGTGGTTTCAGGGTGAGGTATCATCAATATGCTGATGATACCCAGCTTTTCATCTCCACCCCGAACCAACCCAGTGATGCCCTCGAGGTGATGTCTCGTTGCCTGGAAGCGGTATGGATCTGGATGGGAAAGAACAGGCTCCAGCTCAACCTGGCCAAGACCGAGTGGCTCTACATACCGGCATCTCGTTTAGTCCAAGAGGTTCCATCTTTGGTTATGGGAGGAGAGGTGTTACCTCCCGTTGATAGGATGCGCAACTTAGGCGTCCTTCTGGATACATGACTCAGTTTTGAAGATCATATAGGAGTTGTGGCCAGGGGGGCATTTGCCCAGGTTCGCCTGGTGCACCAGTTGTGCCCCTATCTGGACCGAGATGCCCTATGTACGGTCACTCAAGCACTCGTTACATCCCGTATAGATTACTGCAATGTTCTCTACGTGGGGCTGCCCTTGAAGACCACCCGGAGGCTTCAGCTGGTGCAGAATGCGGCCGCGCGGGTAGTGATGGGAGCATCCCGATACTCCCATATTACACCCCTCCTGCGTGAGCTACATTGGTTACCGGTTGTTCTCCAGGTGAGATTTAAAGTGTTGGTACTAGACCCTGTCAACAAAAGTGCGTATAGTCAAGGCTATGGTCTTCCCAGTTGCAATGTATGGCAGTGAAAGTTGGACCATAAGAAAGGCTAAGCGCCAAAGAATTGAAGCCTTTGAACTCTGGTGCTGGAGAAGACTCCTGCGAGTCCCTTGGACTGCAAGGCGATCAAACCGGTCAGTCCTAGAGATCAACTGTGACTGCTCTTTAGAAGGCCAGATCCTGAAGCTAAAACTCAAAATACTTTGGCCACCTAATGAGAAGGAAGGACTCACTGGAGAAGAGCCTCATGCTGGGAAAGATTGAGGGCAAGAGAAGAAGGGGACGACAGAGAATGAGGTGGCTGGATGGAGTCACTGAAGCAGGAGGCGTGAGCTTAAATGGACTCCAGAAGATGGTAGAGGACAGGAAGGCCTGGAGGAACGTTGTCCATAGGGTCGCGATGGGTAGGACACGACTTCGCAGCTAACAACACTTACCTTTAAAGCCCTACATGGCTTAGGCCCGGGATATTTGCAGGACCGCCTACTGCTGGGAATGACTTCCCATCGCCCAGTACGCTCACACAGGGAGGGCCTCCTCAGGGTGCCGTCGGCTAGACAATGTCGGCTGGCGACCCCCAGGGGGAGGGCCTTCTCTGTGGGAGCGCCAGCCCTATAGAACCAACTTCCCCTTGAGCTCCGGATGGCCCCAGATCTCCGGTCCTTTCGCCACAGCCTTAAAACACTTCTTTTCCATCAGGCTGACCTGGACTGACGACAGGGATTTTAAAATGTTTTTTTAATTTTTAACTTCAATTTTAATTTATTCTATTGGGGCTGTTAATTTAATTCTTTTTAACTTTTGTATCATTGTATTTTATTGTTGTTAGCCGCCCTGAGTCCTTCGGGAGATAGGGCAGCATATAAGTCCCAATAATAAATAAATAAATAAATAAGTTTCAGGAAACGGTTCCTGCTCAGTGCAGAGGGCCAGCTGGAGGGCTGTTGTATCAAGTCACATCAATTCCAACCTGACCCTCTTTTGCAACAGAGGGACCAGCTCAGATGAAAACACAATAGTGTGAAAATAGTGTGGCTGGATGTCAGCAATGTACACAAACAAAATGTGGGGTGGTCCTAGATCAAAATGTGAGGCGATCCTTAGACAGCATTATCACCAGATGGATTTGTAGCCGACTGACCGGCTGTACTCAGCGTGTGGTCCTCAATGGAACTGCATCTGCATGGAGGGAAGTGTGCAGTGGGGTGCCCCACGGCTCTGTCCTGAGCCCAGTGCTCTTCAACCTTTTCCATCAATTATCTGGAGATAGATGGGGGAACTCATCAAATTTGCAGACGACACCAAGCTGGCAGGAATAGCCAATACTCCAGAAGACAAGCTTAAGATACGGGAGGATCTGGACAGACTTGAACACTGGGCACTATCTCACAAAATGAAATTCAATGGTGAAAACAGTAAGGTTTTGCATTTAGGCAAGAAAAACCAAATGCACAGATGTAGTATAGGTACCTGGCTCAATAGTAGTGATCGTGAGAGTCATAGTGGACAATCACTTAAATATGAGCCAGCTGTGTGCTGCAGCTGCCAAAAAAACCAACACAGTGCTAGGCTGCATTAACAGAGGGATAGAATCAAGATCACATGAAGTGTTAATACGACTTTACAAGGCCTTGGTAAGGCCACACTTGGAATACTAAATCCAGTTTTTGGTCACTACAATGTAAAAAAGATGTTGAGACTCTAGAAAGAGAGCAGAGAAGAGCAACAAAGATGATCAGGGGACTGGAGACTAAAACATATAAGGAACGGCTGCTGGAATTGGGTACATCTATTTTAATGAAGAGAAGGACCAGGGGGGACATGATAGCAGCCTTCCAGTATCTCAGGGCCTGCCCCAAAGAAGAGGGAGTCAAGCCATTCTCCAAAGTGCCTGAAGGCAGGATGAGAAGCAACAGATGGAAACTAATCAGAGAGAGAAGCAACCTAGAACTAAGGAGAAATTTTCTGCTGGGTTCTGGATGGGGAGGAAAAATTCAGTTCCGTTCATTATGGCTGCCCATAAGGATTGTGGGGGGCTTGCAACATCCCCAAAATAATAAAAACAGTTAAGAGACACGTAAACCGCAGCCCAAACGAAAGCAGCCAGAACAGTGAACAGTGTGACCAGACTCAAACTGAGCAACGCCAAAAGGCGGAGGTTTGGGAGCCACCTGACTGCAGAGGTTTTCCACAGTTAGTCCTGGATGGGGCTGTCCTTCCCCAGGTGGAGAGGTTGGGGGACCCTCCTAAACTCTTGGCCTCCGCTTGAAGAGAGGGAGATCTGAAGAGATCTGGTTCCTCCCTCAGGCGCTGGGGCACCTGTCTAATTCAAGTTTATTGAATTAGTGCCCATTCTCATCTGAAAGATATCCTTAATTTTTTGTAATTATCTTAAATTGTCCTGCCAATTGGGCTGTTCTCAAGTTCTTTGCACCAGTTACACTTTCTTGTTTTTTCTCTACCACTCAGCACTGAACTGTGCAAATTTTCTTCTGCCTCAATTAAATTTTGCTTTTTTCAGCTACTTAAACATAGCAGGCAGGCATTTCTCAGGTTTTTTTTTTTTGCATTTTGGCCTCTTTTTGATTGCTCTGTCTTGAATTATGCCATGAATTTCACTCCAGAGATATTACCAAATTCCATCAGATCTGGTCCTTTATGTGTCTGTCTCACTTTCACACAGAATATTGCTGAGGACGCATCTTGGGGAAGTGACCCAGCTGGGCAGGGAAACGGCCGAGCTCAGAGGGAGCACGCAGGACCCCGCAGTTGAACCCCGACTTGGAAAGGTTCCCCTTCCTTGGAGCCCGCAGTCGCCCCGTCAGGCCCGGGCGCAGCCAACGGGCGGCCGAGGTTACCGGGACCTTGCCGGCCACCGGCGCTCCCGCCCGCCGCCGCTGGGGGCGCCCGAGGCCTCCGCGAGCCGGGGCGGGCAGCGCGGCCGGAAGTCGGGCTTCGGGAGAGGCGGGGCTCCCCCGGGACCGGAAGCGCAGCGCGCGGGCTGCCGGGAGGCGCGGGATGGCGGCGGGCGACGAGTTCGGCTCCGGGGCGTCGGGCCGGCTGGACCCGGGCGCGCTGATGGAGCAGGTCAAGGTGCAGATCGCGGTGGCCAACGCGCAGGAGCTGCTGCAGGTGAGGGCGCCGCCCGGGCCCCCGCGGAGCCGCTCGCCCTGCAGCCCTCGTGCGGCGCGGGGAGGCGCGCCAGGCTGCCCCGGGGGCTCCGAGGACAAAGACCCCCCACGGGGCGGGGGGCAAAGAGCCCCAGGAGAGGCTGGCGGGGGAGGGGCTTTTCTGGCGGATCGCCTCTCTCCCCGGGTGGATCCCCCCCGATCGCAGCCACCGCCCCCCCCCCGCCTTTTCCGTTTAGCCCCCCCCCTCCCTCCCTCCCTCCCTCCCTCCGGCGTCCCGGGGGCGCAGCGCTGTCCGGCGGGGGGGGGGGCTGGCCTTCCTCCTTTCTCCCCTCTGATCGCGCCTCTCTTCTCCCCCCCAAAAAGAGGATGACCGACAAGTGTTTCAGGAAATGCATCGGGAAACCCGGAAGCTCCCTGGACAACTCGGAGCAGGTGAGCCAAGTGGGGCCGATGGGGGCGAGGTGCCCACCGCCCCCCCCCGTTCCTCACCCGCCCTCCTCCTCCTCTCTCCCCCCTCCCCTGCAGAAGTGCATCGCCATGTGCATGGACCGCTACATGGACGCCTGGAACACCGTTTCCCGCGCCTACAACTCCCGTCTCCAGAGGGAGCGGGCCAACATGTGAGAGGCGGAGCGGAGGAGCCTGGCGAGGACCCTCAGAGAGAGACGCGAACTGTTAACTGGTCATCGTGATAGCCATTAAAATGCTGGCGCAGCCACCCCTTTGTCGTCCTCTCGCCCTGTGCCCATCAGAGGTCCTGGCTGCAACCCCCGGAGGCAAGGCTGGCCTGCCTCGAGGGGCTGATGTTGCTCGGAAAGGGGGTCCTCAACTTCCTCTTTCGGAGGTGTGTCTGACTGTGAGGGGGGGGGCTGCCCAGAGTGCTCTTGCAGCCTGTGTTGCTGAGGCCCAGTCTTCCCTCCCTCCCTCCCTCCTTCCTCCAGGCTGGCAGAAGCAGGGCCTGCCCGGTCCCTTCTCTGTTGTTGGGCTTCTTTCACAGCCAAAGGCCACCCTCCCCTTCTCAGCCTGGGTTTAGGCTGCTGATCTTCTGGACCCTTGCTTTTGGGGAGGCCTTGTAGAAGTGCAGCTGCCCTCTGCCTTGTGGGAGTGCACAGGAGCTTCGGGCCCGACGCCAAGAGAGACCTGGTCACTGAGCCTTGTTCCTCTGGCCAGCAGCTGGAGAGAGCGGCTCCCTAGAGCGCCAGCATCTCTCCTGGGATAAAGTGAGGTGGGGAAGGCTGGGCTCAGTGGGTGGCGGGCGGTCCACTGAGAGAGAAGGTGGAATATTAGTTCAGGCTTACAAGTGGTGTGAACGGTGGGAGTGTGTTAATCCTTCTTGAGCACGTTGTGTGCCCATCCTGCCACTTGGGGGTTGGAGAGGAAGTGGCAGGTGGGCCGATGCAGGGAAGAAGGCCCTCGTTACCCTTCCTTGGGCCTCCCACGTTTCTGTTGTCTGAAGCTGCTGCACTTTCTTGGCCTGGTGGGAGGAGGAAGCCATCCTGCTCTCTAGCCTTGTGTGAACATTGCAGGGGCTGTGGAGGCTGGGGGTGCTAGGAAAGAAACAGCCCCTCCCAGCAGGCCCAGGGAAACCTCTTGGAAATTCACAAGTGGGGTATTTTCATTTAATGTAGCTGCAGCCGGAAAAGAGTCCCGTCTGGTAGAATCCTCCTTTCTGAGAAAGGGCTCTGGCAGGATCGGGACCATGAGGGATCAGTCCTCCTGGGCTCCCCCTGCTAGCCCCAGTGGGCAGGGGGTTATGTCTTGAGATGCTGTGCAATCCAGCCCCGGACTGCGGTCACCTTGGCATAGACCCCAGGGAAGGAAGGCCGGGCACAGCCGTAGCCCCAGCTGGTGATGCCTGCCAGGAACCAGCGGCCAGACGGCTCTCTGCAGGCCAAAGGTCCACCCGCGTCTCCCTACAGAGTGAGAGGGGAGCGTGACGCCTCTGCAGCCCAGACCAAGGTGGTGGTGGTGGGACTTTGAAGGCTGCCCCCCCCATCCCCTGCAGAGCAGTGGGCTCATTCACATTCCTGGCAGTTATAGGGGTGCTGCTGCTGCTGCTGCCACCACCTCCCAGGCAAGGCCCAAACTTGCCCTTCACCCTTGTGGGGACTTTGCGTGGGCTCACCGAGCAGCTGTCGACGGCTCCCTGCGGGAAGCCAGCACAAAGCATCCGGCTGCTGATCTGGACGGGGTAGAAGCTCCGGCAGTCCTGCTCCCGGATCACCTGAACGACAGCCTTTTGCAGACGTGTGGTCACGAGGCCTGCGGGTATCAAGACCCCCCCCCCAGACCCCTGTCACATTTCTGCCCTGAGCTGGAGAATAGTCGGATAGTCCCGTGGCCTCAGATTGAGCTGTGCCTCACGGGGATCGGTCGGCGGGAACATACGTACCCCCCTCTCTGGTGGAGCCCCAGCCGGTGATGACGCAGGGCCTGCCCTCGCCGAAGACGTGGGTGCGGTCTGGGAGGCAGATGGGCCGGACAGTGCTGGTGTAGCGCAGGGGGGTGGCCAGTTCCAGCAGAGCCACGTCGTAATCCAGCATGTAGCCGTTGTAAAAGGGGTGCCTGTGGATCCGGGCGATCTTTTCTGCTCGCCCATCAAGGCCGCTCAGGAAAGGTGTCCCCAGGACAGCCACCCACATCTTGGGGTTGCTGTAGCTACAAAAGAGGCAAGCCTGTCAGCCTTTGGGAGGCTGCCTCAGGAGAGCCCCCACCCCAGCCAGCACCCGCGCTCTGGCCCAGCCAGGGCAACTTTCTGCTGGGGGGGGGGGGCTGGGGAGTGGGGAGGAATTGGGAACAGAAGGGGGAGGCTTGGAGGGGTCTGGACCCTCCTCCAGACTCCCACACTCACATGTCGAAGCAGTGGGCAGCCGAGAGCAGCCACCGCTCGGCGATCACCACAGCTCCGCACGAGTGCTGCCTTTGCCGCAACCACAGGCTCGCCTGCCATGGCCACTCGCCCTGTGCTGCGCCGCTGCCCCCCACGATCTTGCTGAAGGCTGCAGGGGGGGCCAAGCCGCAGTCTGGAAAAGGCCAAAGCAGGGCCTGAAGGGTGGGTAGGGCAGCCCAGCAACGCCTCCCCGCCGTCTGCTGGGATGGGTGTCACGGGGAGCCCCAGCCAAAGCACTCTCAGAGCAGCTCTGACCCAAGGCCTGCCTCCTCCTCCTCTGCACCCCACGTGTTGCCAAAGGGTCCCCCCTTCCCTTCTCTGGTGCAGCTGGGCCCAGGCCATTCCTGGAGATGATGGAGACAAGGAGGAGGTCACTGGGGAAGTGGCTGGCAGCCTCTCCATCACACAGGGGCCTCTTCCCACCACTCTACTGGGAGACACCCCCCCTTTGACATCTTCATGCCCCTCCCATTTTCAAACACCCCCTTCATCTCAGCCTCAGGTCAGGCTGGATTAACCTCTGTCCCTGGGGGAAGGGGGCAGAGAGGGGAGGAAGGGAGCTACGCACTGCAGCCGGTCTCATCCCATCCATTACTGCAGTCAACGGTGCCGTCACACTCTGGGTTGGCTTTCCCGATGCAGACCTTGCTGGAGCACTTGAATGTGGACGGGGTGCATAGCACGGCTGGGTGGGGGGGGGGGCAAGAGGGTGAGTCCAGCTGAGAGGCCTGGCTCCTCTCCCCAGCGGGAACCAGAATTCTCTTCCATGGCAACTGGTTATACGGGGCAGGACCGACCGCCCTGCTCAGAGGGGCATTCCCTTCACAAACAATGGTGGCAGAGGAGAGGAGAGGAGAGAACTGCTTCTGGGCCCGCTCTCTGCCACGCTGGCTTGCACACCCTGCCAACTTACAAACAGCCTTTTCTTTCTGCCCTGTACCTGGCGGCTGGGTGGCCTTGGGGGCGCTGACTGCTAGCCCAGGTGTGGTCAAGATGGTAGGGCCAGCGCTTGGACCAAGTCGTGTAGGCCTTTGCTCCGGGCCAGAGGCGGTGGAGGCAGAAGTGGTCCTGGGTCTGAAGGGCCCTGCGGTGCTGAGACTGGGCGAAGTGATGCCCAGGATCCAGTTCTTGAGCTTGGTGATCCGGGCGTAGACCCCCGGCTTCTTGGCCTGCCCACAGCCCGCGCCCCAGCTCAGAAGCCCAGCCAAGTAGAAGGTTCCTGGGGTTTCCTCGCAGGCCAGTGGTCCCCCCGAGTCCCCCTGGAGAAAAAGCGGGAGGAAGCACCTCTTGGAAAGTGCCAGTGACTTAATGCAGATCCTTGGATGCCCCTCCGGCTGTGGCTGAGGAAATTCCTCTTTAAACAGGAGGCTGGAAGTGTGAGCGAAACTGCCCAATGCTCAGGGGGGAGACCACAAGAGCCCCTTAACCTCCCTGCCCCCAACAGTCACCTGGAGAGCTATCGGCAAATTCCCAGCTTGCCAAAAATTGGCAAGCGGGCAGCGTGGGAAAGGAAGCTGGCCTGAAGGCTGAGGAGCTCCCTGGGAAGGAGAGTGGGGCAGGCGGCATAGACAAAAAGCGAATGCCAGGAGCAGGACCCCAGAGAGGGTGGGATGTGGAGAAGGCTCCCCTCACTGCCCTGGCATCTGGCCTGGTGGAACCGGTGAGCTTCTCCAGCAGTAGCACCACGAAGAAGCCACGGTCACCGGGGGGCCCTCTGTCTCCCACCTACTCAGGGAGGGATAAGAGAGGAGCCTTTGCACGACACGGGGGGCCTTTGACCTGCATGGGGAAGGAAGGGGAGCCGTCCAGGAAAAGTGGCAGTAGCCTGAGGCATCTGAGTAGCAGCAGCAGGGGTGGGGTGAGGTGGTGAGGTCAGGCCTGGGAGAGGCTGCTGCGAGGGTCCATGCAACACAGCAGAAGAGGGTTGAACTGCAGGCCTTTGGTGCTTTCTGAGCTTGGTGGTTTTCGTGCAGGCATTTTCATGACCCAACTAGGGAACATCTGCAATGCTAGACACCCTGCTCCCTTTTATGAGACCTAGTTGGGCCACGAAACATCTGCAAGAAAAGCACCGAGCTTAGAGAGCACCAACCGAACTCAAACACTGTCCAACAACTGATCTTTCCAGAACACACATTCAGCTTTTATGCCCCTCCTGTCCTTTGGTGGTGTGGGGGGGGGAGGGGGGAGAGCTCCACTCTGAAAGGGCCAGGCTGGGGAAGGGATGCTCCTGGTACCTGGCAGGTGTCCACCTGCCCCTCCAGGAACCCCGCGCAGATCATCTGCTCCGAGAGGGAGACATTGTACAGTCCCTCGCAGGTCTTCTGCTCGAGGATCCCGACTGCGGCCCAGTGCAGGTTCTCAGGCTGAGAAGCTGGAAGCCAAAAAGGAGGAGGAGACCCCGCATGGACCAGCCCAAAGTGCTGGGCCCCATTTCTGATCACCCCAGACCTTGGGCACTCTTGCCCAGTATGGCACATATCCACAGACAGACTAATCTTGCCAGAGGGGGCTCAGTATGCAAGAGGGGCAGTCTTCTAGCCTCGGAGCACAACCTGATGCCTGGTTTCCTGTCTGCTCTGAGGAAGCTGTTCCTACCGTTGCCATCCTGGAGGCTGCCCCAGCCCGAGACCAGGCACTTTCTGCCCACGGGAAACTTGTGGACGGCCAGTGGGAGGCAGATGGGCTGGATGTATTTGCCAAAGCGCAGCGGCCTGGCCAGTTCCAGCAGTGCTATGTCGAAGTCCAGCAGGGCGGGATTGTAAGAAGGGTGGAGCACCACCTGTTGGATGCCGACTTTCACAGAAGAGCTGTCCATGGCTGAGAGTGAGGTGGTGCCCGCGAAGGCAGTGAGGTGTCCCACCTTGATGCTGTCGATACAGGAACAGTGCCCTGTTTGTCCAGACGCAGAGCAGGCCCTTCGCACCTTCCCTGCACCTTGGAACCCCCCCCCCCCATTGAGGCTGGATGGAGCAGGACCACCCCCCTTGGGGGAGGCAGACATGACACAGAATGGCAGGCAACTTCCTGGGGTGCCTCAATCCCAATGGAGCACCAATCCTTTTGGGATTCCTCACCCCCTGAACAGCTCCCCCCCCCCGCAAGAGCAGCTACTAAATTACTCCCCCTCCCTGGAGAAGCCCAGAGATGAGCTTTCCAGAAGAGAGCCCAGCCCCCACTGACCAACGCTTACTGGTTGAAACAATGTGCAGCTGAAAGCAGCCATCGTTCCCCAATGATGGCGGCTCCACAGAAATGCTGGAGACCCTCCTTCAGGGTGACTTGCCAAGGGACCTCCCCATGGGACGCTTCCAGGCCACCCACAATTTTCATGGGCTTGGAGAAAGCAGGCCGCTGACCGCACTCTGCACATGAACAGGGAACGGCTGTGGTGGGTGCAGGAGGAGGCGAACACATCTCCTTTCTCTTCCTGCCAGCCACATGCTAAAGCCCTACCTGAGGGTTGGGGGCCTGGGGCTGCCGGCCTGCTTGGGGCCAGGGAGGCAGAGTTGGGGGTGGAGCTGGGATGCTGCAGGTTGGCTGCACTTGCGCCCAAGGTTGGGTCTGGATGATGAAGCCCAGGGCCCAGTGGGATGGTTGAGGTGGTGGGGCTCCTGGATGCAGCCGTGGTCTCGAGGATCCAATCCCGGAGCCGGATGACACGGGTGTAAACGCCTGGACGCCTGGCCTCCGCACAGCCGATGCCCCAGCTGACTATGCCTGTGAGGAAGAAGCGCCCGGAGGTCCCTTGGCAGACCAGTGGGCCCCCGGAGTCCCCCTGCGGAAGGAAATGGCCAAGATGGGGTGGACATCAAGCAGGAAGGTCCACCCAAAGCCTGCTGATGGCTGGGTGCCCCTACCTGGCAAGAGTCGACCTTGCCCTCCAGATAGCCAGCACACATCATCCGATCGGTGAGCACGCTGCTGCCGTACAGGCTGCTGCACACAGCCTGGTCCAGCAGCTCCACTGTGGCTTTCTGCAGCAATTCCGGCTTCACCACTGGGGGGGAGGGGAGGAGGATGAATGCTTATGGGTCCTGGCTTTGCTCTCAGGGCAGCCCAGTGGGGTTGGGGGCTGAGGGCAGAGCCTGGGGCACTGCATTAGGGCAGAGTATGTGCCTGCAGCAGCAGCAACTATGGACTGGTCTGGGGGCTAAATGACTGGATTGCTCTCCTGCTCACAAGGCCAACAGGCACACCAGCAGCTTTGCAGGACTGCACACAACGGTTGAGTAGTCACTCTGGCCTCACTCGGGAGTTTCCCCTCTACCACACCTGACAGTTGTTGCAGCAACAGGAGTCTCCCTTCTGCGCCTACGGGAACAGTGGTGGCCTCTTGGTGTTTCTGAGCAGCCACAGGCCTCCTCACATGAGGAGGCAGAGTTGACAGGTTCAACCTCCCCTCATGAGCCCTGGCCCCAACACCCCTTTGAGGTAGGCCGGGGGATTCCCTCTGTACCTAACCCACCCCATTTTCCACCTGACTGCCAGGGACCTTACTTACAGAAGTCTTCCTTTAGGTACCCCCAGCCAGAGATGAGGCACTTCCTGCCAGGGGGGAAGCGGTGGGAGGGGGCTGGCAGGCACACGGGTTGGATGTATTTGCTGAAGGCGAGGGGCTCTGCCAATTCCAGCAGGGCTGCATCGTAGTCGGCGCTGTCCGCATTGTAGGAAGGGTGCCGGAGGATGCGTAGCACCTTGGCCTGTGCCCGGTTGCCCTCACTGCCACTCATCCAGACGCTGCCCACCTGTGCCATCCAGGTGCGGGGATCCTGGAACCTGTGATAGGACAGATTCAGTCTCCCCTAGCTCCCCCCGCTCCAGGAGGCCTCAGGAAAAAGCAGGTCTTGCTTTATTGAGACTGCCTGTCTGTGGTGAGGGCTGTGTTTCGTTTGTGACCTCAAACCCTGTTGTGGCTGTCCTTTTGACATTTTTTATCTGACTTGTCACTCCGGCCCTTCATCCCTTTTTCTTCTTGCTATTTTGGAGAAGCTATCTGAGCTTGGGGGTTCCTTCTGCTTCTCCCCCTGCCTCCCCCTTCTCCCCCCTCCCCATGCCATAGCTCCACACCCACTGCATGCTTCCACCTGCTCCCCCAGCCCAAGGAAGGGACGTGTGGCAGAGTCCCCACTGCTTGCCTCCTTTCACTCTTGAGCTGCCCCTTCCGGGCCACATCCCCCCCCCAGCCTTGATGCCAACCCACCCGCTGCAGACGGTGCCAGCCGTGGCAGAGGGTTCCTGAGCTTACTCATTGAAGCAGTGTGCAGCAGAGAGCAGCCAGCGGGCCGTCAGGATGGCTGCCCCACAGAAGTGTTCATTGCTCTCTCTCAGGCTGACCTGCCATGGGAACTCGCCCAGTAGCGCTTCTGATCCCCCGACGATCCGAGTGGCGGATCGCATGGCTGGCCGGGTCCCACAGTCTGCAAAGGAGCATTAGGGGCTGGTGGTGAGTAGGGGAGGCCGGGCGATTTCTCCCCCCCCCCCCAACACACACAAACACACACTTTCAGCCCTGGAAGCCTACAAAGGGAGGAAATGTGTGACAAACACGTTGGCTTTGATTTGGAGGTTCAGAGCCTCTCACAAATTAGGAATGCCCCAAACACATTTGCCCCACCCAGCCCGGCTGGTTTTATTCCAAGTTTGCAGTTTGAAATTGGTCGGAGGGGAGGACTTGCTGTCTTTTTATTGTCCTACTTGTGGTTACTCTGGCTTGACTGGTCACTCTGAGCAAGGATTAGCTCCAAAGGCACATTGCCCACCTTCTCTCGTAAACAGGCAGCACCCCCTTCCTAACAGCCCTCCTTCTGGCTCCCCTCTTCACGCTCCCTGTCCTGGCAAGGTAGCCTCTCTGGAGACGCTGCCCCCCACTCCCTCAGCAAAGGATCCTGCACTCTGTGCGGCTCAGCCCCCTGTGCAGGGAGGCATCCACGGCCTCCGCCCATCCTCCGAGGGAGACTGGGGGCAGGATGGGCAGCCAGCCCAGCAGCCTCAGCACAAAAGACCCACCACACTCGGCCTCGTCAGAGCCATCTGGGCAGTCTTTCCGCCCGTCGCACTGCACGTTTCCTGGGGCCACACACTGGCCGTTGTGGCAGGCAAAGGACTCCCCCGGACAGCTTCCTGCAAACACAACAGGGACAGAATTGAGTTCTTCCCCCCAGCACAGACACTGAGGGGGGGGGGATGCATTTTGGGGGGAGTTCAGACCTCAGTGGGTGCAGCCGTGGTGCTCAGCAACTCCTGTAATTGAGGCGGGAAATCTCTGCCCTCTGGCAGCCTGGGCTTTTGGGGTAGCAGTTTGGCTGCTCTTTTCCACCCTCCCACTCCTGCCCCCCAAATGCCCCTGTGCCACGCTGGCCAAATGGACACCCGGTCCTCGATGCTGCTCTTCAGAGGAAGGGATGGGGCTGGGCCCCCAAAAATCAGGGTCCCGGACCGGAGGCGGTTCCACAGGTGACCAGCCTACCTGACTTGAGCTCTGTGCCCAAGAAGCTGAAGTCCCGTGTCCCTGCGAGAAAGGGGGGTATCAGAACGGGGGGTGCAGGTGAACAGCAGAGGAGGAACCAGGCTAATTAGTGGCATGCCAGCCAGCCCTGGGCCAAAGTGCCAGAAGAAATGCAGGGATACCCAAGAGGGAGGCAGCCGAGATGGTGCCTTGGGTGGGCACCCTGATGCCCTTGATGCCCACTGCCGCTGCCAGTCCCCGCCTCAGGACGTCCTCTTCCATGCCAGGGCTGGGTGGTGGTGAAGAGAAGCAGAGGTGGAAGCGGACAATGAGGCTGCCATTGGCCTCCCTGCCAAGCAGAAGCAAGAAGTCATCACCCTCTCTTTCTGGGAAGCGAGCGGAGGAGCTTCTCCCCATGGGCCAGCCCTCCTGCCCCTGCCCACCTGTATTGCAGGACAGTACACCTGGAGCAGCTGCCATCCAGGGGCGAGTTCTGAAAGCTGCTGTTGAACTGAACAGTCAGACAGAATAAGAGAGCACATTGGCCTCCCTGCTGGGCCCATCAGAGTCACCGTCAAATGAGGGGGCCAGTTTCACAGCAGCCTCACCCCAAGAAAAAATCTGGACCATCTGCTCACTCAAGCAAGTAGCCAAAGGAGTGCCTAGCCTGGGGCTTAGAGGAGCCATTGCACATCCCAAGCTGGCTGGCAGGAGGCATCCCCTCAGCCTTCCCCTCCCTTCTCCTCCAGCCCCTCCATTCCTTTCTGCCTTTCAGCGGAGTTGAGCAGCCAGGAACCAGGTTGCCTCACCTGGGAACAGCCCTGCCAGCCTGGGAGGGTCTGAGCAATCTTGTGCACGGCCACCCTGCTGGGGAGGGGCTTGTATGTCCTGGAGAGCTGCACCCCTGGGGACCGCTGAATGGGGGGCTCTGCCCCAGCGCTGGAGCAGCATCCCGTGGCCCTTCCTGGTGGCTCATCTGCGGCTCGCCCTCTTGAGGAGGGGGCAGGGGATCCTTACCAGCTGCTCCAGAATGGGGGTCAGCAGGCGGGAGTAGCCAGAACTGGGCTGCTGCAAACTGCTCCGGTAGGGGATCCCTCGCAGCTCCGCCAGGTGCTCAAAGTGGGTTTCTTCCTTCCCCAGGAAATCTGCAGTGGGAGAGAGATGCATCGATGCTCTGGTGGTTGCCAAACCCCTCTCCAAACACTGCCAGGCGCCTGGCCTGCCCAGCTCCTGCCCCCTGCCAGCCATCCCAGCTGCTTGGCTGCCAGGGCCCTGCCAAGCTTTGGGGCTGTCTGTGATCTTGCCCGCAGGAGTGCCATGGCTGAAAGGATGGGCTGGCCGGCTGCCAGTGTCCCCTTGGCACAGATGCCCCAGAAGGTCCTGGCACAAGATGAGCACCGAAGTCAGACTCTCGTTGTTGTTGTTGTTGTTGTTAACTGCGAAGTCTTGTCCGACCCATCGCGACCCTATGGACAACATTCCTCCAGGCCTTCCTGTCCTCTACCATCTTCTGGAGTCCATCTAAGCTCACGCCTCCTGCTTCAGTGACTCCATCCAGCCACCTCATTCTCTGTCGTCCACTTCTTCTATTGCCCTCAATCTTTCCCAGCATTAGGCTCTTCTCCAGTGAGTCCTTCTTTCTCATTAGGTGGCCAAAGTATTTGAGTTTTAGCTTCAGGATCTGGCCTTCTAAAGAGCAGTCAGGATTGATCTCCTCTAGGACTGACCGGTTTGATCGCCTTGCAGTCCAAGGGACTCGCAGGAGTCTTCTCCAGCACCATAGTTCAAAGGCCTCAATTCTTTGGCGCTCAGCCTTTCTTATGGTCCAACTTTCACTGCCATACATTGCAACTGGGAAGACCATAGCCTTGACTATACGTACTTTTGTTGACAGGGTGATGTCTCTGCTTTTTAGTGTGCTGTCTAGATTTGCCATGGCTTTCCTCCCGAGGAGCAAGCGTCTTTTAATTTCTTGGCTACAGTCCCCATCTGCAGTGATCTTGGAGCCCAGGAAAATAAAATCTGTCACTACCTCCATTTCTTCCCCATCTATTTGCCAGGAATTGAGAGGGCCAGATGCCATGATCTTGGTTTTCTTAATGTTAAGTTTCAACCCAAATTTTGCACTCTCCTTCTTCACCTGCAACAAGAGGCTCTTTAGTTCTTCTTCACTTTCTGCCATTAGAGTGGTATCATCTGCGTATCTTAGGTTGTTGATATTCCTTCCGGCAATCTTAATTCCAGCTTTTGATTCATCTAGCCCAGCCTTTCTCATGATGTGCTCTGCATATAAGTTAAATAGGCAAGGCGACAGTATACAGCCTTGCCGGACTCCTTTCCCAATTTTGAACCAATCAGTGGTTCCATGTCCAGTTCTCACTGTTGCTTCTTGACCCGCATATAGGTTACTCAA
>JAKJMR010000583.1:171040-192761 GCA_024449315.1 Daboia siamensis
ATCTCTTCTGCCTCTGTTAGGTCCCTGCCATTTTGGTCCTTTATCATGCCCAGTTTTGCATGAAACGTTCCCTTCATTTCTCTAATTTTCTTGAAAAGATCTCTGGTCCTCCCTATTCTATTGTTTTCTTCTATTTCTTTGCACTGTTCATTTAAGAAGGCATTCTTATCTCTTCTAGCTATTCTCTGGAATTCTGCATTCAATTGGGCATATCTTTCTTTTTCTCCCTTGCCTTTCGCTTCCCTCCTTTCCTCAGCTATTTGCAAAGCTTCCTCAGACAGCCATTTTGCTTTCTTGCATTTCTTTTTCTATGGGATGGTTTTGGTTGCTACCTGTTGTACAATGTCGCGAACCTCTGTCCATAGTTCTTCAGGCACTCTGTCTATCAGATCTAATTCCTTAAATCTATTTGTCACCTCTACTCCACCACGGCTGAAAGGATGGGCTGGCCGGCTGCCAGTGTCCCCTTAGCACAGATGCCCCAGAAGGTCCTGGCACAAGATGAGCACCGAAGTCAGACTCTCCTTGTCTACCACCAAAGAGGTTCTTTGGCCCTGCCCTTTCCTTTGCTAAATTGCAGCCATCCCCAGAGGACACAAATTCCCCCCTCTCCCCCCCGCCCTGGGCACCTTTGCAATTTTTGCAAAGAGCATGCTGCAAGTTCCCCACTCCACCCACATTTCCCTCAAGGCAAGTGGCGAGGTTGCTCCCTTTCCTGGAGGGTGCCAGGCCACCAGATCGGGTAGGGTGGCCCACTCCAGGTCCCTCTCCTTAAACATGTTCAGCTGGCAGAGCCTGGGGGGGGCAAATCTTCTCCATTTCGCTAGTTCTGCCCCCAAGTGCCCCCGGTCTAGGGAAAAAGGAGCTGAGCTGAGGTACGGGAGGGGATGCTTGGGGCTGCTCTGTTGGGTGAGAGCTGACAAGAACGGGGGACGGGGGTCCCTGGTCCCACCACCAAAGGGCTCTACATTTAAAACATTTTGTAGTTTTAAGCTACATTGGGGACCCCAGGTTGAACCCCCAAACCCATTTCACAGCAACTCACACACAAGGATGCCCACACCCAGGGCTGTTAGAGTGCTCGTGAGGACGGTGGCCAAGACAGCCCGGCTGCAGATTCCACCACCGGCCACAGGCTGCGCTGTCTGTCCGTCCAGGGCCAGCTTTGAGGTGATGCCCAGTGGTGCCATAGCAACCGCACAAAGCAGGACGGACCTGGAGATGGAGAAAGAGCAGGACTGAAATATCCCCTCTTTTTGCTTTCTAGGCCCGGAGCCCTGACAACCAGCACGGCCTCCCCCAATGGCTGCCCCGCCACAGGTTTGCAGCGTGACCACTGGTGATTAGTTCATTATTTATTTCTTCAGTCTCCAGGTTTGCAAAGCCCCATTGTGGACTTTTACAAACCCAATGACGACAATGAGAGTTGATTTGGTGTAGTGTTACTGTGAGATGGTCTCATGAAGCCGATGGTTCGTTAAGGTGCTTCCAAGTAAAAAGCAGCACGCAGGGATGCAATCATTTATAGCTTTATTCAACGTTAGAGTAAATAGAAAGAGTTCCCTGGCATGGAGGCATTCATGCCTGGATTGAGCTCGTGGATCAGCAAGCAAGCAGAAGAAAGAACAAAGAGAAACTAGAGGGCAGAGCAGCCCCTGAGCAGAGGTATTTATGGGGGGCCTCAGCCCCTCCCTTACCAATTAACTCTGTCCAATGGGGCTGCAGGGGCCGGGGACCCCTGACCCACCAGTGGGGGCAAAGATGCTTCTTTGCTCCCATCTGATGACCCTTTGGGGAACTGCCATGGCTGCCACAAAAAGATCTAACAATTCCCCTTCTTGCCAGCCAATGACAGAGAGCAGTGAATGTATGTGAGGGGGCGAGCAGGTGTCATAGACATGTATATACACATTCAGAAGACCAAACACAAACGCTTACATAAGAAGGTTGTGCCGGTCAATGGGAACAGGTTTGGTGAACAGATCAGCTATCTGGTCAGTTGTATCACAATGCTCAACATGTATAAACCCCATTTTGGCAAGCTGCCTGACATTTTTATAGCGTATGTCTATGTGGCGGGACCTAGAGCCCACTGCATATGCCCCCGAGATTGCAATTGCAGCCGTATTGTCCTCTTGAATTTGGATGGGCAGAGGAGGAGGTGCCCAGATGCTCGTTATCAGAGCATCAAACCAAATCAAATCATTGGCCGTGTCCGACAGGCTGGCATATTCCGCCTCGGCCGTGGAGCAAGAAACAAATTTTTGCTGCCTAACATGCCAATGGATAGGACAGCCATTTAGCAATATGAGGAAACCAGAGGTGCTCCGTCTACTCTTAGTGTCACCAGCCCAGTCTGCGTCCGAGTAAGCGGAGAGCTGGGCCGTCTTCCCCTTCTCTGGCTCCAGCACAAGGAGAGCATCGGTCGTGCCCCTGAGGTACCTAAGTACCCTCTTAACAGCAGTCCAGTGGAAATCCTTTGGGTGTTCCACATGCCTGGACAGTATATTCACAGCTAAGGCTATGTCAGGCCTGCTCCAATTGCTGACATATAGCAAGGAGCCAATCACAGATCTGTAAAGCTTATTATCTGTGAACTCAGGACTGTCCTCGTGAGTGTGACTGTAATAGTCACTTTGTATCGGGCTACACGTTGGGTTAGATTCTGCCATTTTACATTTGGCCAGTAACTCCTCAATCTTTTCTTTCTGAGATAGGGCGAACCCCTCCTTAGTGGCCAAGATGTGCACACCCAAGTACCTGTCAACCCGCCCCAAAGACTTCAGGGTAAACTTTTCCCCCAGGGCCTTGGCAAATTCATCACACCCTTCCTTGTCAGGCCCTACGTATAGGAGGTCGTCCACATAAACTAACACCCGTTCTGTGGTACCCTTGGAGTTGCGTGTGAAAACACATTCATCTGCATGGGATGCACTGAAACCAACTCGTTCTAACTTTTTCTAAGGCAGTCGTACCATAGTTTCCCCGACTGCTTGAGGCCATATAACCCTTTTTGGAGTAGCCATGTGTTTTCCCCTTCCTGCTGGTAGCCAGGAGGGGCCCTCACGTAGATCTCCCGGTCCAAGTTGGCGTGGAGGTAAGCCGTCTGGATGTCGAATTGGAAGACTTCCTCCCCCAGAGCGGCTGCAGTTACGAGGGCGGCCTTGACGCTCTCTGCCCAGACAGTTGGAGAGTAGGTCTCCACGTAGTCCTCCATGTAGCACTGGGCGAACCCCTGAGCTACCAAATGGGCCTTATACAGGTAGAGGCAGTTGGCAAGTGGTTTGGCCTTGAAAACCCACCTTGTGCCAATGACTTTCCTCTCCTTTGGTGGTTGCTGGGGGATGAAGACCTTGAGCTTTTTCAGGCTCGCCATCTCCTGCTCCATCATGAGCTGCCATTTCTCCTGTTCTTCGATGGGCAGCTCCTGGATGTCAGAGAACGATTTTGGGGTGACCACAACGCTGTTGACAGACGCGATGTGCCCAATGTGGATTCTCTTTGGCGGGATTCCTTTGTTGGACCGCTTTGACCTGCTGACCTCCTGCCACTCACCGCCTTTTTGTTCTGCGGGTTCCTTGTTAGCTGGCATTTCACAACCGGGATGTGAAGACCCTCGGTCCCAGGTGCTGGGTATCGCAGGTCTCTGAGGCATCACCTCGGGACTGGGTGGTTCATCCTCCCCATCTGAACCAGGTAGGATGACATCTTCGTCTTGTTCCTCGCTCTTGTCGGTGGCAGGGTATGTGGTCGTCTCAGGTGATGTCGTGGTCGGTGTGTCCTTGCTGGGTCGGTTGACATATGGGCTCAGATCATTTGAGTGGATCTGGGTCCAATTGGAGTCCTCTTCGAAGGAGGCAGATTGGGAAGTCACAGTCCTGCCCCCTTCTCCCAGGAAACGGTAGGCCTTGGAGCCAGGAGCATAGTCCAAGAACCTTAGTGTCCTGGGGGCCGCCATCTTGCTTCCGGTTGCCCCCGGAAGCTGGAGGTCACAGTTTGGCAGGAGATTTCGCGCCAAAAGCTCTGGGGTCCCGGGGTCCCCGAGGGTGGCCGGCGCCATGTTAGGGGGCCTCGTGGGCGCTGGGGAAGGACTTACCCGGTGTCCAGAGGCCCCCTGCGCTGGCATCCCTCATGGAGAGGCTTGTGGCGTCCTTTGTGCTGCGAGGAACATTAGGAGCAGCTCCCTGCATTCCTGGTTAGTCATCTGGTCCATGCGGCACTTGTCCTGGTCCTGAGCTGCTTCCCGGGTGTCTTGGCAGTCTTGGGAGGACTGTAAGCCTTCCATGCTTCCCTCTGTGGCTTGCAGCTATGGGGAGGCATGCGAAGGGGTCCCTGGCGCTCCGCTGGGTCCAGGGGCTGGATGCAGGGCTGCCGTCCTTGATTGAAGACTTCTGGTCACAATCGGGGATCTCCTGCCATCCATCTCAAATGGGTTCGTGCTCGAACCTCTAGGCATCTTGCTTGCAGATGTTGGCTTGGGAGCATTGCCTTAAAACATCCTCTCTGCTACCAATTTGTGAGATGGTCTCACGAGGCCGATGGTTTGTTAAGGTGCTTCCAAGTAAAAAGCAGCACGCAGGGATGCAATCATTTATAGCTTTATTCAACGTTAGAGTAAATAGAAAGAGTTCCCTGGCATGGAGGCATCCATGCCTGGATTGAGCTCATGGATCAGCAAGCAAACAGAAGAAAGAACAAAGAGAAACTAGAGGGCAGAGCAGCCCCTGAGCAGAGGTATTTATGGGCGTCCTCAGTCCCTCCCTTACCAATTAACTCTCTCCAATGGGGCTGCAGGGGCCGAAGACTCCTGACCCACCAGTGGGAGCAAAGATGCTTCTTTGCTCCCATCTGATGACCCTTTTGGGGAACTGCCATGGCTGAAACAAAAACATCTAACAGTTACGGCATCAGGCTAGAGTTCTAGTCCTGCCTAAGGACCGAGCCAGCAGGGGGACCTTGGGCCAGCCGTTCTCTTTCAGCTCTAAGAAGGAGATAATGGCAAAAGCTTGCCAGGAAGTCTCTGGGAAGGCACTAGAAGTCAAAGAAGTGCACATACACTCACGAAATAAAAACCCAATAACAATGCAAAAATAAGATTTCAGGCTCCCCATTCTGTTATCTACCCCACTCTGTTTGTTAAAAATGATCTGTTTGTTAAAAACAGATCATGCCAAACCAATCTTATTTCATTCCTTGAGAAAGTGACTAAATTATTAGTAGACCAGCGAAATGTCCTGGACACAGTATACTTAAGATTTCAGTAAGGCATTTGATAGAGTAGACCACACCTACTCCTTGGTAAGCTAAAAAAAGATGGAATAGACAACATCACCACCAGATGGATCTGTAGCTGGCTGACAAACCGTACTCAACGAGTAGTCCTCAACGGCACCACATCCACATGGAGAGAAGTAAGCAGTGGGGTACCACAAGGCTCCATCTTAGGCCCAGGACTCTTCAATATCTTCATCAATGGCTTAGATGAGGGAATTGAAGGTATCAAATTTGCAGATGACCCTAAACGGGCAGGAATAGCCAACACTCCGGAAGACAAGCTCAGGATTCAAAAAGATCTTGACAAACTTGAATAATGGGCCCTGTGCAACAAAATGAAATTTAATGTGGAGGAAAGCAAGATTTTACACTTGGGCAGGAAAAACCAAAGGTACAAGTGCAGATTAGGCGAAACCTGGCTCAAAAAGAGTAACTGGGAGAGGGACTTTGGGAATCCTAGTGGATGATCATTTAAATATGAGCCAGCTATGTGCGGCAGTAGCCAAAAAAGCTAATACGATCCTTGGTTATAAACAGAGGCATAGAATCAAAATCACATGAAATATTAGTGCCACTTTATAAAACCTTAGTGCATCCAAATTTGGGCACCACATTACAAACAGATTTTGAGACTTTGGAAAAAATGCAAAGCAGAGCAACTAAGAGACTAAAACATATGAAGAACAGTTGCAGGATTTGGGTATGGCCAATCTAGAGAAAAAAACGACTAGTGGGGACCTGATAGCAGTCTTCCAGTATTTGAGGGGCTGCCACAAAGAAGAGGAGGGGGTCAACTTATTTTCCAAAGCACCTGAAGGCAAGATAGGAAACAGTGGTTGGAAACTAATCAAGGAGAGAAGCAACCTGGAATTAAGGAGAAACTTCCTAACAGTGAGGACAATTAACCAATGGAACAGCTTGCCACCAGATGTTGTGGGCACTCCATCACTGGAGGCTTTTAAGAAGAGACTGGACAGTCTGAAATGATATAGGGTCTCCTGCTTGAGCAGGGGGCTGGACTAGAGGACCTCCAAGGTCCCTTCCAGCTCTATTCTGATTCTGATTGTCTATGTTCCCAGAGGGGCTTCAGAGTGGGGCCTTCCCCATAAGGGAAGGGCTTGCCCCCCAGGGCTTCCCTTGTTAGTGCTCAGCACTTGGCCGCAAAGGCTGAGGCAGGCTGGCAACCAGGGCAGGGCAAGAGCTTGGTCACAGATGCCAGTCTGAGAGGTAAGTTGCTCTGAAGAATTTGGTGGTGCCCGTCCTGGGCAGAGGAGAAAGCTCCCCCCCTCCTCCTCCCCCCCCCAGTGCCTTCCAATAAGCCAGTTTTGGTTTCCTTCTGGCCTGTTGCTGGCTGCCCATGCTGGGGGCTTTTCTCTCGCCAGGGCAGCCAAGAAGCCTCTCCATTGGGGGAGTCCTGCAGCGCAGCAGCCAAGCCAAGAGTTGGAAAAGGCACCTTCTCTTCATGCCACATAAACAACCTTTGAGGGGAGAAATCCGATGCAGCAGGTGGCTCCTCCCTACCGCTCACCCATGGGGGGGGGGGTGTCTGCAACGCAGTGGGAAAGGGCAGCCTGCCTTTGTGTGCCTGCAAGGGAGGGGGGGCTACTGCCCGCCAGGCGTCCCTGCCCACCTGTGAAAGGGAGGCATCCAGGCAGCAGACAATGCCAGTCTTGATGGGGGCCTCTCCACACCCCCCTCCTGGCCTGCTTGCATGTCAATGAGCCGCCCAGGGACAATGCAGGGCAGGTGAGGCAACTTGGAGCCAAAATCTTGGGAGCTGCAACCTAGCCTGCTCCTCTCCAGCCCAGAGGCAGATCCTGGGCATCCCAGAAGAGGGCTGGAGGGGGGCTAAATTAGGTTTTTTGTTGCTGTTGTTAGCTGCGAAGTCATGTCCGACCCATCGCGACCCTATGGACAACGTTCCTCCAGGCCTTCCTGTCCTCTACCATCTTCTGGAGTCCATTTAATCTCACGCCTCCTGCTTCAGTGACTCCGTCCAGCCACCTCATTCTCTGTCATCCCCTTCTTCTCTTGCCCTCCATCTTTCCCAGCATTAGGCTCTTCTCCAGTGAGTCCTTCCTTCTCATTAGGTGGCCAAAGTATTTGAGTTTTAGCTTCAGGATCTGGCCTTCTAAAGAGCAGTCAGGGTTGATCTCCTCTAGGACTGACCGGTTTGATCGCCTTGCAGTCCAAGGGACTCGCAGGAGTCTTCTCCAGCACCAGAGTTCAAAGGCTTCAATTCTTTGGCGCTCAGCCTTTCTTATGGTCCAGCTTTCACTGCCATACATTGCAACTGGGAAGACCATAGCTTTGACTATACACACTTTTGTTGACAGGATGATGTCTCTGTTTTTTAGTGTGCTGTCTAGATTTGCCATGGCTTTCCTCCCCAGGAGCAAGCGTCTTTTAATTTCTTGGCTACAGTCCCCAACTGCAGTGATCTTGGAGCCCAGGAAAATAAAATCTGTCACTACCTCCATTTCTTCCCCATCTATTTGCCAGGAATTGAGAGGGCCAGATGCCATGATCTTGGTTTTCTTAATGTTAAGTTTCAACCCAAGTTTTGCACTCTCCTTCTTCACCCACAACAAGAGGCTCTTTAGTTCTTCTTCATTTTCTGCCATTAGAGTGGTATCATCTGCGTATCTTAGGTTGTTGATATTTCTTCCGGCAATCTTAATTCCAACTTTTGATTCATCTAGCCCTGCCTTTCGCATGATGTGCTCTGCATATAAGTTAAATAGGCAAGGCGACAGTATACAGCCTTGCCGGACTCCTTTCCCAATTTTGAACCAATCAGTGGTTCCGTGTCCAGTTCTCACTGTTGCTTCTTGACCCGCATATAGGTTTCTCAAGAGACAAATAAGAGGGTCTGGTACTCCCATCTCTTTAAGAACTTGCCACAGTTTGTTATGATCCACACAATCAAAGGCTTTAGCATAGTCAATGAAGCAGAAGTAGATGTTTTTCTGGAACTCCCTAGCTTTCTCCATGATCCAGCGTATGTTAATTAGGTTAGTTTGCATCAAATCTCAGTTAATGCAAGCTCTCTGTATTATTTTCCAAGTCTACACTCCCCCCCCATTCCCGCTCCCAATCAATCAGGATGTTGACCCATCATTTGGGCTTGTTGCTAGAACAGACTGGCCCAAAGTCTCCCAGGTGGGACTAGAACTCACCATCTCCTGGTTTAGACTGGTGCCTTAACCATTAGACCAAACTGGATCTCTTTTTCCCTGTTGGTAATTGAACCATGTTGGAAGAGATCATAGGCTTTCAAGAGGAGGAAGGAGAACAAGCAGCTGGGGGGGTCAGGTTCAGCGCCCCCCCACACCAGCTAACAGGTCTGGGAAAGGGGGCAGTCAGGTCGGGGGGGGGGGGTCCCAGCAGAGGGGACAGCCTGGGGCTGCTAGTCCCCATGTGGCAGGCTCAAAAAGACTGGGACTGATTTCCAATCAGTTCCCCCAAGACTTACTAAAGGGGGGGTACAAAAAAGCCTCCAGACACAGCCCACCTCCCACCTGCCCTTTTGAGAAGTGGGAAAATTCTATCCCAAGTCAGCTCCACGCTTTGACCAGGAACTCCCCCCACTCCTAATCTACCAGGAAGGGGTCGATGCAAGAGCTGGGGATGGGTCAGAAATTCAGTTCATGGCCCATGCTGCCCTGGGGGGCTCGCAGCTGAGGGCACCCGTTGGGCTCCCTTGTCCCTTCTCTGGGCATTGCCAGACCTGCAGCTCATTGCTGCCAGCTAGCAGCCCCCCCCTCACCACTTGGCATGGTCTGGAGACCCCTGGCATTCTCTTGGCTAATTACCCCTTGTTTGCCCAGGCTAGGCCCACAAGTGGCTTTCAACTTGCTGGGCAGTGCAGCCCTCTCTAGGTTGCCCTTGGCCCGGGCCCTGCCTGAGCTCTGGGCTGGGCCGCTGCCCCCCTCCCGCCCAGGATGGACTCACCTCCCCAGCAGCCACTCCTAGGCAGAGCTCTGCTCCCCGTCTGCTGTGCCCTGCATCCCCATCACACCTCTAGGGCTCTCAGGTTGGCTGGGGGAGGGGGGTGGGTGGGGGAGGGGGGAATCCCTTAAAGGGACAGGAGCCGCCCAGGACTGCCGGGACAGAGGTGGAGCTCAGCCAGAGCCATGACCGGGATTCAGAAAGAGTGGCAGGCTGACAGAGATGGTTGTCCCAAAGATGCTTTTTCCAAAAGGCAGCTGGACTTTTTTTTTTTTCCCTTTGAAAATGTTTCACTTCTCATCCAAGAAGCTTCTTCAGTTGAAGCTCCAGTTGAAGAAGCTTCTTGGATGAGAAGTGAAACATTTTCAAAGAAAAAAAACAAGAAAGTCCCAGTTGCCTTCTGGAAAAAGTACTTTTGAGACATCTTCCTTGCTTATTTATACAACTGTCCCATTTATGTTTTTTCTGCACCGTACACCCTTCGTTAGAGCCTTCTAGAACAGCGAAAGCTTGATTGAGGTTAATGCTTGTTAAGAAGAGCAAGAAACAAAAATATAAAAGCAAAACCTACAAGTGCACCCCACCCGAGGACCCTCACCTGTCTACCCCGTGAGCCCCCTCATGCTCGGAAGCTGCCAGGTCATCCAGGTGTTGGGACGCTGGGCAGGCGGGATGGGCGGAAACTGCCCCACGGCAGAAGGCCTGGCTCCTGAGTCCCACCAGGGGCACTGCTTGATAAAGGGACCCACTGGGCTTCGTGGGGACAGGCTGAGTTAATCAGAGACCTGTGGCTCTGCAGGCAAGTCAGCCCTGGGCCCCAAAAGATTTGGCCGGCAACAAACAGCACCTCGACCCACAGGGAGGGGGTCTCAGTGAGGAATGGAAGAACGCGGCTGGCCACACCTCAGTTTAACTGATACACCCCCCACCCCCAATTGGCCAGTGGAACAGCTTGCCTTCAGAAATCGTGGGTGCTCCATCACTGAAGATTTCCAAGAAGAGACTAGACAGTCACCTGTCTGAGATGGTGTAGGTTCTCCTGATTGAGCAGGGGGCTGGACTAGAAGACCTCCAAGGAATCTTCCAGCTCTATTCTATTCTAGGCCCTTTCACTAATGGTTATAATATAAAAGGCTCTGGGATGCACAGTGCAGAAAGCAAAGTTTCACACGGCTGAGAGTTGTTACTGGCCCACAATACGTGGAGGGGGGGCAGCGAGAGTCCACTCCGCCACAGGGGAGGAAGGACAGGAGCGGCGAGCACCCACCCGCCCGTCAGCCTTCCTGGCTAGCAGGGGCCAGGAGCAGGGCCTCCACAAGCCCTTTTCCCAGAAGGCCACGCACAGCCCCGTTTCTTCTCAGAGAACTGGGGTCTCGTTGGCTCCCTCGTGCCAAGCTTGAAGTGGAACAGACAAGCGGACAAGGGCATCGGCCGTGCTTGTCGAGGGTCTCTGGCGAGAGCGGGATGAGGGCTCTCCTTGGCCTCTCAGCAGCGTAGTAGGGAGGGAGAGGTCCAGCCCCCCCCACCTTGTGCTGTGTGCCACAGAGATCGGAGTTCTCTCCACCCCATTTTAATATTCATGTGAAGCCGCTGGGCGAGATGAGCCATCACCGTGGGTCGAGGTACCCGCAGGACCCACTGGTGATACCTACAGTGTTGCTGTGGCCACCCACAACTTGGGGTTCTCCTGGACTCATGACTCCTGCTTGAGGAGCAGGTAGCAGCCATGACTAGGCGACCCCGTGTGCAATTTCCTCTCCTGGATTAGGACTCCCTGCACTCGGCCGTTCAAGCCCTTGTCATCTTACGGCTGGACTATTGGAACGCACTCTACATAGGGCTACCCTTGAAGAGCATTCGGGAGCTACAGCTAACGCAGAGCGGGGTGGCCTGGGTACCACAGGACCAAAGAATGGCACCACAGCTCCGCTGCATTAGTTGCCGGTCTGCTTCCAGGTGCAATTCAAGGTGTTGGTGGTCACCTTTAAATGGCCCAGGTTACTTGAGGGACCATCTCAACCACTGGGATAGGCCCACCCCACCTGACAAGTGGCTGTCCAGTCTCTTTCCAAAAGCCTCCAGCGACGGGGCACCCACGGCTTACAGAGGTGCCCCCTGGTTTACTTATTTATTTCATTTATTTAATTAAATTTCTATACCGCCCTATTCCCGAAGGACTCAGGGCGGTTTACAGGGCAGCATAAAATACAATACAAAAATAATATAGAATTAAAATACATTAAATTAATTAAGCCCAATTAAAACAATATTTAAAAAGCTAAAAACCCTTCAGTCCAGGCCTGATAGATCGAAAAACCAGGTTTTCAGGTCCCGGCGAAATGAACGCAGATTGGGGGTGGTCCTAAGTTCCATGGGTAAATCATTTCAGAGGGCAGGCGTGCCCACAGAGAACGCTCTTCCCCTAGCAATAACCCGCCGGCATTCCCTAACCGGCGGCATCCTGAGAAGGCCCTCCCTGTGGGAGCGCATGGGACGAAGGGAGCTTGATGCCGGCAGCAGGTGTTCCCTCAGATAACCCGGACCCAAGCCATTTAGGGCTTTATAGGTCATCACCAGCACCTTGAATCTCACCCGAAGGGCAACCGGAAGCCAATGCAGCTCGTGGAGTAGAGGTGTTACATGAGAGTATCGGGAAGCCCTCATCACAACTTGCGCGGCCGCATTCTGCACCAGTTGAAGCCTCCGAGTGGTCGTCAAGGGTAACCCCATGTAGAGAGCGTTGCAGTAGTCTAAACAAGAGGTCACGAGTGCATGAGTGACTGTGCGTAGGGTATCTCGGTCCAGATAGGGTGGCAACTGGTGCACCATGCGAACCTGGGCAAAAGCCCCCCTGGTCACGGCTCCTATATGATCTTCTAAACTGAGCCATGAATCCAGGAAGATACCCAAGTTGCGAGCCCTATCAACGGGGGGTAACACCTCACCCCCCATATTTAACAATGGACAAAACTGGTTTTCCCGAGATGCCGGTATGCACAGCCACTCAGTCTTGGCAGGATTGAGTCGGAACCTGTTTCTTCCCATCCAGACCTGAACCGCCTCCAGGCAACGGGACATCACATCGAGGGCATCACTGAGTTGGTTCAGGGTGGAAAGAAAAAGTTGGGTATCATCAGCGTACTGATACCCCACCCCGAAGCCACGAATGATCTCACCCAGCAGCTTCATATAGATGTTGAACAGGAGGGGAGAGAGTACCGACCCCTGAGGAACTGCACAAACGAGAGGCCTCGGGGCGGACCTCTGCCCTCAACACCGACTGCGAACGGCCCAGGAGGTAGGAGAACCACCGTAAGACAGTGCCCCCCATTCCCAACCCCCCGAGACGTCGCAGCAGGATACCATGATCGATGGTATCAAAAGCCGCTGAGAGATCTAAAAGGACTAGGACAGAGGAGCAGCCCGTCCCGAGCCCGCCAGAGATCATTCATCAGCGCGACCAATGCTGTCTCCGTGCTGTACCCAGGCCTGAAACCCGATTAGTACGGGTCCAGATAATCAGTTTCCTCCAGGAACAGAGGAAGTTGATACGCCACCACACTCTCAACAACCTTCGCCAAAAAGCAAAGGTTGGAGATCGGACGGTAGTTATTTAAAACAGCCGGGTCCAGGGCAGGCTTCTTGAGAAGGGGTCTCACCACTGCCTCCTTCAAGGAGGCAGGAAAGACACCCTCACTCAAAGAGGCAGATATCACTGCCTGGAACCAGCCTCGTGTCTCCTCCCGAGCTGAATAAACCAGCCAGAAGGGGCACGGGTCCAATGAAACAGGTGGTAGAACTCAGCCTCCCCATAATCCTGTCCACCTCCTCGGGAGTCACAGGATCAAACTCAGTCCAGATAATACTACTCTCAAGACCGCTCGATTCCTCCCCGTCAGACTCTGCCCAGTCAGCGTCCAACCTGGTCTGAATCTGAGCAATTTTGTCCACCAGATGGTTGGTTGTTCTCACTGCAAGTTTCTCCTTGGTTAAGATAAGCACGGAGCACGACGGTGAAAGCAGCAAATGGCCCCAACCGGGGTCAAACCCTAGCGAGCCCTAATCCCACAGCACCCCTGGCTCTGCACTGGGGAAGAACCCCCAAGCAGGTCCTCTCCCTCCCTCGACGGACCCTCATTCCATAACGGCCAGGCCAAAAGAACTGAGACACAACGTTTGGGCATGAGCAACTCAAGTTTCATCAAGTTTATTGTTTAACCTGCTTTGGAATGAAATAAACGTTCCATGTACATTATTTATAAAATGGCTTAAATTAAGGCAAAATCCTGTAGTGTCTAAACAAGCGCCCATCGTTCTGCATGAGAGCCAGGCCCACTGCCCCCCGTTGCCCCAAAGGAATCGGGGCGAGCCCCTCTGAAACAAGGTTGTCGTGTCCCCGACCGAGGACTGCACAGGGACCGGCCAGTGACTCAGCAGAAGCCGGGAAGCCTTTTAATACACAGGGTTGTAAAGCTACATCGTACAGTCCAGAGAACAAAAAAAATGCAAACACACCACACTGAAACACGGGGACAAGACAGGCCCAGCTGAAGGGGGACTCGGAGGCTCCCTGTGTTAAGACCCTGGAAGTCTTCCGGTTCTCCCCCCCTCCCCTCAAGCCCTCTGCTGCTTCACAGGGAGTGGGCACACCCACCCACCCCACTCGGCCTCCTGGGGGTGGGATGGGAGCTGCAGCTACTGCCTTTCCCAAGCGGCTGAGGACACGATCCGCCTGTCAGGGACCTCCTCCTCGGGTCCCAGCTGGTGCTCCCCATTCAGCCCCACTAACCCTCGCCCGCTGCCTCCACCCCCACCCCCACCCCCCGCAAACTAAAACCTAGGGTTGGGGCTCCAGCGGTTGCTTTGGAGGAAGACTTGTCTCTGGCACGGCCTTGTTCCCTGGAAGTGGCCTCAAGGCAGCCCCAGGAGCCACTTCCACAAAGAGCCACAGGCGTGCGTGGAAAATCGATCCCTCCCTGCCTGGCCTGGCTGGCCTGAACCAACAGCCCAGAGAGCTGGGAAGGGCACCCCACCTCCTCCTGAGCTCAGAGGCCAGCAATTTGGGGTGCTGTGCCCCAAGGTCTTTGCCTGCGGGCCCCGACACCCCTTCCTTCCAGCGCAGGAGCCCCCCAGAAAAGAAAAACAGCACTAGAAGCCTGCAGAGACAGATTGGACACATTTCATTTTGAGACCGGCTCGTTCCTTGAGGACAGGATGTGGGCGGCCCCGTGGCAGGGCGAGCGCAGGAGGGCCGTCCACGGAGAGATGGGTTTTAAAAAGAGGAAACCGTGGCGGAGAAGAGCTCCTTCCCGCACAGCCCTAGTGAGGCTAAAGCGATTATCACAGCCACGCAAGTGCAAATGCTGCCTACGGTTCTTTTTTTAAAAAGGTCTTAATGCTAACCAGCAGACTGAAACAGGGAAAGGAAAGGCATCCGCTTGCCAATTTGTCTTTTAAATAGTTGCTGAAATTCTACTCGAACCTCCGTAAAGCACCATATTCAAGATGGGAGGGGGATTTGGTTTGAAACCTGGGAGTTTCCTAACGGCCCAGGAATCCACGTGGCCTCTCGGAGCGAAGCGCAAAGGTGACCGAATCAGTCCTCAGCTGTACTGGGGGAGGAGGGAGGGGGGACGGGGGGAGAGGGAGTCTAGCCAGACTGACTGTGTTCGGCTGGGGGGCTCGGCTGTCCCCGAGCATCGTCCTTCAGAGGGTCTTCGGGCGCCTCTCCCTCCTGTGGCTGCCGGGCCGGGGGCTGGTCGGGCTGGGGCTCAGCAGCGTCAGGCTCCTCTTCCTTCGCCTCCAGGAAAGGGGCGCGTGGCTCCTCCTCCTCCTCCTCAGGGCCCAAGGGGGGGCTGGCAGGCTCCCTGGGGGGGGCAGTGGAGGCGGCTGCTTCTCCATCGGCCTCTGGGTGGGATGCTGGAGGACCCCCCCCTTTCGGGGGAGCAGAGCAGCCGACGGGAGAGACGACTAAGGGAGGATGAGGTAGCTCTTTCTGCGTATAGAAAAGCAGAGGTCACGATCCTAGGGCGGAGACAGAGAGAATGGGCCCCCAGCAGCTCCAGTACAGGGTGGGCCACAGGCTCTCGAGAGGCCCCCCCTGAATCCAAGCCCCTGGGGAGTGAGGAGGAGGGACGGCTGAGATCCCCCAGCCCAACCGGGCCTCTCTGCTTGAAAGCGCCTCCCCGGCTGCTTCCCCCCCCCCCCCCTCCCCCCCCCCCCCGCTCTGGTTCAGCAAGGCTGCCAAAAGCAGCCCCGGATTGGGCGGCACCCGTCCCGGTCCGTCAGGGACACCAGCCAAAAGACCCAGGTCGGTTTTTAGGTTTCTCGTGCCATTCCCTGGCAGCGAAAAGTGAAAGGAGTGAGAGGGGAGCTCAGCTCTGAGTGCCAGCTACGGGGTGAGGGCCAAGCCTCCCACCTGGAAGGGGTGGGGTGGGGGTCTGGGCTGCTTTTCACCACGGCATGTACCATCCTCCCCCCAACAATAACTTTCCGGGCTGCTAACTACACCAGCTCCGGCCAGTTCAGCTCTGCTACTCTCAGCTCCCCTGCAACCACCGGTGGTCTTGCCAGGAAACACAGGACTTTTCAAAGAATCTCACCTTCCTGCAGTTTGGGGAACAGGAGGGGCTCTTTAACCTTTGGCCTGAAGGCTCGCCTCTCAATTTAAGGAGCAGTTCGGCCCAGTGAACTCTCCGCTCATCTCCAAAAGGGAGAAACTGACCAAGCTTTGCACTTCTAAAGTCTACCACCACTGCCAGTCTATGGCAGTACCAACTCGTGTCTGTGTGTGTCTGTGTGTGTGTGAGAGAGAGGGAGGGAGGGAGGGAGGGAAAGGGCAGCCACAAGAGCAGCACCTGAGACAGAACAAGGCTGGAGGGGGGATCCTGGAGTCCAGGCTGCCTATTAGGAAATAGCAAATCTAGTTACAGCTCTTCACCCAGGGCCCCCCTGGGGGGGAGGGGAGAGCGCCCTCGCTTCATCACGCTTTTGTTTTTGCTTACTGATTTTATTGTTCGATTGTTGTGAGTTATGCAACATACAAGTTTAGTCAGTAACAGTTAATAGGTGGGGGAAAATTCCAAATATCTCGCAGACGATGGAGCCAATAAACCATAAAACTCCACTGCACGCACACCCCACAACAGGGCCGCAGTGATCAAGGCATCCCCAGGGAATCCTCCCACGTCAGGGGGTGGCTGGGACGCACCAAGCCCCCCCCCTCCCCGGACGGGAGCCTCACAGGACCACAGCACCACTAGGTTGACTTCCCCCCCGCCGCTCACTTCCACAATGGGCCAGATTGACAGAGGTCACCTGACCTGCATAAGCGCCCCCCCTCCCCATCAGCAGAGCAGAGTCGGCCACTTTTTCCCATGTTCCCCAGCAAGTGGCTTGGGCTTCTGGCAGTGCCAGCTGAAGCAGGATGCCAGGGAGGGAGGGAGGGACCCTGCCCAGCAGGGTCAGAGGGCGAGGGGGCTTGCAGATGCCCCTCGTCCCCTCCCATCCTCCAGCCGCTGTTTAAGCTCCACCACCCGAGGACGACTCTTGGGAAAACCTTTCTGAGGTCCAACTGAGCTCTCCTCTGCCTCCTCCTTTCTCCCCCTATCCTCTAGGGCCGGGGTTCTCAGAGGGGGCTCTGAGGGGGGGTCCCCCCGAGACCCTCTTGGAGGTCCACAGAATCGAAACTACTGGCCAGCCTATGTCAAAAGATAAGCGGTATTAGAAGAAGCAGTCGTTCCAGCGAATGTCCTCCGTTATTTCTAAAAGCGGGAAGGGACCCTGGAAGCAGAGCTGCTTGCTCCCCTCCCCCCCCCCGCCCACCTGCCTCCGAGCCAAAGCTCCGGCTGTGAAGAGGCCAAGCCCAGAAAGGCTGAAGGGAAGGGAGAAAGAAGAGGCAAAACCTCCCTTCTCTGGAGGGGAGCAGCGGTAGGAGAGTTCAATTCTAGTTAGGGGCTCGCTAGATTCATATCAAACTGGTATTCACCGCAAAGCCGCTGCCCGTCCAGAAGGTGGCCAGCTCCCGGCGCCACAGGGCCACGAGGAGGCTGGTGAGGAGCGTGCAGGGCACCAGGTAGAGGAGCGCCGGCTGGCCCTTCCGCATCCAGGCCAGGGCTGCAAAGGTCGCCAGGAGGCCCACGCCGTAACCTGCAGGGGGGGAGGAGGAGGAGGAGGCGGGGGCGGCAGGGACCCCTCTCGCCTGGCCAGGCCCCGGCCACAATGCCAGGAACGGGGCGGGGAGGCCAGACCGAGGGAAGCTCCCAGGAAGGCCTCCTGGGCCTCCGTTTCCATCTGAGCCAGCCCCTCGGCGGGCCTGCAGACGGAGGGGGAGGCAGCAAACGTACCTATGGTGCAAGCTACGAAATACACTCGGGACGACTGGACTTGAATATCAAACCTGTGGCAATAGGCCACAAGCAGACCTGCGGGGAGGGAGGGAGGGAGAGGAGTCGGCTTCCTGTCCCAAACCGAGTCGAGGCCATCTGCACAGCAGCCGGCGTCACGGGGGTGCCCTCCCACCCCTCACGACCCCGATCTAGGCCCAGGGGAGAGCCCGAGAAGGGGGCAGGCGGGGGTGGTGGGGACCTCATCCAGGGCCCCCTGGCCAAGCAGGGAGGGAGGGAGGGGGCAGAAGGGGGTGGGAAGCTTCTACCTGGTACCAAGATGTCCCCAAATCCCAGGAGAGAGAAGGGCCTGTCGCAGAGGGCCAGTGGGGAGAAGTTGAGCCGGGGGACCTTCAGCACCATCGGGAGCTTTGGAAACAAAAAAGGCATCACAGCTCTCCTCGCCCCTGCCCCAGCCTGTGCTGCAGGGCTTCCCCCTCCCCCACCCTCTGCCTGGCCAAAGGGGCAAGAGGGTCACCCCCACCGGGAGCCCAGGACAGGGCCCAACGCCACAGGGAGGCCGAAGGCATTTTCTTCACGGCGGCTGCCGACACCCCAGGCCTCTCTGCCTGGGCCTTTCCCAAAGATGACCTGTGTCGTTTCCTGGGGCTAAAAGGGGCTCCGGCCGCCAGGCACTCGGGTACCAGGGGAGCTCGTAGGCCCCTCTCTGCCCCAACAGCTCGTAGGCCCCTCTCTGCCCCAATGGCCCTGTCCCCTGCTCTGAAGGGAGGATGGAAGGGCCACGACTGACGGGGTGACGCTTGGGAGGTGGGCCTCTCCCCGGAAGGGTCTGCCTGCAGCCCGCCAAGGGGGAGCGCCCTGGTCTGGGGCACCTTAGCTGACTTTTCATCTGGCCCCTCTTTGTGTCCTGCCCCCTGCCATCTTCCAGGGCACACCCCTCTCCCCACCGCCACCTCTGACGGCCAACAATTGCTCGCCATCGCCCCTCGGTGGCTAAATGCTTGTGGACCCTGCACGCCACAGGTGAGCACGAGAACCGTGGCAGCCAAGGGAAGGGGTGGCAAACCTGGCCAAGGGGCCCCTGATGCCCCCTAACGGAAGCCGAGGGCCTCTGATGCCTGAAAGCCACCTGACAGACCGAGGCCATAGATCAGCTCTGCAGCGATGCCCTTGGCGGCTCAACAGCCGCCCCGCAGCAAGCCAGTTCTTCCCACCCTGGCAGCTGCTCACGGAGGAGGGCGGATGTCTCCCTCCCTCCCTGAGAAACACTCCCCCCCCCCCCGTGTCAGGAGGCCTCCCGGAGGGACGGTGGCAAAGGAATCACCCCTCCCCACACAGGGATCTTCCTGGAAAGGAAAGCCCCTCCCCCCCACCTGCCTCGCCCCCCCCCCAATGGTTCCAGAGCAGGCTGGGCTGCTGGGCAAGACACAAAATGCCAGGGGGGTGGGAGGGGCCCCCAAGGGCCTTTTGGGTGGGCAAACAAATCCAGCTGTGCTGCCCGCATCGAACTCTCTTCTTTCCTCCTGTTGAGACTGGGGCATTCCTGGGGAACCCCCCCCAGGCCCTTTCCCCCTTCCTGTGGTTGAGCCACGATTCCCTTCCCCCCCCCCCACTTGCCCTGGGGTGGCATCATCACTCACCTTTTCGCGAGTGGAGGAGTCAGTAGGCCCAGCAGCCACTTCCACCATGATGCTCTCCCCTGTCTGGAGAGACCAGGAAGGAGGACTCAGCATGCCCCCAGCCCCACGGCCAACGGCGCCGTCCCCTTCTTCTCCCTGGGGACCGAGCTCCCCTCCGCCTCAACCTCTGAGCAGAGGAGCAGAAGGGGGACCCCCTGCCCTGGCCAGGCCCTCCGGCATCCTCGCTGGGAAGTCCTCTCAACCAGCTGCCCTTCCTGGCTAGTTCTGGATTCGGCAGGGGGCGATGGGACAAGTAGTCCAAACAGCCAGAGGACACCTGCCACGCTTCCTTCCTTCTCCTCCCCGGATCGGGAGACCTTCTGGGGTGAGGCTGGCCAGCGTCGGGTGAAAGGGGGGAGGGGGGACCCTTAAGGGAGCACCTTGGTTAGATACGGAGTTACGAAGACGAAAAAGACGTCGTACACGAAGAGGACCAGAAGGAGCAAAGTGCAGCCCTGGAGAAGAAAAAAGTCCAGTCAAAACAGCCACAGCGCCCCCTGCAGGCTGGCCAGGCCCTGCCTCTTCTGAGGGGGGGGATCTACTCCAGGCCCCCTGGGGAACTCTGTGGTTGGGGGGGCGCTAATGAGCCGGCTTGGGCAACTTCGGCCGACGAGACAGGTTTCCTATCTCTGTTTAAACTAGCCGCTGGAGCGTCCGGCTTGCAAGCACCGCCCTCTTGCCCCAGAGCAGCCGAGAGGCCCCACAAGTGCTGGGGTCCCCTTCCGTGCCCCAGCTTCATCTCCCAGGGCCAACCGGTAACCGTTTCCGAGCTCCCCTCCCCCCCCGGCACGTCTGCTGGCTTGCCCTGCTCTGGCTGGGAAGGCCACAGCTCCCGGCCCTGTCCTGGGCTCTGGTGGCCCCACGCGGCTGCTGGGAGGGAAGGGGGGGAAAAGAGGTCCCCCACCGCAGGCGGTTCTCAGCAGGCTTCAGCCGGAGCTCTGACGCTACGGCGGGCCAGCGTGTGTGTGCGTGCGGGTGTGTGTGCGTGCGCTGTCACGGCTGTCTCACCTTGAAGGTTGGCAAGCGGATGGTTTTCAGCATGTAGAGGCAGAAGGCAATCCCCAGAGCGTCTTGGAGGACCCAGGCCCACCTGGGGGAAGAGCCACCACACGCGGCTGATCCAAGGATGGTGACACCCCGCCCCCGCAAGACTCCTGGGCAAAACGGGCCTCTCTGGCTCTGACCCGATCGGAGTCTCTGCCTGGACTGCAAATCCCTGGTGGAACCGGAATCTCTCCGGTTTTGCCTCCTGCGCGGCCTCTGCTGCTGTGCCAAGGGGGCCGACCGCAGGGGTCGTGCCCCAGGGAGAGAGGCTGGGCAGGTGCTGGAGGCCCCGGAGCTCCGCAGAGACCAACACCGCTGCCTGGGGCCATCCCTGCCCCCTTTCTCGGGAGAGGAGGAGACGCCCTGCAGGGCCTTCCGAAAGGCCAGCGTCGGCCATCCCCGTTTCAGCAGACCGGGGAGCGGAAGCCAGGAAGAGGGACTTACTGGTCCTCATTTCGGAAGAGGCCCCAGACCAGGCTGACGGCGACGCAGAAGGCGGCAAGGAGCAGCATCCGGACTTGGGGCCGTTTGTGGAAATAAGGCCAGTTGTTGCTGGGAACGCTGAAAGGCAGAGTGGCAGAGTGGCTCAGAAGCAGCGCCGGCGGGCACGGAGGAAGCAAGCTGCGCGGCAGGAGCGTGTCAGTGCGTGCGACACTCTCCAAGCACCTCCCTTCCCAAGGGGGTGGGTGGGTTCCTGAGGGTCCCCCCCACCTTCCTTCAGCCCTAATCTCACGCGCCTTTAATGCATCCGGGGAAGCTGAACTTGGGTTAGAAAAACACCACTGAGAAAGAGGCGGGCGCTCCGTTTCCAGCAGCTACGAGCCACGCCGTTCTCGCCTGAACGTGGCCCGGAATGGAGCCGCCCGGGCCAGCCTGGCAGCAGAGAGGCCAGAACCTGGAGAGGGTCCCTGCCGCCCAAGAGCCCCTTCCCAGCAGCGATCCACCTACCGGCACTTCCCGAGGGGGAACCTTCGGACAAACGGGGAAAGGCAACTGTAGAGGCCGATGGAAGCGGCCAGGCAGAAAATCCCTATGATGGCGTACACTGAAAGCGAGGAGGGAGAAGCCTTAGGGAGGAGGAGGAGGCCCGGGAGCCAAACAAGCCAGGAATTAGAAGAAAAATTCCCTTGGTTCCTGAGGGATGCATAACATTTATAGCAGGATGGGAGTCCAGCTGTCCTGGTTCTCCCCCGCCCGCCCTACACCTCCCTGCCCCCCAGGAGCAGCATCCTGTGGCTAGCAAAGAGGCCGGGAATTCGTTCAAATGGACAGGCAAAATATCTCTCCCCCTTCCCCTTCGCCATGAAGCCAAAGCAACATCCTGCAAGCAGAAGGCAGAAGAGCCTCTGTTGCGGGCCTTGTTTCTGCCATAGGCTGAAGGTTTGGCCAGAGCTACCCTATTGGGTAACTGGTTGAAGCCGCAGTGCC
>JAKJMR010000583.1:213291-262281 GCA_024449315.1 Daboia siamensis
GTTAAAGGGGAGTTAAAGCACATTATGAATTTGGTTAATTGTATATTATGCATAATTTTTATTTAGAATGTGATTATTATAACTATAATCCTGTATTTAGCTCTGGGAAGTGGGGTGGGGGGGATTTGGGGATATATTGTAAAATTTTGTTTTTGTAAAACTCTTTAATAAAAAAAAATATTCCATGTAACAGACACAATCTCCATCTTTAGGCAAAGTAGCAAGTTACCGCTCAGCCACCTGCCTCTCCTTCGGTACCCCCCTTTTGAGGTAGTTCTACCTCTAAGTTTCTTTTCCATATCTATTTCTTCAGCTGGACCTGAAATTAGTTTAAGTCTAATCAAAACGTCCTTGGCTTTTTCTATGGATCTCAATCTAAGTCTCTGCTCCTGAAAGGTAAGTATCCCAGCTGAAGGAGGTATCGGTAAGCAAAGCATAAGCTTTTCTTTTTCCCAAAATTCTGACCGGAAATTTCTTTCAGAACAATTATATCCACGTTTTCCATTCTGAGTTTGAGTTTAAAGTGGCCATCCAAAGCACGATCGCATGTTGTCGTTCTTACAAAGTGAACTAAGTCGTTCCTTGGTAATTTTCTCATAGTGGCAAATCTGGAGTTTACTTTATAGACTTTGTCTATACCCATATCGAGAACTTTTCTTCCCAATTAATCAACTGAGCCAAACACTTTAACCATCCTTAATCTAATATCTTCTCCTGACTGTTCAAGAATTGCTCAAAAGCTTAACTGAGATTCCAAAATTGCCCTCTCGTCAGGTCAGCTTCAAACAAAATATTTTGTCTTCTCCATTTTATGCTCCGTAACGTCCACTCTGTCCTTCTTCGCCTGTTTGATGTCTCCAGTTAAATGTTGGATTTCCTCCCAGAGTTCCTTTGCAAGTGTATCAAGTTTGGACTCAAGCTTTGTTCCCAATGCCTGAATTAATTCATGTGTTTTAGCTGCATGTTCATCCAAACAAGGTCTTAAAAATTCTGTATCTGCTAATAATCTATTTTTAATAATGTGTGGTTGAAACTCAGATTTTAAAGTTAAAAGTTATAGTGTCAACACTGCTAAGCTCGGATGTTCTTTCCCTTTGATGGGAATGGAGCCATTTTACTCTTCTGCTTTCAGAATTAGTTTATTTATTTATTTAATTTATTTATTTATTTTTGGGACTTATATGCCGCCCTATCTCCCGAAGGACTCAGGGCGGCTAACAACAATAAAACACAATAATACAAATGTTAAAAAAGATTAAACTAACAAGCCCCAATGATAAAATATTAAAAATATTCTATTTAAAAATCCCTATCGTCAGTCCAGGTCAGCCTGATGGAAGAAAAATGTCTTAAGGCCGCGACAAAAGGACCGGAGATCCGGGGCCATCCGGAGCTCAAGGGGAAGTTGGTTCCACAGGGCTGGCACTCCCATAGAGAAGGCCCTCCCCCTGGGGATCGCCAGCTGACATTGTCTAGCCGACGGCACCCTGAGGAGGCCCTCCCTGTGTGAGCACACCGGGCGATGGGGAGTCGTTCCTGGCAGCAGACGGTCCTGCAAGTATCCCGGGCCTAAGCCATGTAGGGCTTTAAAGGTAAGTACCAGCACCTTGAATCTCACCAGGAAGACAACCGGTAACCAATGCAGCTGGGGTGTAATATGGGAGTATCGGGATGCTCCCATCACTACCCGCGCGGCCGCATTCTGCACCAGCTGGAGCCTCTGGGTGGCCTTCAAGGGCAGCCCCATGTAGAGAGCATTGCAGTAATCTATATGGGAGGTAACGAGTGCATGAGTGACCTTACGTAGAGCATCTCGGTCCAGATAGGGACGCAACTGGCGCACCAGGCGAACCTGGGCAAATGCCCCCCTGGCCACAACTCCTATATGATCTTCAAAACTGAATCGGGTATCCAGGAGGACGCCTAAGTTGCGCGCCCTATCAACGGGAGGTAACACCTCACCTCCCATAACCAAAGACGGAACCTCTTGGACTAAACGAGATACCAGTACGTAGAGCCAGTCTTGGCCGGGTTGAGCTGGAGCCTGTTCTTCCCCATCCAGATCCATACCGCTTCCAGGCAGCGGAACATCACGTCAAGGGCATCACTGGGTCGGTTCGGGGTGGAGATGAAAAGCAGGGTATCATCAGCATATTGATGATACCTCACCCCGAAATCACAGATGATCTCACCCAGTGGCTTCGTATAGATGTTGAACAGGAGGGGAGAGAGGACCGACCCCTGGGGCACCCCACAACTAAGGGGCCTCGGGGTTGACCTCTGCCCTCCTGCCATCACCGTCTGCAAACAGCCTGAGAGGTAGGAGAACCACCGTAAAATGGTGCCTCCCACTCCCAACCCCCCAAGAAGTTGCAGCAAGATACCATGGTCGATGGTATCAAAAGCCGCTGAGAGATCTAGTAGGACCAGGACAGAGGAATAACCCGTCCCGGGCCCACCAGAGATCATCCACCAGCGCGACCAATGCCGTCTCCATGCTGTATCCAGGCCTGAAACCCAATTGGTACGGATCCAGATACTCAGTTTGGTGCTGGGAGGAGGAATGTGGATGATAGTCCAGCTACTCATAATAATAATAACTCGGCTGTGGGAATCCAAGGTTATTTATTGCACCCAGAGTTGATAAAGATTTGGTGGGCTGGAGAGCTGGGGAGAAAGCCCGAGCTTCACGCTAATTGGGGAATGTGATTTATGACTGTTAATTGGAGGAGGGAATTGTGCTTTGCTACTTTGTGCCGAAGGGAAGGAAATTCAGTTTTTGGCTTTAACTATGTAGTGCCAATACCTTGTTTCTCAAATAAAGGATTCCTTAAGGTAAACAATGCCTCGAAGTTCTTTTGAAGAGTTTCATCTATCGGAACCATATAGATTTATAGCATAAAATCCAATGGGTTTGGCAATGCTAGTGTTAAGTTAAAAAGAGTAGCAACAGTACAGTCTTTAGGCTTCCTCTTGTGGTCAAACATTACTATACGAGAGAGAGAGAGAGAGAGAGAGAGAGGGGGGGGGGAAGAGAGAGGGAGGGAGGGAGGGAGGGAGACTGACTCTGCCTCTTTGTTTAGGTACCCACAGGTCTAGTCCAATCAGAAGCAGAATCGAAACTATTTCACCCTCTCCTCATGGCAAACTCAAAACATCATTTAGGCAGTCATTTGTTTTAAAAACAAACAGAAAGAATTCTACAGAGTCAATCAGCAGTATAAAATCCTCTAGAAAGTTTTAATCCAAAAGTTTCAAGAGTAATTTCCAGACTGACTTCCAGCTTTTTTATTTTGGCTCAGACAGACCAGCTGCTCCCCTCACCACCTTAAAGCCACAGAGCTTCAGAAACGACGATAGTTCTATAAAAAGGAAACGAGAGGCTGCAGCCAGATGAAGCCTCTTTTAGCGTGAAAGGTAAATGTGCTGAAAAAGTGGTATCTAAGAAATTGTGGCACCCTTTATCGTCCCTTTTTAACGGTTGGTTTTTTCACAATCAACTTGCACGGTTGCCCTGCCTCAGCCAGGGACTCACCCGATTACTTCTTACTTACTTCTTCAAGAAGCAGTCTGAACGCGTCCAACTACTCAGGGGAACAAAAAGATTGATTTCCAAAACCTCCTCTTTCCCAGGGAAGTTTCTTCTAGCTTAGAAAACATTCTAAGCCTAAAACCGTGGAGAATCTGTAGCAGATCGAGAGAGATTTGCTACCACCCGGAGGCCTCTTCTGGCAATCAGCACCCAGACGAGCACAGAAGAACTCCCAAGATTAACATCGAGGTTTGTCCTATCTATTATTAAGGAAGGTTTTTCCCATTTCCTTATCAGATATTCCCTCATTCAAGTTACCCACCCACACATCCCCCTGCTCAGCTCTTAAATTACAGACACTTTAATGAAATACATAAACGTGGAGCCCTTCTTCCCCAGAAACAAATGAGTTTTTTTTCCTTCAAACAGAGCATACAATCTTGCCTCCATCCCAGTGAACCAGCCAAGCAGAGTTTGTATATACTGTGCCATTTAGTTTTTCTTTTTGCCAGAAACTAACCCAGGATCAATTCCGCTCCACCTTTGTGAAGGTGGCTACGGAGTCCATTAAGAAACTGCAAGAGGCCCAACTGTCTTTTTGTCACTTGAAGGAGCATAGGTTCACTGGAGAAAGGAAGGGGCGTAACCCTCTCCTTGGCCACCTGTCCAGAGGAGGTGTGCGTGGGGGGTGGGGGCAGGTCAAACGGTTACAAAGCATCGATTGGCTGAGATATGCAGTTACATCTCAATAGTAAAGCAGCCCACAATTTCTGTGGATTGCAGCTATGCTGACTGGCAACTGGTACTCTCCAGGGGTGCGGGGGCGAGGGGGGTCATTTCCCTCAGGTTTACAGGGTGACACTATTAGAATCAAACCAGGAATATTTTGCGTGGAATAACTGGAGTGGAAGAAGCTCTGGTGGTCTCTCTCAGCAGGGCCAGGGAAGTTCCCCGTGGAGGACTTACAGAAATGATCTGAGGAAAACTCAGATTTGCAATGCTCGACAATTCCTGGAGGGTTGATGAGACCCCAGAAAACTAGAGGAGAGCAAAGGCAGAACACTCTGCTGTGTGAAGTAGTGAGATCGCCTTCAAAGGGGGGACTGGATGGTCATCTTTCCAATTTAACACTTTAGGGCAGTGGTGGCGAACCTATGGCACACGTGCCAGAGATGGCACTCGGAGCCCTCTCTGTTGGCACGCATGCCACTGCCGCCAGCAGCAGGTCCAAAAGGCCACCCCCCCTGCCTGGAGCAAGAGCCCCACCCAGCACAAAGGAGGCAAAGCGGCTAACTTGCAAGCTCGAGCAGAGGTGGTAGAGCAGACGTCACCAACCACTGTCCACTGATGGACTGGAAAAAAAGGGAGGGGGAAGCATGTTACATGGATGTGCGCATGGGGCTGCGAACATGCACACGCTGCAAATGGGGTGGGGTTAGTGCCTATGTGATACTCACTAACCCTGCCCCGTTCTTCCATGGTGCAGTGTCTTGTATCTGCACCCCACAGTGCTGTGGCAGCTGTTTTTGCGCCTTGCAGCACAGTGGCCCATTTTTGTGCCCCCAGGTTTTGCGTGCCTGAGGTGGCACTCAGAGATGCCTCCCTGCCCCACCGAGGGCACCACAATGTTGATGCAGCCCTGGCACTTTGCGATAAATACGTGGGGTTTGGGTTGCGGTTTCGGCACTCGGTCTCTAAAAGGTTTGCCATCACTGCTTTAGGGTCTGCAAGGCAAGAGCCCACCAGTGAAAAAGAAGATATGCTATTTCTTCAAGAAACACTACTCTTTCCATGGGGGAGGGGGGAGGAGGTATATTTGTTCCACAATTTACTACCATTTATCAGTTAAATGGTGAATGTTACTTTCATTTTTTAAAAATGAACATTTTATCTAGAGCAGGGGTCCCCAACCCCCCAGTCTGTGGACAGGTACCAGGCTGCAGCATGCCAGCAACTGGTTCACACAAACAAGCACAGCATGAAGCACACAAAACCATGCACACTGCGGTCTGCGGAAAAACCTTTCTGATCTAGAGGCACCTCACGTCTGAGTATGTTGAAGACCAGACAATCACGGAGGAGGCTCACCTGTCCTATGTCCAGCATATCCGCATAGCTGAGCAGGGCCACTGGGATATCAATTTCCTCATACTGAGTCCGGTTACCAGCGGGCGGCACCTGACAGAAGCAGAAAGGAAAGCAGCACCTAAATACACTACCTAGGAAGCATCAGCTCAATTTCAGTGCCCCGAAATCTAAACTCAACAGCATCTATTTAACAAGTACCATTGCCAGACATTCAACCCACATGCATTGGAGGAAGACTTGAAGATGTTCAAATTGTTACAGAATGTGTGTGCTTAGGAACACAAGGCCATGGTATAACCAAAGGAAAGGGCAATAGAGGATCTTTTGTTATTGCCACAGGGCAGAATCACCTTAAACCTTGGTGGATGGGTTGTGAAGGTGGCAGAACTTGCAGAAAGGGCCGAATCAATGTTTGATTAAGGAGGAAACAACTACTTTTATAAAAGACTGAAAACCCTTTTATGGACTTTATGTGGATAAAAATTTTCACTTTATGGATAAAAACAAAGTGATGATTTCTTGATGTACTGATTATTCAGGGTTGAATAGGGGAGAAGGGAACTATGTGATGCAACTTAGAAAGGGGGAAACAGTTCCAAGGACGTTTACTTCAATCAGAGTAGAGCTGGAAGAGACCTTGGAGGTCTTCTGGACCAGCCCCCTGCTCAAGCAGGAGACCCTATGCCGTTTCAGACAAATGGTTGTCCAATCTCTTTTTAAAAATCTCTAGTGATGAAGCATCGACAGTTTCCGAAGGCTCCACCTGTTAATTGTCCTCACTGTCAGGAAGTTTCTTAACGCCAGGTTGCTCCTCTCCTCGATTAGTTTCCATCTGATGTTTCTTGTCCTGCCTTCTGGTGCTCTGCAGGGCAGGCTGACCCCATTCTCTTCTTTGGGGCAGCCCCTCAAATACCGGAATGCTGCTATCTTGTCCGCCCTGGTCTTTCTTTTCTCTAAAACTAGCCAAGCCCAAATCCTGCAACTGTTCTTCACATGTTCTTGTCTCCAGGCCTATAATCATCTTAGTTGCTCTTCTTTGCACTTTTTCCAAAGTCTCAACACCTTTTTTGAAATGGGGTGACCAAACCTGGATGCAGGATTCCAGTATTCCATGTATAAATAAGGATGTGCAAGCGAGATTAAAAGTCAGTTTTTCAGTATCTTTTGTCTGTCTTTCGGCTTTCTTGCTTCTTTTTTTTCCTATCCCGCTCCGTGGCTATCCTCAACCAAGGCTATAAAAGGGAAGAGGAAACAGGGGGCCGGGCAACCCTTCCCTCCCCCCCCCCCCGCGCCCAAGGACGGGGTCCCCACCCCCCAATCCCCGCGGGGGGGGGGCGTCGCCGGCGGACTCACCAGCCTCTCCTTGCTGACGATGAGCAGCCCGCGGGCGCCGTTCACCTGCGCCAGGCGCACCTTCTCGTAGAAGGTGCAGTTGCCCCGCATCACCATGGGCACCGCGTTGCCGAAGCCTCCCTCGGGCACCTCGGAGGCCGCGCACAAGACCGACGCCGTCTGGTCCTGCAGCGCCAGCGGAGACTGGAGGGAGGCAGCGGGCGGGGGGGGGGGGAGCCCGTCTCGTCAGCCGCTCCAGCGCCCCGGCCCCCGCCCCTCCCCTCCCCGCCCCTCCCCGCGCGGCACTCACCGCCTTGCCCAGGTCGTGGGGCAGGTGGGCCCACTGGGAGTTGAAGAGGATGCAGTAGTCCTTCCCGCCGCCGCCGCCGCCGCCGCCGCCGCCCTTCTCCGGGAAGACGCGCACCACGCCGAACTCGCCGGAGACCTGGCGGGGGGGGGCAGAGCAGCCGGGCCAGCTCCGGGAATCCCGCCCGCCCCGCCCCCCTCCCCCGCCCCTCCCCCCTCCCCAGGCTCACCTGCGCGACCAGCAGCGCCAGCACCCAACTCCCGCGCGGCCCGCCAGCCGCCATGGCCGCCTCTCGCCTCTCCCCGCGGGCACCGGAGGCGGCGGCAGCAGCAGCGGCGGGGGGGGGGGTAGGCCGACCGGCGCCAGGCAGGAAGCGAGCGCCCGTTACTTAGCAACCCCGGAAGTTCCTCCCCGGCCGGCCGGGGAGCGCCGCCTCTTCCCGTCCGGAGGGGGCTCCCGGGGAGGGGAAAGGCGCGCCTGCCTCGCGGGGCCGCGGCCGGAGACCGTTGCGGAGCCCGGCGGCGGCCCGGCAGCCGCGGTCGAGACGAGCCTCGGTGCCGCAGCGGACCCGGGGGCGCCCGAAGAGCCTCGCGCGACAGCCCCGGAAGCCCCGGCCGCTCTCGGAGGCGCCCCTCGGCCACGTGACCACGTTCCCCGCCGCTGACTGGAGAAGGGGTGAGAGGGCGGTCCCGGCAGCCCCGCGGGCGGAAGTGACGCCACCAGGGGGCCGGGCGCGGGGTGCCCGGCGAGAGCAAGATGGCGGTGAGCGCGGGCGTGGGGCGGGGGGCCCCCCTTCCTCCTCCCCCTCCCCCCCTCGGGGCGCGCGGGGTTCGTGCGTGGGCGTGGGGTGCGGGCGCGGGCGCGGGTGTCTGACGGCCTCCCGGTGCCCCCGCAGGACAAGGAGAAGAAGAAGAAGGAGAGCATCTTGGACCTCTCCAAGTACATCGACAAGACCATCCGCGTGAAGTTCCAGGGCGGCCGGGAAGGTGAGGGGGGCGGTTGAGGGGGGCCGGGGGGGCGCTCTCCGGGGCCGCCGGTCTCACGGGGGGTGCCGGGCGTTTCTCTCCCGACAGCCAGCGGCGTCCTGAAAGGCTTCGACCCGCTGCTCAACCTGGTGCTGGACGGCACCGTCGAGTACATGAGAGGTGCGTCTCTCCCTCCCCCCCTCCCCTCCCCGTTCCCCTTCGGGGGGCGCTCTTCGGATAAAGAGGGGTGGGGGGCGCGTCCGGTTCTCTCTGGGGCTTGGGCGGTTTCCTTGCAGACGTTTCAGGACCCGGCTGGGTAAGTGGTTTGGAGCCTTTTTTTGCAGAGGGAAGGGGAGACACACCCACCCTCCCTGCCTGCCTTCCTAATTCCCCCCAGATCCGGATGACCAGTACAAACTCACGGAAGACACCCGCCAGCTGGGCCTGGTGGTCTGCAGAGGGACCTCTGTTGTCCTCATCTGCCCGCAGGACGGGATGGAAGCCATCCCCAACCCCTTCATTCAACAGCAAGACGGCTGAACCGTTCTGCGGCCTGCCCTTGGACTTTAGGAGGAGCGGAATGCAGTCTCTGGAAAGGAGCCTCGTTTGCAAGAGAAAATATTTTTTTATGCTCTTTTTGTATAGGATTTCCCCCCCCCCCCCTTTATTTTGTGTGACACTGTACGCGGGCCAGGACATGGTCTTACAGCGAGGTGATGTCTCTTGTCTGCAGCTGTTTCGCAACAACTTTCTGCTGTAAACAATCGACTATTCTTGTTGGTTCTTTGTTCCTTTAATCGCTGGATAAACAATGCAGTTTGCTCCTTGGTTTGGTCCTGTGTCCTCCGGCCGTCGTCTTTGCTGATAACTCTGTGCTGTTTTCTCAGAAAGGCATCCAAGGCAACTGAGTAGCAGCCACGTGAACATTTAGTTTTAAAGAAAAGGTGGCAAAATTTGTGTAATTTGTCAGGATTCGTCTTCCTGTTCATTCCGCACTGAAGGAGGAGAGTTTTCGAGTTGACAAATAATAAAACCTCCTGAATCTTCTCACAAGTTGGAGAATGTGAAAACTCATGGGTAGTGCTCATTGAGAAAAAAAATATAAACAGTGTCAATTTAAATGGTATTCTGGGTTTGAGGCACAACAGCTATTTTCTTCAAAACGATTCCTGGGCTACAATCTTAAACCTAGACTGGATATGGTTGGTTACAAACTATCCAGCTTTGCTTGTTGGGCTAGAAATTGATCCAATGCAAGAGGTCGGTAAAATGAGGACCCAGATTGTTGGAGGCAATATACTGACTGTAAACCGCTTAGGGCTAGAAAAGCACTGAAGTCTAAGGGCTGATTATTCCATTTGCATCCTAGAATGGCTGAGCTTTCAACTTTCTGTCTCCTTTCTATGTTGGAGACGAGTTGGCCAAGCTCCAGTGCTGCACAAAAGATTTTAGAAATTTTATAATGGAGGGCAAACTTGTAACACCACAAAGATAAGGATGATAAAAAGAGGAGAGTGCTACACTGGTCAGTCAAAGATGGTTCTTTGGGCTGTGGATGGGCAGTTTGATCTCCGTGTCCAACTTGTTTCTCCACAGGGAGATGCAGCCTCCCAGACACAGTCCAGTCCATCATTTCTCTTAGGATCAAGTCTTTTGAAATGCCGTCTGTTGCGATGTTCAGACAAGGGTCAAAGACTTTGGGCAGCTGAGCAGTTATATTTTATCCTACTGGTTTACTAGGCAACTCAGAATGACAAACATTCTTAACACTCCTCTTTTCCCTAAAACAATCCTGTGAGGTAGGCTGTGCTATCAGAGAGAGAGAGAGAGACTGGTGCAAAGTCATCCAGCTGGATTTCATACCTCAGGCGAGACTTCCAGCCTGCACCTTGGCCTCTGTAACCCGCTACTTACCTTGTGTCGCCAATATCGGTGTGCCCCTTCCTTTTGTATTGCAGCAGTCGTGCTAGCCCCAGGCGAACAGGCAGAAGAGGCAGAATGTGGGTAGGAGGGGTTGTGACATGGGTCCTTGGGTAAAGAAGGCCGGTCTCTATTTTTAGGATTGGAGTTGTGTCTATATTGGGCCTAGCAACTGCTCCGCTGGACTTTCACCAGGGTTTGAGCGGGAGCCAAGGTCGCAGGACAGGAGGGCATTTTATTCTGGGCTCGGCTCCTCAGGTCGGCTGGCCGGCATGGATCCGTCCCTGTGCGTGACAGTTCAGGCCAATCCTGAGTGTGACGCTGTCTTGGAAGTGGAGGGAAAGTGCTTCCCGGTCAACCGGTGGGCCCTGGCCTGCCACAGCAGCTATTTTGAAGCCATGTTCTTTGGTGGCACCCGGGAGCACGCAGAGCGACGCATCCGGATCCAGGGGGTTGAGGCGGAGCCCTTCCGGGCACTCCTGGACTTCACCCGGACAGGCAGCCTCAGCCTCACCCCTGCCAACGTTGCCAGCCTTCTGCAGACGGCCGACTTCCTGCGGCTGGAGGTGGCCAAGAGGCGCTGCGAGGCCTTTCTGGAAAGAGAGTTGCACGTCTCCAATTGCCTCGGCCTCAGGGCCTACGCTCAGCACTTTGCCTGCCCGGCGCTCGAGTCTGCTGCCCTCAACGTGGCCCTCAGCCACTGGGCTGACGTGGTGACCCACGGCGAGGTGGAGGAGCTGCCCAAGGTGACTCTGAGGGAGCTGCTGCAGAGCGACGAGCTCTTCGTGGCCTCTGAGGATGTGGTCTTCGACACAGTGATGCAGTGGGTAGTGGCAGACCTGCCCCAGCGGGCCAAGGATTTCCTGGAGCTGGTGGGCCTGGTGCGGGTCCCCTTCCTCAGCCTCCCCTTCCTCAGCCTCCTGGTGAAGCGCAGCAACCACCCTGGGCCGGACCCTCCGGCTCAGCTGCTGAAAGAGCTGGACCGCTTCCCGCCCCCCAGCTGGCAGGAGGCCACCCAGGCCCCCTGCGCCAGCCGGAGCTACGAGACCCTCTTCGTGGTGGCTGGGAAACGTGACCAAGAGCAGCAGCAGCTCTTCCACTTCCTGCCCAAGACTGGAGCCTGGCAGGCCTGCTCGCCGCTGAAGCGCAAAAACCTCACCCAGTACGCTGTGGCTGCCGTGGGTAATGCTCCGTCCCTTTGGGGGTGGGGGGCTCTGGGCTGCAGCCCTACCACAAGGAGGGCCAAGGAGAACCGCCAGAGCTGCTCCTGGCTTCCTAGGTCAGAATGGAGCTGATGTAGGGACCTTGGAGGCCTTCTGGTCCAGCCCCAAGCTCAGCAGGAGAGACCCCGTACCTGTCTCAGCCTCTTCTCAAAAGCCTCCAGCGATGGGAGCCCCCCCGACGCCTGAAGGCAACTTCTGTTCTGCTGGTTCAGTGCCTCACTCTGGGGAGGCTTCTGCCTCATTCCAGCTTGCTTCTCTCCTTGATCCGTTTCCATCCGTTCTTTCTTCTCTCTTGCCCTCTGGTGCTTTGGAGAAGAGGTTTGACCCCACCTCAAATACTGGAATACTGCTATCATGTCCCCCCCCCCCACACCCCGTCCTTCTTTTCTCCAGACTGGCCATACCCAAATCCTGCAACCGTTCTTCCTATTTTTTTTTCTCCAGGCCTTAGTTGCTTTTCTTTGTACCTTTTCCATAGTCTCAATGTCTTTTTGTGATGTGACCAAAACTCCTTCAGAACTCTGGGACATAATCCATCCGGTCCGGATGATTTATATTCATCAAGGTTGGATAGGTGTTCTCTTACCATTTCCTTGCTTATTTTAATTTTTATTTCCAGTCTGTCTGTTGCAATTATGTGTTTGTTAGGTTGGGCTATAGTTTCTTTTTGCATGAAGACGGATGCAAAGAATGAGTTAAGCAGTTCTGCTTTCTCTTCCTGGCCATCTTCTCTCTTTAATGGACCAACTGTTTCCTTGACAGTTTTCTTGTTATTTATATGTTGAAAGAAGCTTCTTTTATTATTTTTGAATTTTGTTGCAAGTCTTTATTCATTCCAGTTTTTGTTCATTCTGAGCCTTTTCCCCTTTAGGATTTTTATCCATGAAATTTTTCTTAGGCTCTCTGAGTTTGTTAAAATCATCTCTTTTAACGTTTAAGACACTGGTTGGATTATATTCTGTTGCTTGTGTTTCATTATATTGAATTCCAGTATGACGTGGTCAGTGTGGTCCAAGGTTGCGGCAACTCCAACTCCTTTTTATCATTTATTCTCTGTTAGTCCAGGATAGCTTTTCCTCTGGTTCCCTCCTCCACCTTTTGGGTGACAAAGTTGTCGGCTAGGTTGGTTAGGAATCTGTTCGATCTCCCGCTCGCTGCTGAGTTTGTCTCCCAGTTGATTTCAGGGTAGTTGAAGTCTCCCATTACTACTGTGAAATCTTTCCTTCATACATTTGTTAATTGATTAGCCTGTAATGTATGCCTATGACAATGTCACTTTTCCCTTTTATATTGACCCATATGCATTCTGGGAGGTTTTCATCCTTGGTTTTGTGTATTTCTGTAGAGCCGTAGTGATCTTTTTCTGTATAACGCAACTCCACCTTTTCTTTTGTTGGGTTGTATCCTTTCCATCATTCTCTACTTCATTATGTTTTCCTTTTTTTATTTCTTCTTTGTCCTTACTCCCTTCTTCCCTGGGTGATTGGTTATGTACTGGTTTTGCTTGGAACTAGGTGCTAAAGGTCGTGAAGATTGCCCCCCCTGTTCCCCCCCCACAATCTTAGTTTAAAAGCTCTTCTGATAAGATGAGCCAACCAAGATACTCTTCCCTCTAGGAGCCCCCTTGCCAGAGCTCCCCCACAACCAGAGGGGCTCCTCGGCTCTCTGCCCTGGGGCCCGTTCTGGCTTTGTGGCTGCTGGGCCTTCGGCCTCCCTTCCTGAACTGGAAGAAAGTGGGAGCTGGGATTTGAATCCAGGGCTCAGCTTCAAGTCTGGATGGGCTGCAAGCTAGAAAGCGCACTTGGGTGGCAGCCTTCCGAATGCTCTTCGGGCAGAGGCAGAGACGGGAGGAGAGTTGCTCCACTTCTGGGTGGGCAGGAGCCCACTCACCTCCTGGCCAGGGTGGGGCCTGGAGGAATCAGGTGGGGCAGAGCGAGAGAGTTTGGGTGGCCAAAGAGGGAACAGGTTGTTCCGAGGCAGCCTACCTTGAAATGCCAGTCCTTGGGGAAGAGCTGCTTCTGGGGCTCACCTGGGACCCTTGGCTCCAGCTGGGGCTCCCGCTCCTCCCCCCACCCCTGTGGGTGGCAGTCAGCCTGCCCCACTTTAGGACGCTCCAAGGGCGCTGCTGTGAGTCAGCCTGGTGCTGTGCTCTTCCCGAGGGTCCCGGGCAGGGCAAGAGGGCCGCCTCCATGCCAGGAGGGAGCAGCCCAGACCTTTTCCCGCCCTTCTCCGGGCACAGCGCCTCCTCCTCCTCTCCCTGTGCACTCTCTGCAGGCAACCTCCTCTTCGTCACTGGGGGGAACTTCCGGGAGGAGTTCCTCTGGGCCCCCGTGGACCGGGTGTGGATCTACAACAGCTGGGACGACAGCTGGCTGGAGGGGCCGGCCATGAAGGAGGCTCGCGACAGCCATTGCGCCGTGGGGATTGGCTTCCACCTGTACGTGATGGGGGGCAGCACCCCGGAGGGCATCACCCCCAGCGTCGAGCGTCTTGCCCTGGCGGACTCCTCCTGGGAACCCGCCAGTCCCCTGATCCACCCCGTGGAACGAGCCGGAGCCACTGGTGTGGGGATGCGGATCTACGTGGTCTGTGGCCTGGATGAGAACGGGGACGTCTGCCGGGCAGTTCAGCGGCTGGACATAGAGACAGACACGTGGGATGTTGTTTCTTTCTCACCGCTGCCAAGGTGAGGCTGCGGCTGGCTTTCCTGCGGTGGGTTGCAGAGAGTGGAGGACTTGGAGGTTCCCTGGTGTCCTGTGTGGCCACAGGAGAGAAGAGGCCCGGCCAAAAGGTGGGCTCGGGGGCCATTTCTGCCCTTCGTCAAACGTGCCTTTTGGGGGGAAAGACTCATGCGGGCTTCGGAAAGGTGAAGATACTGTATGAAAGCCCACCCCAATGGGTGCCCCAGATATGGCGCACCCAAATACTGCTTCTCAACAGGATTGAGCTCTTTGGCTGCTGGCAGTTCAGGGCCTGGGGGGAGCTCCTCGTGGGGCAGGGAAGCTCCTGTCAGTGGGTCCAACTAGTTCCAAAGAACAGTGTCTTTTGTGGGTGCCTGCCTGCCTCCCTGCCCTGCTTCTCTTCCCTTCAGGTATGACCTCTGTGTGGCAGCCTTGAACGGGGCCCTCTACACCGTCGGAGGGGGGGCCTTCCGCCTCGACATCTGCACTGACGAGTGGACCCCCGTGGAGGAGGACGGCCCGGCTCAGAAGTTCTTTGAAGGATGCAGCTCAGCCAACGGACGCATCTATCTGCTGGCGGAGAGGCGGGGGAACACCGCTGTCCCAAACATGGTGATTCTGGACCCGTACAAGGACACATGGCAGGAAGTGGGCCACAGTCTCCCTTGCCCACTCCCCATCCACGGAGTGGCCTCTGTGCGCAGGTTCAACACCTGGGGGTGCAAGGCATAGCCAGGGGTGCTGCCTCCCCCATTCAGAAGAGATCCCCATGGCAGGGAGCAGCCTCCATGGAGGGTGCATCTGAGCCTCCCCGTTCTGCCGACATTGGCCCTGAGATACGAGGGGGGGGGGGGGATTCCTTTCACAGATCCACGGGGTGCGAGCAACCTTGGAGACCACTGGGCTCTGTCCCTGGTGCCAGTGCCGGCCTCCGCATTCAGCCATCCCAGTGCATCCCTCAGGCTAAACACCCCCAAGGCCCACAACCACTGCTCTTTGGGCCCCATCTCACCTTGCTTGCTCTCCCCTGGAGAGACCCCTCCCCCTTTCCCTATATCCTTCCTAAAATGTTCCCAGGGGCTGAACCATGCTGAAACAGAAGCCTCTTTTGGTCTCGGTTTGACCTGTTGATGCAGCCTAGGAGGTCATTGCTAAAATCGGGGAGGTGCCATCTGGCCCCAGGAATTAGTTTAATTTTACCAACGTGGCTGATCACTTTATTTAGTCAACTTATATGGCCACACACCGCACATACAATGCAGGGCGGCTTACAGTTCAACCAACATACAATAAAATCAAAATATACAATGACACAAGAGTTAATGCAGATTACTCCACGGGCCCTTCAGATCTGTCAGGCTGAACAAGGTTACTGTCCCATCAGCGATCGTCGCTCCTTTCCAGATTCTTCAGCGTGGAGCCTAGCGGTGCCCCTGGCAGATCACCTGATCTGGATAGAGTTTTCTTCAATTGGCTTCTTGCCAGGTGTTCCTTGCAGCGTTTCTCGAAGCACAGAGCTGTTCCTTTGGGCTTTCGCCTCCGCTTGGTTTTGAAAGGGGTCTCTGACCCGCCCTGGGGACTTTTCCAGAGCAACTCCTGGCCTGAGCTTTGTGTTCCGGCTGGGATTCTTTTACTGCGCTTTGGAATCCCCCGGCCAAGGGTGGGACTGATCTTCTTGGCTTTCCTCTTCACCCCGTTGGCTCTCCTGAAGCCATTGTGGGAGTGTTGGACTTTCCACAGCAACCTACCTGCCCTGACGATCACAGCACTAGGGTCGCTGTGAGGTAGTTCCCCTTTTTTAAAAACCAGACTGACGCTATTTGGAGTTTATCTTGCAGGGAGGACTTTCCCCCGCCCGACGGACCCCGGCTGCACGAGCTGGTTCTACGCTTCCTTTGAGCACAGCGTTCCGCTGGATTTCCTTTCTGGGTCTGGCTTGGCTTCCGTCGCCCCCTGCCGGCCTTTGCCGTAAGTGCGAGCAGGAGGAGGGATGTGGAGGAGCTGATCTTGTTCTCTGCGGAATCGTCGTTTTTGCAAATTCATTTGTAATTTAATTTCTTTTTTTATTAGTCTTTTTAAAATTTAGGCTTATAAATACAAGAGAATATTTGTAGTTCAGGACTGAACTTCAGGGTTCTTGGTTCTCTCTGAACTTGTTTGTGGTTTTTTTTTTCCGTTGGCAAATTTCATTAGCCAACAAGGTAACATCAGTTTTAGGCTTATGTGTTGTTGTTTTTAAGTCACTGGCTTCATTACCTCTTTAAATTTGTATTCACGTATCATAAACTTATAAATCTTTAACAGTAACATTTAAGCTGGCTTATGCTTACGTTTATTCTAAACTTAAAATTCCATCTGAAGGTTAAGGATACCCAGTTGGAATGTAAAAAGTATGCAAGAATAAGGGGTTGAAGGCTGCTTTCGTGGCGGCAGGAGAAACACCCGGGGCGATTCCCTGAGGCTGACACAGAACGGGGCGGCTGGTGCGGTCCTTCCCCCCGCCCGGGAGCAGTATCGCCCTAGGGAGCCAGAGGTGAGTGGGCACCCGGGGCTTAGAGGCTCTTCCCGGGGACAATTTCGGGGTTGATCGAACACACGCCCTTCCGCTCGGTCCTGGGGAGGCGAGAGAGCCTCCTGGACTTGGCGCGATCTGCGGGTGCAGCCGGCCGGCTCAGAGACCCAGCGTGCTGGCGGGGGCGGCGGAGTCCGGCATCCGGGCGCAGAAGCGCGCGCTCCCCTGCCAGGTGGGGCGGAGGTGGCACGCTCAGCAGTCGGGGTGGGGGGGCTTTCGCGGCTTCCTTGCGCAGGCGGAGGCTCTCAGGCGGGCGGGCCGGGCTGGCAATGCAGGGCCGCGTCACGCAGTTGCAGGTCCTCGTGGGGCGACCAGGGCCGGGCGTAGTCGCCGCGCTGCAACAGGAGTCGGTTGAGGGTCTGCTCGAAGTTGACGTGGTTCCGCGTCATGAGCAGATACTCGCGCCGTTCCAGCAGATGGGGGCAGTCGCAGGTGTTGGGCACCCAGACGTACTCACGCGAGCGCAGCGGGAAGCGGTTGCGGTAGGTCTGCTGCACCTGCACGTCGTAGCGCGTCTCGGAGCCAACGTAGCGCTTCGAGAAGATCCGGGCTCTGAAGACTGCCGGGAAGAAGCCCGCCCGCCGGTCAGTCGGTGAGAAGAGCCTCGGTCCCCCATCCCCCGGGTGCCCTGCAGCCCGCCCTTGTCCCCGGGACACGGACTCCGTGCGTTCCTCCTGGCGCGCCACCGCCGCAGTCCCAGGCTATCTGCCTGCAGCTCCTGTGGTGCGCAAACGAGGCACAGCCAGAGAGCTGCTTTATTTATTTATTTATTTATTTAATTTTATTTATATATTTATATAATTTATATTATTTATTTAAGCGCCGGCGTCATTTTCTTCCCGGGCCGTCCAAGCGACGGCAACAACAAGCTGCATAACGTCAATTTCTGTGCAGCCTGAATGGAGCCCGACATGGACGGACGGAAGGGAGGAACCGGCGCCGCGGGAGACCCGAGTTCTGTGCAGGTGTGCAGCAGACGCTCCCCGCAGCGCAGCCGGTCTCCCTCAGCCCAGCTGGGCAAGAGGGAAGAATACCTACCGAAGTCGCTGTTGCAGTAGTGGTGAAGGCGTTGCGACTTCCCTCTCGGCGGGTCGCACTTCCCACACCGTCCTGCAAGGGGGGGGGGGGAGAGAGAGACAGACAGACAGACAGAGACAGACACGGTTAGGGCCGCCTGGGCAGCTGCTGCCGCTACTAACAAGGAGAGCTTTGGCCTCCTCCTGCTGGATTAAACGCAGCATCCCATGGGGAAATTGGGGTGGGGGGGGGGGGAAGCAGTGTGCTTTTCTAACGGCCTAGAGACCCACCAGTTGTTCCTGGTCAAGCTGCCACCCCTCCGACCTGCATTCAAATGAGATGTGTAGTGGAACTGCCCCTCCACTCCACCAAACCAGCTGGCATCATCAGCCCCTAAAAGCCCCCCCACACACACACACAGACTCCTGCAGGTCGGAGGGGTGGCCAATCTCTACGTGGAAGAGGTAGAAGCCAAAGCCCTGAACTCCTTCACAGGAACCTCACCCACTCACTGGAATGGGTAATATGGAGAGATACTTGGGTCAAGATCAAAACACAGGAATTGGAAGCATTCACCAAACATGTCAGTTCGGTGGTCGGATACGTCAAATTCACACAGGGAGATGTTAAGGAAAAGAGTCTAGCCTTCCTGGACTTAAGGAAGACAGAAACTTAAAAACAAATTTACCGCCACCCCCCCCCCCCCCCCCACACACACAGATCACTATTTACATTTTTCTCTCCCAAAAAGTAGAGAAGGGAACTAGGGGATTAGCCATATTGGATTTAATTCTCACAAACAGAGATGAAATGATAGAAGGTGTCGAAGCCACAGGAACCTTGGGGGGAAGTGATCATGCAATATTGGAATTCAATATTCTGGAGGCACAAGCAATAGAACACAGCCAAACTAGAGTCTTGGACTTTAAAAGAGCTAATTTCAATAAACTTAGAGAGACCATGGGAAGAATTCCATGGATGAGAATCCTAAAGGGGAAAACAACTCAAGAAGCTTGGGAAATTTTGAAAAGTGAGATAATAAAGGCCCAGTCTAGTATAATACCAACAAAGAAGAAAAATAACAGCTCTCAAAAGAAACCAGCATGGCTGCATAAAGAACTCTCTGATAAATTGAAAGATAAAAAGGACAAGTATAAGAATTGGAAAGAGGGGCAAATAACTAAGTCAGAATATCAGCAAATAGCCCGTGCCTGCAAAGATGAAGTAAGGAAAGCTAAGGCTCAAAATGAACTAAGGCTTGCAACCAAAGTCAAAAATAACAAAAAATGCTTCTTTCAACATATAAAAAACAAGAAAAAAGTTAAGGAAATGATTGGTCCATTAGTGGGGGAAAGTGGCAAGAAGGTGACAAGCAATAGGGAGAAAGCAGAACTATTTAATTCATTTTTTGCATCTGTCTTTACACAAAGGGAAAAAACAGTCCAACCTACCCAAACCAGTGCCATAAAAAACAGAATAGAAACGCAAGTTAAGATAGGCAAGAAAATGGTAAGTGAGCACCTGTCCAGCCTAGACGAGTTCAAATCACCAGGACCAGATGGATTACACCCCAAGGTTCACAAGGAACTGGCAGATGTGATCTCAGAACCACTGAACTATATTTTTCAAAGATCCTGGAGCACTGGGGAACTACCAGAGGACTGGAAGAGAGCTGATGTAGTTCCCATCTTCAAAAAAGGGAAAAAAGTAGATCCAGGAAACTACAGACCTATCAGCCTGACCTCAATACCTGGGAAGATTCTGGAAAAGATAATCAAACAACAAATCAGCAAACATCTTGATGCAAACAAAGTCATCACTAAAAGTCAACACGGGTTTGTCAAAAACAGATCGTGCCAGACAAATCTTATTACATTCTTTGACCAAGTGACAAAACTAGTGGACCAGAGGAATGCTGTAGATATAATTTACTTGGACTTCAGTAAGGCATTTGATAAGGTAGATCACAACCTACTACTTGACAAGATAGAAAAATGTGGGTTAGATAGCATTACCACCAGATGGATTCGTAGCTGGCTGACAGGCCGTACTCAGCGTGTGGTCCTCAATGGAACCGCATCTACATGGAAGGAAGTGTGTAGTGGGGTGCCCCAGGGCTCTGTTCTGGGCCCAATGCTCTTCAATATCTTCATTAATGATTTGGATGAGGAGATAGATGGGGAACTCATCAAATTTGCAGATGACACCAAGCTGGCAGGAATAGCCAATACTCCAGAAGATAGGCTTAAGATACAGAAGGATCTGGACACTGGGCACTATCTAAGAAAATGAAATTCAATGGTGAAAAAAGTAAGGTTCTACATTTAGGGAGGAAAAATCAAATGCACAGGTATAGTATAGGTGGTACCTTGATCAATAGCAGTAACTGTGAGAGGGATCTCGGAGTCTTAGTAGACAATCACTTCAATATGAGCCAGCAGTGTGCTGCAGCTGCCAAAAAAGCCAACACAGTGCTAGGCTGCATTAACAGAGGGATAGAATCAAGATCAAGTGAAGTACTAATACCACTTTACAATGCTTTGGTAAGGCCACATCTGGAATACTGCATCCAGTTTTGGTCACCACGATGTAAAAAAGATGTCGAGACTCTAGAAAGGGTACAGAGAAGAGCAACAAAGATGATTAGGGGGCTGGAGGCCAAAACATATAGGGAACGGTTGCTGGAATTGGGTATGTGTAGTTTAACGAAGAGAAAAGTGAGGGGTGACATGATAGCAGTGTTCCAATATCTCAGGGGCTGCCACAAAGAAGAGGGAGTCAAGCTATTCTCCAAAGCACCTGAAAGCAGGACAAGAAGCAACGGATGGAAACTAGTCAAGGAGAGAAGCAACCTAGAACTAAGGAGAAACTTCCTGACAGTGAGAACAATTAACCAGTGGAACAACCTGCCTCCAGAGGCGGTGAATGCTCCAACACTGGAAGCTTTTAAGAAGAGACTGGACAGCCATTTGTCTGAAATGGTATAAGGTTTCCTGCCTGAGCAGGGGGTTGGACTAGATGACCTCCAAGGTCCCTTCCAACTTTATTATTATTATTATTATTATTATTATTTTGATTCCCAGCTGGGAATCCCACCCCCGGTCTGTGGACCAGTACTGGGCTGTGGCATGCTAGCAATTGGGCTGCACAAACAAACAAAGCCCCATCCGTGGGATGCAGGCAGCACAAAAAAACACACCCCCTCCGGTCCGCAGAAAAATCTCTCCAGATAACCGCTCCCTGGTGCCCCAAAGGTTGGGGACCTCTGCACCAGAGCACAAAATGGGAGCCATCACAATGCTACGCACCACTGGGCCGAAGGCCTGCCTACCAGCAAAGGACTAAAGCACATGAAGGAAGCCCTCAGCACGTGTGGCTGTCCCAGGTGGGCCTTCATCCAATCCCCCAAAAGACCCAGCAGAGCTCCTCCATGACAGACAAAGAAAAAGCAACACAATCGTTCCACACGTTGCAGGAATATTAGAAAAGGTTGGGAGGACCTTTAACCAACACGACACATGTGCAAACCTCAAACCCAAGAACCCACTAAGGCAGAAGCCGGTCAACCCCAAGAATAAAACACAAGAGGATGCAGAAGCGAAGTGGATGGTAAGCTGGAAAGGGGCCAGCAAAAGGTGAAGGCAGCTGTGGTCTGCTCTGGCTGGAGGGATCAGACGCCGCCCCCCCCTTGCGCCCTGCTTCCCCATCTAGGCACGCTCCCCACCCCGCCTTAAGGAGGATTTAGAGAAGCCAAAGGAGCCCCTTCAGAGAAGGCCGGTGTGTGTGTGGCGGGGGGTGGGGGTGGGAGAAGCCCAGCTGCGCAGGGAGAGTGAAGGAGCTGGGGATGCTTTGCCTTGAGAAGGAGGAAGATGGTTCCTTTGACCCTCTTAAGCAGTCTCGGTGAGGGTCACGTTCTTCCACGATCCAAAGTGCACAAGGGGGATTTAAGTTGCAGGAAGGCTGTTTCTGATTCAGCCTAGGGAAAGCCTCCTAACGGCAGTAGCCGTTTGATCACGGAAGGTGTGACAGATGTCCCTTTGCTGGATGGATCTGGCTGGAGGGCTTGTTTGAGCAGGGTGCAAGTGGATGACCTCAAGCCCACCCCCACACACACTCTCAGGGTTTGGGCTTGCCAGCTAAGGCGTCTCTGCCTCACAGGGATCTCTGCCTGCCAAGGCATGAGCATCCCTTACTATGGACTCCTTCCCCGGGAGCATGTGGCCTAGAGAGCCGGTGCCCACCCCACCCCCGCAAGGAAAACCTGACCCCTCTCTCTCGGGAGAGAGCCCTTTCCAAAGGACTGCCAGCTTGGTTTCTTATGAACTGCATTAACAAAGAATAAAGTAGCCTTTGGGGAGTTGGGGTGGCATCACTCAGCGAGAGGGCCTTTGGGGCCACAGCTGGGGCACGGGGCCAGCTGTTCCACCGAGAAATCTATCATGCCTCCCCTGCCCATCGCTTCTCTTCCTACGTCTGCCGGAGAAACCAAAACGAATGGTCCAGGGAATTGGGGGCTCCCCCCTCTGCGCCTGCCCCAGAGCTACCTGGTGCCGTAGGAGTCCTCAGGGGTGCTGGGGTGACCTTCTTCTGTGGTGCCTCCTTGGCCACCTCTTTGGCCTTGGTGAAACGTCGCGTCACTGCTATGGCTTCAGGAAAGTCTGCAGGCTCTTCTGGGTGCTGGGCTTCTATCTCTCTGGCCTGGGGTTGGCGCAGAGCATGGCCCTCCCCCTGTGCGCGGTGGGGGATCTGCTTCCTTGGCCCCCAGTACTGGTAGTCTATGCTGAGGTTCTCCTCCTGAAAAAGGACCTGGCAGTGGGATTGGGGGGGGGGGCGCGTTAGCAGAGTCAAGGGATACTTGCAAGTAGGGGCAGCTCCTCTCCAGCTGCCTCCCCTTGCAAAACTGCCCCCGGCCCCATACAATTCTCTTCCTCGCATACCAGTTGAGAGAACCAGCGGAAGCCAGAGACATGTTCTGTGTGCTGTTTCCCATGTCTCTAGGGTGAGGACCACAGATCAGAGGGTGGCCTGTCCCTCCCACCCAGCATTTAGTGTCCAGAGGTGGCCATCTTTGAAGGGGCTAAAAACAGTGATCCATGCTATCTCCTTTTTTGCTAAGGCAGGGGTAGGCAACCTTGGCTCTTTTATGATTCGTGGACTTCAACTCCTAGAATGGCTCCCAGCTAGCTCAGGAATTCTGGGATTTGAAGTCCACGAGTCATAAAAGAGCCAAAGTTGCCTACCCCTCTGCTAGGGGATCCCCTCTCTTCTCACCATGATAAACAGATCCTCGCTTGTGGGTCCGGCCGCCTCAAGGGTCTCGTGCCCGTTATCCGTGCGAGTGTAATGCCACTGGGTACCTGCAGCCTCGAATGCGCCTGGCTGATCCACGGCCCACTCCCCATTGAGGACATAATGCTGGTTTGCTTCCATCAGGGCTGCAGAGGGAGGGAGCACAGGAAGGGTTTTGGGTGGATGTGGGGCTCCGGAGAGAGAAAGCGGCAGAACTGCGGGGTGGGTGGGGAGGGCGAGGGCTTTGGTTTGGAAGGCTTGGAGAATCGGCCATCTGGGCTGCTGTGCCAAGGGCTGGACTGGTCAGCAGAGAATGTGGGGGCTGCATCCCCTTTGCCTCAGCTTGAATGTGAGTGAAAACAGCCATGACTATGTCTGTGTGTCCAGCGTGGAGCAGAAAGATGACGGCTGAACTCCCAGATGTGGGGGGGAGGGGGAGTGCCTCTGGTTCTCCACTTTCTTACTCCGGGATGCACAGAAGTGAAAAGGCCCCAAAGCAGGAAGCAATTGGGGGGGAGGAGTTTGCAGAAGGGAGCGACAGAAGAAGTGCTGTCCCTCTGCTTTGGACAATCATTTAACTGAAATGGAATAGGGTTAGGGTCTCCTGCTCAAGCAGCGGGCTGGACTAGAAGACCTTGAAGCTCCCTTCCAGTTCTATTATTCTATGTTCCATGCTCTTTCGAGGAGCCCGGGGGGGGGGGGGGGGGTGGACAGCACCTACAGCTGCAGTGCTCTCTGAGGAGGGGAAGGCTGTCCCGGATCTGGCCAGGAGAGGGAATCAACCGTGCCCTGCCCTTCCCTGCGGCCGAGGCGCCCACAAGTGGGCCCTGCTGAATGTGGAGGTGGCGTTTTGTTCCCGTGCCCGCAGGCTGCTTTGGGGCATCTTCCTTCCTGAGTGGGAAGCCCTCCTGCACTCACGCCCAGCAGAGGAGGGGGTCACCTCTCTGGGGTGGCACGCTAGGCCCACCCTCCAGAAATGGACCACGGCCAGCTGAAATTCAAGCGGTCCAGCGGCCTCCTCCCCTGAGGCCATTACGTCCATGGCTGCGACTGGTTTGCTTAGCCCAGCTCCTCTCCTAGCACGCTGAGCCTCCTCCCGGGGTGGGTTGGGGCTCCAGGCTGTGCATTGGGGAAAACTAGGGCTTGGCAGGATTGGATGCCTGTTGCCCCTCCCTCCCTCCCTCCCTCTCCTTAACCTCCAGCTGCCTGCTGGGATCCCTCCCCCTTCCCCCATGGCTCTGGCAAGAGAGGCCGACTGGGGCCAAGGAGGAAGCGCTGGGGCCGACCCGAGGGAAGGACAGACCTACCAAGGTAGTTGGGGCTGTGGTCGATCACCCTGATCTGTCTGGCTCCGGCTGGGATCCGGGTCACATTCCTGTACCCAAAGAAACCTGTTGGGAACAATCAGAGGAGAGCCAGTCAGAGAGAGGCAGAGGCCGGGGAGACCCGAGGGGTGGGGTCCCAGGGGAAGTGGGACTTGTGCTGGGGGGGGGGGACTCCTGGGTGGCTTTCCAGGGCTGCTGCTCCCCCCCACACTGCCTTTGCAGCTGTTCCCCGACTCCTTGCTTTTGGAAGATTGGGACCTCCGGCGATGGTGCTCACTCAGAAGAGGTCTTGGCCCTGATGCTGGATGGCTGAGACAGCTCGATGCCTCCTCCAGGGCACCTCCCAGGACCTTGCTGTTCCTGCAAACCTTCCCTCATTTCCACCCCTTCCATGTTGTGATTAAGTGCCATCAAGTCATCTTCCACTCCTAGTGAGCACTTCCTTCCTCTTCCCCTCTCCTTCCTTCCTTCCCTTCACCTTCTCTGAACTTCTCCCATCTTTCAGCTTCTTACCAACCATCAGCCTGGCCCTCAAAAGACGTTCACGCTCTTCCTGCCTGTCATTGGTAGCTTCGCCTGCTTTGTTTTCTCAATCCAGTCCTTGTGAATTTTCATGATGCAGACACCTCAGCGTGCTTCTCTCCTTCGTTTTTGTATTCATGTTTCAGCACTGTTTTCTTCTTGATCCTCCTCGTCACCCGCTCTCCTTCATAAGCTCCTGGCTTCTAGTTTTCGTTCAGTTTCTTCTGATGGCACCCTAACCCATCCTCTTTTTCTTGACTACCAATTATGTCATTCCATCCACTTCTAGACCCATCCTCACATGGTGGCAGGAAAGGTGACGTGAAAATGCCCGACATTTTTGAGGACCCCCTGGGCCATGCCAGGGTCTCCATGCCAATTCAAGGACTGGAGGGGTGCCCATGAATGCAGCTCCGAGGAAGGGCCCATTTTCTATCTATTTCTTCTGGAAGATTAATCGAAGGCTGCCTCTTTCTCCTCCTTCACCCTCTTTCCTTTCCCCCCCCCCCAGGCCCTCCCAGGGCCCAGAAGACAGCCTGCCTCCTCACAGTCTGGGCAGCCACTCTCAAAAAAGTTCAGCCTGAATCTAAGCCTGCTCTTAGATTTAGGGCCATTTCTTTGCCGAGTGGGCCCAGCTCTCCTGTCGTTCTCTGCACTTCCAGCCTCCCCCTCCCCTACTTCCTTCACGCATCCTTGGCTCTCCTGTTGTCAGAATCCACTGCAGCAGCTTCCCTGCACCACCCACGGGCATCCCCCCTTTCAGGGGCAGACCTGCAACCTCCCAGTGTTGCACACCCTTTATTTCCTGGTGTGCACTTGTCAGCTCCGGTCCATGAGATTGTACAAGAAGTGTGCAGGAGGTGGGATGGGACAAGAGGGCACAATCTGCAACTGTGTCATTTGCACAGTGGTGCAGTTTGGAAAAAGTTCAAAGAAGAGCAACTAAGATGATCAGGAGCCTGGAGACTAAAACATAGGAAGAACGGCTGTGGGATTTGAGTCTGGCTAGTCTAAGGAAAAGAAGAAATAGGAGAGACGTGATAGCAGTGTTCCAGTGTCTGAGGGGCTGTGTTGTGATTCAGGGTCAGCCTATGGGTTCGGCAATTGGGTCGGACAATTCAGAGGAGGAGGAGGGGGGTGTTGGAGAGCTTGCTGAGGGTGTTGGAGAGCTTGCTGATGATGGCCTTGAGGCTGCACAGAGCCCTCAGCCAGGCCCCTCCCATCTGGTTACGACGCAGACCCAGCTGAGTGAGCCTAACAGCGTGGATGAAGATGACCCACAACTGGCCCTGTTCAAGGACGCCTGATGCAGGAGGCAGTCAATCAGGAGTAAACAGAGGAAGGCAATGGGGCACCTCAGAAGGAGGCAGAGAGAAGCCACGCCCTGAACTATTTAAAAGGGGAATGTGTGGGAGGGCTGGTTTGCTGAAGGCAACCGTTTGAATAGCTCCTGTTTCATGGTTCGTGTCTTGTTTTGCTCAGTTTTATGTTAATAAATTTGGCAGACTTAGTTCCAGCCTCTTGCTGTTTGTAAAGGGGTTGTCCCTGCCTTTTCTGCTGGTACAGAACAGGATGCCACAAGGCAGAGGGGGCCAGGTTGTTCACCCAAGCACCAGAGGGCAGGACGAGAAACAATGGTTGGAAACTGATCAAATAGAGAAGCAACCTGGAATTAAGGAGAAATTTCCTGACAGTGAGGACAATCAACCAGTGGAACAGCTTGCCTCCAGAAATCGTGGGCGCCCCATCACTGGAGATTTTTAAGAAGAGGCTAGACAGTCACTTGTCTGAGATGGTATAGGTTCCCCTGCTTGAGCGGGGGGCTGGACTAGAAGACCTCCAAGGTCCCTTCCAGCTCTATTCTATTCTGATGCCATCCAGGGCCTCTTCCCAAACCTTGCTGTGCTTGCAAATTCTCCCTCATTTCCACCACTTCCATGTTGGGATTATGTATCCAGGACAGATGTGCCTGGATACGCATCATTGAGACTAATTCCACACTTGCCCTCTTGGTAAATTTCACAAACTCACAATGCGTCTCCCGTCTTCACACATTCTTAACCGTCCTGCTTTTGGCCTCAGGGGTACCTGCCCATTGCCTAGGATTATTTTTGTGTTGTTCTCGCATGCCAAGAATGCTGAGACTTTGGTGCCCATCAAGGACCGCTTGGTGCCCCCCCCCCGTGGGCAAGAATCAGTTGCAAAAGGCTTCAGCTGGTTAGAAGGACAGTGCCAGGTGCTCGGCCTGCAAGCCTGGAGATGAGGCTCCTAGAGGGCACCAGGCATCACCAGGCGTGGCAGATGGGCGAAACCCGCCTTCAGGACAGCCCCGGCCAGCCAGCAGAGCAGCAGCAGGGGAGGAAGGGAGGGGTGTAGGTTGGGGGGAGAAGGAGGAGGAGGAGAGGCAGGGGGCTGGGTTGACAAAAGCCAAAGCTTCACCCACGTCAGCGCATTCAATCACCAGAGGCGGGAATCGCCGCCCGGAAGGCTTCCTGGACGAAGACGCAGGACTCGCTCCTGCCCCCACAGACGCCACAGGTATCGGCCAGCGCCCCGGAGCCCAAGATCCCATCACAACCGGCTCTCTGAGGGATTGGAGAAAGGGTGGCAATTAGAGGTGCCCGGAAGGGACGCCCCTTGTTATGGGGGGATGGAGAAAGCCCACTGCCCCTCGGTGTTGCAAGGCTGCCCTACATCCCTTGGCCACTAGAGCAGCTGCCAGGGGATCTCCTGGGATGGGGCAGAGAAACCCTCCCCAGAGAAAGTGCTTCTCCTCTTCCTCCCCCTCCCCCTTAAAGGCAAGTGCTTGCTTTGTGGGTGGGCTGCTCTTCCTCCTGAGCGCTGCACAACACCCGTAACTCATTCAACAATGAGGCAGCAACGCCTCCTCGGTTTGCCATACGCCTCACTTGTGTGGACTTTTGTTTTTTTTTCTTGCTGCGTTTGGAGAATGACGGCTGAGGACAGCCCAATGCTGGAGAATAGGAGGATCTGGGCCGTGTATCCTTCCGGTGGCCAAAAGCGGGCAGGGCCAGACCCAGCCCAAGAACAACATTGGACAATCCAGCCAAAGTTAGTTCTTTATTTACTCACACCACAGACAGAATCTTGCCGGACTAACCTTTACTGCCCTCAGCTGAACGGAGTTTCTAGGGGGGGCTCTCCTCAATCTCTTCCTCTGCCTCCATCCTGCTCTGGGCTGTGCTGCCACTTCTCCTCCGCCCCGCCCCCCGCCCTGGAAATTCTCTGGCGCTTCCATCACACCCCTCCCCAACAGGCACAACCCGTCGTATCCGATGCCAGCGGACTCACCAAGCACCGGCCACTGATGCAGAGGTCTGGCGATGCTGGGCTGCAGAGGGTTCCGTCCAGGACTCGGCCAAAGCTGTAGTAAAAATTGTGTCCCACCGCGAGGCAGTTTAGGTCACAGAGGTTGGCAGCTGGGGGAGCGAAGGAGGCAGAGGGGGCATGAGAGCCAGGCCTGTCCATTTGATTGGGGGCAGGGGGGTTGGCCTAAAGGTCACAGTGCTAGACCAGGACGGAAGTTTTTCAGTCCCTCTCACTGCCTTTGCTCCAAGGGGCTGACCAGATTGTGCCCCCCGCCCCCCCCCAACTGACTTTCCTCTGGGCCTGGACAGCCAGAGTCAAGGATCCTGGTTCACTTTCCCCTCAGGTTGAAGGAAATGTTTTCAAACACTTTGTCCCCTTTCAGCAAATCCCCACCCAGGCAATTGTAGGGTTGTGTGTGTATGTGAAGCATGCAACACACACAGATCTAGTGTTCCCGGCAGAGTCCCGATTTCTGGGGCGACTTTGGGAGTTCAGCATTTGTTTTGGCCCCACTGATGCCCTGTTACCTATTTGTGCCCCCTTCTCACAACGCACCTCTTGGGGAGGTGTTGTGACCCTGCTGAGCTGGTCTGTTATTCAGAGGTCACTGACTCTCCATGCTTGTCCCAATAAACGGAGTCCCACATCATTTGGGGTTTGGGATCCCAGCACAGGATGAACCAAGCAGAAGCAGAAGGCAGAAGATGTGGGCTGAATCCTGCCCTCTTCTCCCCCAGCCCTTCCCTCTCCCAGGCCGTTTCCAAGAATGCAGCTTCTCAAAAAGGGCCTGTGTGAGGCAAGCGGGGTGTGTGTGTGTGTGTGTGTGTGTGTGTGTGTGTGTGTGTGTGTGTGTTTCTACCCCTCTTCACAAGGCTCTGAGGCTCCATCAACTGATGTCACTCTACTGGATCTTACAGGAGAAATGACCCTGGCAGATACCTTATCCTAAGCCCTGTAGGATGTGAAGTGGGTCCAATGTCAAAAACCACACAAACAAGCCACCAACCCCCCCCCCCTCAGCTGGGGCTAGTCTAGCCTATATAATCTTTTAGCCCCCCCCCCCCTCCCTCTGCCAATCTCAATCTCTAGAGGATGAAGCTCAGTGGCCATTTGCAAGAGCAAAAAATTTAACTCCTCCTGCTCAGGTCACTGGCTAATCTGCCTCTTCCTGGGATTTCCACTCTGAGGAAAGTGAGGGTGGAAAGAGACCCACGGCCAAGGGCCCCCCCCCCCAAATGAACTTGAGGACTTGGCTCCCCTCCCCGATGCTCTCACCTCCATGGAAGGGGACCCACTGGTACTGGGCTTGCCCCCCTGGGATGGGCCTGCTGTTGTAGAGAGCGCACTGCATCGCCCTGAAGGGTACGGTGCCAGCTGGGCAGGCCTGCGAGAGAGGGAGGGGGGAGGGGGAGGGGGAGGGAGGGGGGAGGGAGGAAGAGGGAGGGAGGGAGAGAGAGAGAGAGAGACAGAAAGACAAAGACAGAGAGGGGAGGGGAGGGGAGGGGAGGGGAGGGGAAGGGAGAGGACCACTGTTAGAACATGCCTGCAGGATGGAAAGAAAAGACACACCCAGGACGACTTCCTTCCTTTCCTCATTCATTCCTTTGTTTGTTTGTTCGTTTATATATGGCAGGCCCCAGACTAGGCTGCCCAGAAGAGTCAACAATACCAAAGAAGAACATGGACACTACATTCCAGAATCACAGAATAATAACATTGTAATAAAACTTAGAAAACTTCAAAAGCACCACATAAAAGTTCATAAATAACAGCAGGGCCTCTACCACTATAGATAGTCCTTGATTTATGACTGCAATAGGGAATGAAAAATTCATCTTTAACTGGTGGGGTCATTAAGCACCTGTTCCTAGAGCTTTTTTCCTACCATCCTCGAGTGAATCACGCATGATTGTTAAATTTGACATCAGGTGACCGCAACTTGCAACTGGCTTTCCTGTTGACTTTGGGGATGCTGCTGAGTGCGATCAAGCAGCTGCAGGATGCTCTGAATGTCGCAAATGTCCACCAGTTGGCCGAACTCCCAAATCATAATCACATTGTGGAGATGCTGCAATGGTCGTAAGTGCGAGGACTGATTCATTGCTTTTTTCAGTACCACTGTTGCTGCAAATGAATGATTGTTATGCAAGGACTACTTGTACAACAATAAAATCAACAACTAGCTTCACACGTCAACATATCAACTATGTTGATTCCTAACAGTGAGAACAATCAACCTGTTGAACAGAAGTTGCCTCCAGAAGTTGTGGGTGCTCCATCACTGGAGGCTTTTAAGAAGAAACTGGACAGCCATTTGTGCAAAATGGGCATAGAGTCTCCTACTTGAACAGGGGTTGGACTAGAAGACCTCTAATGTCTCTTCCAACTCTTATTATTCTGTTATTGTGTTAACTATGATCTGTTTACAAAAGTCCTAGAATACAAGGCTGGATGTTAACTATGCATCTTGAATGTAAGCACAAACCCACATGGCCCCCAGTGCTGTTTTGCCTACCAGAAACTTTGGGCAGAAATTGGTCCCTGCATTCTGGACCCACTCTGAGTGACCCAGTGGCCTAGTGGTGAAGACGATCGCCTCCCACTCAGGAAGTTGAAAGCTCAGTCCTAGGTAGTGGCAGATGTTTCTCGCAAAGAGAAAGGATCGGCTGGGAACTCAGGAAGGGCATCCGGCCAGTAAATCTCAGCTCCATTCATTCTGTCACGCCAACTCCACCCCAGACTAAGGGATCACACGGTCATAGAAAAGGGGGGGAAATCCAGACCCATAATAATCTGGAGGGGTTCCCCATTTATGAGGAGGAGGCCCAGGCAGCACTCAGCTGACCTGTCTCTCCATACCTTGGATGTGCACTTGTGTGCTGCACGTTTCTGGTGACCACAAAGGCCACACAGAGACCACAGGACTGTTGGATTTTCCCCCAGACCATGCCAGCAAAGGTTCCCTTGGGCATCCGAGGACTGTGGTTAAACCGGGACCCCCAGGTGCCTTTTTCCTTGCACACACACACCCCCACCCATGACTAATGTTTGCAAGAGGCTTCCAGCCTCTTGGCTAAGCTCCCTGTCAAGACAGGCAGAGTAGGGGAGAGAAGGGTACTCACTTCCCGCTCACAGACGCGATACTGCCTGGCCTCCGCTCTGCAAGGGTCTTCTCCAGGAAGCCTGTGGCCCAAGAAAAACAAAACAACAGAATAACAGAAGAGTTGGAAGGGATCTTGGAGATCTTCTAGTCCAACTCCCTCCTCTGGCAGGAAGCCTTGCACCATTTCAGACAAGTGGCTGTCCAATCTATTCTTAAAACTTCCAGTGTTGGAACAATCACAACTTCTGAAGGCAAGGCACTGATTAATTGTTCTCAGTGTCAGGAAGTTTCTCCTTAGTTCCAGGTTGCTTCTCTCCTTGATGAGTTTCCATCTGTTGCTTCTTGTCCTGCTCTTCAGGTGCTTTGGAGGACAGGCTGACCCCCTCTTCCCTATGATAGCCCCTGAGGCGTTAGAAGACTGCTATCGTGTGGTCCCTGGTCCTTCTTTTCACTAGACTAGACATACTCAATTCCTGCCACTGTTCTTCGTATGTTTTAGCTTTGAGCCCCCTAATCATGTTTGCTGCTCATCTCTGCACTCTCCAGAATCACAACATCTTTTTATATTGTGGTGACCAAAACTGGGTGCAGTATTACCAAGCCATTATAAAGTGGTATTAACACTTCACTTCTGTCCCTCTGTTAATACAGGTTAGGATTGTATTGGCATTTTTGGCAGCTGCAGCACATTGCTGGAGTCCAAGATCCCTCTCACAGTTACTGATGTTGAGCCAAGTTTCACCTAAACTGTACCTGGACATCTGATTTTTCTTGCTTAAGTGTAAAACCTTACTTTATTTAATTTTGTCAGAGAGGGCCCAGTGTTCAAGTCTGTCAATATCCATTTGGATCCTGAGTTGGTCTTCTGGGGTGTTGGTTATTCCTGCCAGCTTAGAGTCACCTGCAAATTTGATTCTATTCCCTCGTCTAAGTCATGTATGAAGATGTTGAAGAGTCCTGGGCCTAAGACAGAACCTTGTGGTATCACACTGCTCACTTCCCTCCGTGTAGACTACTTGTTCAGTATGGTTAAGGACTACTTGTTTGAGTATGGTTTGTCAGATAGTTACAAATCCATCTGGTGGTGATATTGTCTATCCCACATTTTTCTAATTTACCAAGAAGTAGGTTGTGGTCTACTTTGTCAAATGCCTTGCTGAAATCCAAATAGTGTATACTATGTTCAGAGCATTTTGCTGGCCCATTAATTTTGTCACTTTGTCAAAGAATGAAATAAGATTAGTTTGGCATGATCAGTTTTTAGCAAACTTGTGCTGGCTACTAATTATACGTTTATTTGCTTCTAGATGTTCACAGATCTGGCTTTTGATTATTTTTTCCAGTATCTTCCCAGGCATTGATGTTAGGCCAATTATTCTGTAGTTTTCTGGGTCTGTTTTTCTCCCTTTTCTGAAGATGGGAACCACATCAGGTGTTTTCCAAACCTCTGGTAGTTCCCTGGTGCTCCAGGATTTTTGAAAGATATGGTGAAATGGTTCTGAAATAACATCTCCCAGTTTTTTCAGAACTCTGGGATGTAATCCATCAGGTCCCAGTGATTTATATTCATCAAAATCAGACAAAATCAGATATTCTTGCTTATTTTAATTTTTATTTCTAGTCTTTTACAGCTATGTGTTGATAGGTTGGGCTATAGTTTTTTTGCATGAAAACTGATACAAAGAATGAATTAAGCAGTTCTGCTTTCTCTCTGCTGCCTGTTATTTCCTTGCCATCTTCTCTCTTTAGTGGACCGACTGTTTCCTTGACATTTTTCCTATTTATATGTTGAAAGAAACTTTTTTTATTATCCTTGACTTTTGTTGCAAGTCTTTGTTCATTCTGAGCCTTTGCTTTCCTGACTTTCTTTGGAGATTCAGGCTATCTGCTGATATTTTGCCTTAGTTATGTGTCCCTCTTTCCATTTTTAGTACTTGCCCTTTTCATCTTTTAGTATATCAGAGAGATCTTTGTGCTGCCATGCTGGTTTCTTTTTGAATTTCTTGATTTTCTTTTTTGATGGTATCATGCTGGATTAGGCTTTCATGATCTTTTTTTTCAGTTTCCCACGCTTCTTGAGCTGTTTTCCCCTTTAGGATTTTTATCCATGAAATTTTGCTTAGGCTCGCTCTGAGTTGTTAATATCCTCTCTTTTAAAGTTTAAGACACTGGTTGGATTATATTCTGTTGCTTGTGTTTTCATTATATTGAATTCCAGTATGACGTGGTCAGTGTGGTCCAAGGTTGGGGCAACTCCAGCTATTTTTTATCACTTCTTCTCTGTTAGTAAGAACTAGGTCCAGGATAGCTTTTCCTCTGGTTCCCTCCTCCACCTTGGGTGACAAAGTTGTTGGCTAGGTTGGTTAGGAATCTGTTCGATCTCCTGCTCGCTGCAGAGTTTGTCTCCCAGTTGATATCAGGATAATTGAAGTCTCCCATTACTACCGCTGGGTGAGATCATCCGTGGCTTTGGGGTGAGGTATCACCAATATGCCGATGATATCCAGTTGTTTATCTCCACCCCGAGCCAACCCAGTGATGCCCTTGACGTAATGTCCCGGTGCCTGGAGGCGATGTGGGTCTGGATGGGAAGGAACAGGCTCAGGCTGGACCCCTCCAAGACCGAGTGGCTGTGGATACTGGCATCTCATATTGTCCAACATGTTCCATCTCTTTTGATGGGGGGGGGGAGCTATTGCTGAACTATGGTTATTATGGACAGTTCACAATATGTACAGAAAGCAAAAGAACTACTAGAAGACAAAGAAAATTACATCCCAATCAGCACTTACAGAATACTAAAACTAGACAACTCGATCAAGAGGACTCCAGGTGAGCTTGCTGGGAAAGGCCAAATTACCAAAGAGAAGCAGGGGTGGATGAGAAGCCGCGGATCCATCCTCCTGTGTCTCTGTGGGGGCCCTAAAATACACAAGCCTGAAATACCTCTCCGTCCATGTGCATCATTCCTGGGGACCCCCCATCGACAACATCACAAAAGAAATAACAAAAAAGCTCTTAGGCACTTCACAAGCCTGAAGCACACACGTGGTCAACTCCCCACTGCATGGCCCTCAAGCAGTCAGGGTCTCCTCTGATGTCGGGGCCCCTTTCCACAGATCTGGAATGACCACATTGCTCCACGGCACAGCCGACTTAACTAAACACATGAAGATCGAAACACCCAGGATTATGGATCTCATAAACCTCTGCCTAACCACACACTTCCAGTTTGATGGACAAACTTACCAACAAATTGAAGGCACACCTCTGGGACCACTGCTTTCAGGACTTACAATGGAGGTTATTACACAGCGTCTGGAAGCCATAGCACTCCCACAAACACAATCCAAAACATGGATCAGACATATAGATGATACTTCACCACAATAAAGGACCAATTAGAAAACACACAAACACACTACCATCAACAACATCTTCAAAGGAATTCAGTTTACCAGAGAAGAAAACGACTCACTGCCATTCCTGGCCATCCTGATCAGCAGAGACCACAGTGGCAAACTGGAAACACAAGTGTGCAGAAAAACCACCCTCACCACTACCAAAGCAACAACCCAGCCTCCCACTAGAGAAGCTGTGTAAGAACTTTACTTAGATGAGCACAAATTCACTGCAGCAACCTCGAAAAGGAAACAGGACATCTATATAGCATATATAGAATATTGGAACAAAGTGGATATCCACACAACTTTATCAAAAAGTGCCTGACCACTCAACCCAATACAGCACAATCAACCCAAGCCCTAAAACGGATCACACTGCCATACGTACATCAAGATCTCAGAAACAGACTATATTACAACCACAGGGACTCAGCACAGCACACAAGCCAACTAAAGCCCCACCCCACACACAAACACCCTAAGTAAAGCAAAAGGAACAGGCGTCATCCACACACACAACGCAGTGAGTGCAACAGCCACTGTGTGGGGCAAAAGGGCAGATGGCCGGCAGAGCTCACCCAGGAACACCAGTGAGCAGTCAGAAGACAAGATAAAAACTCCTTAACGTCACAACATGCGGACAGGTTTGACCGTAGTTTCAGCTGGGAAACTGTGACCATCCTAGGCCAAGCCCAAAAATGCTAGAGAATTTCTAGAAGTCTGGCACTCTGACAAATTGGGCATCAGTAGACACAAAGACGTAAACAATGTCTACATGCAAAAAGACACAGTCAACCCAGCCAAAAAGGGAGCCAAAAGATGAAAACCTCTCCTCACCAGCCATCAGCACCCAGAGGAGACAGATTACAGATTACTGAGCCTTGGTGGAGCAGTGGGCTGATGCCTCCTTAAGTAACACCAGCTGCCTGCAATTAGTGCAGGTTCTCATCCCACCAGGCTCAAGGTTGACTCAGCCTTCCATCCTTCCGAGGGAGGTAAAATGAGGACCCAGATTGTTGGGGGCAATAAGCTGACTTTGTAATAATGCCGCTTGGGTGTGTGTGTGAAAGCCCTAACAAGCAGGCATATACATAGAATGAAGGCTACTGCTAAGCTTGTAAGCCGCCCTGAGTCTTCGGAGAAGGGCGGGATATAAATGTAATAAAAATAAAATAAATAAAAATAAAAAAAATCAGAGCAACAACCAAGAAGTAAACAATGCCCCAATCCAGGAACTGCCAAACAAGCCAACAGTAAACATCCTAACCAGAGAACCTCCGAGACCATCCTCCACCAACTCTGACAATGCGAGGCACCAGAATACAAACTAAGGCCAAACTCTACTCCCTTCTAACACTGAGGATGTTGCCTAGTTGCAAGAAAGCAGCCCCATTCAGAGGGCACCAGGGACCCCCTGGAAGCGCCAGTTCTAGAAGAGGAAGCCGGATCAGCCCTTTAGTCATTGCGGGGCTGGAAGGCCAAAGGAATTGATGGAAGACCCAGTGAAACGTGGCAACCAACCAAAGAAGACCAGACTATGAGAAGCAATTCTGGAGAACATCATCATTTTTGTTGTTTTATATTCTGACTTAGCCTGTTCCCCTCCTACAAACCCTCCACTGCAACTCTGGGACTGCATTTAATGGGGGGGCGGGGGGAATAGCCAACAGTTTAGAAGAAGGATCTCGGCAGACTTGATTACTGGGCCCTATCCAAGAAAATGCAATTCAGTGGTGAAAAAAAGCAAGGCATTACACTGGGCAAGAAAAACCACATGCCCAGGTATAGAATACGGGGTCCTAGCAACTGTGAGAAGGATCTAGGGTCCTAGTGGACAATCCCTTAAGTATGAGTCAGCATTGTGCTGCAGCTGCCAAAACAGCCAGTGCAGTCACTAGGCTGCATCATCAGAGGGCAAGTATCAAGGTCACATGAAGTGGTAGCACCGCTGTGTACTGCACTGCTCTGATTACACTTGGAATACTTTGTCTACTTTTGGTCACCACAATACCAAAAAAAAAAGATGTTGAGACTCTGGAAAGGGTGCAGAGAAGAGCAACAAAGATGATCAGGGGACTGGAGGCTAAAGCATATGATGAACCATTGCTGGTATTGGGGGTATAGCTAGTTTAATGAAAAGAAGAACTAGGGGTGACATAATAGCAGTCTTCCAATATCTAAGGGGCTGCTACGAAGAGGAGAGGGTCAACCTATTCTCCAGAATGCATGAAGGCAGGACAAGAAGCATCGAAACTAATCAAGGAGAGAAGCAACCTAGAACTAAGGAGAAATTTCCCGACAGCGAGAACAATTAACTAGACTGAGGAACGGCTTGCCTTCAGAAGTTGTGGCTGCTCCATCACTGGAGGTTTCTAAGAAGAGACTGAACAGCCACTTGTCCAGAATGGCCTAGCTGGGGTCTTCTGCTTAAGCAGGGGGTTGGACTAGAAGACCTCCAAGGGTCCCTTCTGACATTACTGTTATTCTCATATTCTGTATTCGGGTGGATCTTTCCCCTGAGCTACTATGTTTGCCCACCTGATACACCTCCGGATCCGGAAGGAAACGCCGTCCCCGCAGGTGCTGGAACAACCACTCCAGCTGCCCCAGTGTGTCCACGTCCCGCTGGCTGGCTGGTGTCGCTGCTGGGGCTCTGATTCCCGGCCAAGGTCCAGTGGGCCATTGTTTCTCCCCTACTTAAAAGAAGACAGCAAAGTCACCACAGAGGAGACAGGCACCAGCCCAGCACCACTCAGCACAGCCTCTGATGTGTGTGTTACTTCTGACTGCCACATTTGGCTGTCTCTCGCTTGGAAGCAAGGCTACATCTTCTCCTCCATGCCATCCTGGGGCAACCTCTTAGGATGTGCCCAGCTAGCCCTTGGCAGTGCGTGTCAGTGAGCGACGGGGGCCGGAGCGCGCCTGTGTGCAAATGAAGAGGAAAGCTGTCCAAGAGGGGGGAGGCTGGTGTCTCTGGCAGGACAGGGCGACCTCCTGAGAGTGGCCAGTCCTGGCTCCCGACAGGCTTTGCTCCTCCCCCATCCTGGCTCCAGCCACGGATGGGCGGCTGGCCAGTGTAACTCCCTGCTTTGCTGGCTACGGCGGGGGAGGGGGTTCCCTCTCTGAAGCTGCTGGGGCAGTGGGTCAACCGTCGAGGCTCTTGACCGAAGAGGTGGGGCTGCTGTGTCTCTGAGAACGCTTCGGGTGCCCCTTCCTCCCTACAATGAGCAGCTTCCTACAGATCTTGGCCATCCCTCTCTTGCCTCTTCTCTCCTGATTAGTGTCCAGTGAAGATGGCGGGTGGCATTTCCTGGCCTGCTTCCTCTCTGGTCCGATGGACCGATAGAGGGCTGCTCTGCTGTGAGCCTCTGGATGGAGCCTCCCCCCTCCCCATCTTTTGCTCTGCCTGCCGGCGGGCAAAGAACAAACAAGGGGGAAATCCCCCCTCTCTGTGCAGGCGTGATCTGGTCCAGAGAGGCCATGCCTAGTCCCATTAGTCAGCCCTGCTCTCCCTCCCCTCCATTTTGAGGGGGCTACCGGATGCCCTCCCACCCCCGGAGGCCGAGCTGTCTTCCAAGGGAGGGCTTGGCCTGGCCTTGTGCTGCTGAATGACCGCTGCCAGAACAGCTTGTGGGTGACTGTGGTGCAGAGGGCATCTTTCCCTCCCAGCTTTCCCTGACAGTGGCATCCCCCCTCCCCCTCCCCTGCTGCAGAGGCCAAGTGCAGAGGCAGCTGGGGAGGGGAAGAAGACCCCCCCCCAATGGTCTTCACCGTCTCCTCCGCCCTCAGACCAAGATGGCTGCTGCTGGGAGGGGGGTGGGAGGGAGCCCTCTTGGAGCCTGCAGCTGAGCTATCTTGGGCAGCGGGTAACTGCACCTGGTTGCCCAGTTTTTGCCACCTTTGGTTCCTTGTGTTTATGATGGCATTGTTTTATTATCTTTCTGTTTGGCCCTCAGTGGGAATTGGATGGCAAACAAATTTATGAAACAAACAAACTAACGGCTCTCTCTCAAACTGGAGTAAAAGTGATTGGCATAAAGATTCTGTGTCTCTTCAAGAACAGATCACGATGGGTGCCAGCTGTGTCAGCACTTGGTTGGCTGCTCAGCACCCGTGAGTACTTTTCTGAAGCATTTTGTTGCACCCAGGCCTCTGGTAGCCACGAGAAACATGGCTTCTCAGTGCACTGACCAAATTTTCTTGGGAAAAAATGAAGGACAAGGCTGGAGAAAGAGGCTTATAAGGATTAAGAAAATGCTAATCACTTAAAATATGAGCCAGCTGTGTGCTGCAGCTGCCAAAAAAGCCAACACAGTGCTTGGGTACATCTATTTTAATGAAGAGAAGGATGGGGTGACATGATAGCAGTGTTCCAATATCTCAGGGGCTGCTCCAAAGAAGAAAGAATCAAGCTATTTTCCGAAGGCAGGAGAAGAAGCAAAGGATAGAAACTAATCAAGGAGAGAAGCAACCTGGAACTAAGGAGAAATTTCCTGACAACGAGAACAATTAACCAGTGGAACAACCTGCCTCCAGAAGCTGTGAATGCTCCAACACTGGAAATTTTTAAGAAGAGACTGGCCAGCCATTTGTCTGAAATGGTATAGGGTTTCCTGCCTGAACAGGGGGTTGGACTAGATGACCTTCGAGGTCCCTTCCAACTATTCTATTCTATTCTATTCTATTCTACTCTACTCTACTCTACTCTACTCTACTCTACTCTACTCTACTCTACTCTACTCTACTCTACTCTATATTCCATTCCATTCTAAACTTTGCTTTAGAAAGGAAAATTCAAGAACAAAACAAATAACTGATGATGAGCTCCAAATCCAGCTTTAAATTAATAAAGATTAAAAATATTTAAAAAACTAACACAAAGTGAAATATGTAAAAAAGTGCAGAGAATTTTTTAATAAACACACACAAGAGGGGAAATCATAAAGAAGTGATTCCCCTTTTATCAAGACAATTTCAATAACTTATCACTTTCTCTTATCCTGTTACAAAAGACACTTTTCCTCTCTGTGTCTCATCTCTTATCTACCAGTTCTTGAAGCTTCTTCATTCAGTGCTACTCAATAACAAAAGTCCATCAAGAGTTACAAGAAACAACACTTATATATTAACCTCAATCAAATAAACCAACCGTATATCCCTTTATTTTTAACAGTCATTTATCATTTCCCCCAGAAAACATAGCTTGTCATTTTCTTTACCAGGATTTCTTGGGAGATTTTGTCAGTCTGGAGTCCTTACTTGAGGGACAAATGGCCAAGCTCAAATTATCCTCCTCAGACACTTTGTGCCAGCTGGGGGGGGGGAGAGATAGAGAGCCTAGGATCGGAGGGAGGAGAGCGAGCAGCGAAGGGGGATCACAGCAGTGATGGTGGCAGGTGCACCTGAGGAAGCAGGCTGGGGACAGAGGCCATCCACGTCGGCCACTAACGGTCAGCGATGACTTGATGACACAGAATCATAATTGATCGACATGTCCCATCTTTTACTGAGGTCAAAGGACATCATGTTCACCACATTCCCTGGCCAATTAAAGGGGTTATTCTGTCAAAAATGATCTGGCTACTTTGACATGACTTATTCTTGATTAAGCCCTGCTGGCTCCTGCCAAGCCACACATTCTTTCCTACTTACTCACAAACTGACAGCATAAAATCTGTTCCAGAGGTCTGTGTGGCACGACTGTCGAGCTGATTGCTCTGCAAAGCCCTCAGGCCTCTGTTACCCCCTTTCTGGAGGGAGAAACAACATCTCCTTTCTCCAATCCTCTGGCACCATCTCTGCCCTCCATGGCTTCTCAAAGATCACAAAAAAGGGCTGTGAGATATGACCGGGATTCTCAAGCTGAAGCCTTCTGGCCCAGGCGACCGAAACGCCCCTTTCCCTCCCTCCCTTCATGAGCCTTTCTTTCCCCCGAGCGCAAGAGGCACCCCGAGACTCTGGGTCACACACCCATTTCCTCCCCGGCCTTGCCTGCCTCCCTGTCTTTCCAATAAGGAAAAGCACACATCTCCATGCTTGTCCTGGAGACCTCCAGGTGAGAGAGGGAGATGGAAGCCCATCATCCCTCACAGTCAAGCCCCCTGGTCCTCTGGGCATGGAGGCGGGCAGCGCCGGCCAAGGGATGCTTATGAATGCAGCAGACATATTGACCTTCCAGGGATGTAGGGTCAGAACAACCCAGAAGCTGCTCCAGGGTCATTCAAAGCCCTTGGCTAAATTTATGGACTTCTTAAAAAAAAAAAGGGGGGGGGGGGAAGCTCCTTGACAGCAAAAGCATTTCAGGAGCATGCCAGCTTTCAGCCTTGTGGCCAAGGCTCTGGCACGAACAGGGAGCCTGCTGTGGTGCTGGGCATTTGTTTCTTTCCCTGTTACGCTCATGAATGAATGGTGAAGTTGCAGACGAGGGACCTCCTTTGGCACCCATTCTCACAACACCTGGTTCCCCTAACAATCATTCCTTCACTCTGAAAGGATGCTACTGCGTTTCCCCGAAAATAAGACCTAGCTTGAGTTTTACATGTGTACCGAATATAAGCCCTACCCCCAAAATAAGCCCTAGTTTTGGGGTGCAGCACATGCTAAAAATCAAGCTGGGTGGAGGTAGTGGAGCTGCCCCAGGCACCCGCTTACCCTCAGGACCACCGCAGCCAGGCCTCCCACACCTGGATACCTGTCGTGCTGCTGCTCGAGTTCTCTTGCAGTCACTTGCAGCCGCATGCCACGTGGCGCATCACACTGCTACCACTGCTCACAACCGGAGACAGTGCAGCGCATTGCACCGATCGTATCGCTGTCACCGCTAGCAGCTGGAGGCCGGGAGGCTTCTCCCACCATTCATGCTGCTGATGCTGCCCCTCGCCACAGCAGGCTGCCAGCCTCGTGATCAGGGCAATGAGCCTCACAGCCTCCTGATGCAAGTGGCAGGAGCAATGAGATTGGTGCAATGCAAGCAGTGGTACTGGTGCAATCAGTGTGATGCACTGCACAGCCTCCTGTCACGAGTGGTGGCACCGGCGCAATTGGCACAATGAACCACACAGCTTTTTGTTGAGTGGTGGCAGCAGCACAATTGGCTGAGAGCGGTGTGATGCGCCACATGGCATGCAGACACAAGCAGCCACAGAAGAACCTGGGTAGCAGCGCGACAAGTGTTGGGGCATGGGAGGCCTGACTGCGGCGGTCCTAAAGTAAGACATCCCTACAAAAATGAGACCTGGTGCCTCTTTAGGCGGCAAAAAAAATATAGGAGTGGGCCTTATTTATGGGAAAACACGGTATCAGGTGCGAAAAACCAACTCCACCCGTGAAGGTCCAGATCGACTGATTTATTGCTGAAAGCCCCTGCACAGGAATCTTCTCAATGAAGGGTCAGCCCCCGTTTAGTTCAGGTGTGGCTCTTTTCAATCCCCCCCCCCACCGGCTTTGCCAGTCCTTCCCCTGCATGGGCTAAGACAACTCAACAAAGGAGCCGTGAGGGATGGGGGACGGCAGCTCTCTTCCCCGAGACCCTAATTTGGGGACCCTCTCTGTGTAAATGCCTCCTTGTCAGAATCCATTTATATCCCATTCATAAATCCCTATCTGTATGTTCTAAAATCTTACATCCCTCACTGGATTCTGCCATTCCCAAGGAGGAGGAGAGAAGATGTTAATTGGCCATCCTTATCCATTTGTTGCAAGGGTGTTTATTCAGCCTGCCTGGAGGCCATAATTAGACCAGGGGAAGAACCTTTGAACTGAGAAGAACAAAGAAAGGGGGAGAGAGATCTGGTTTGTATCTCCGATTGGAATCTGAAAGAGAGGAAGGAAATGTGGTAAAGGCATGGAAGATCCCTTTTCCCATGGAAGGTTTTGACACCTGAACCTTAATTGATCCGGGAGTGACCAAATGGACTGAGGGGAGGGGGTTTCACTCTGGGACACTTTAAAAGTACCAACCTGTAACACAGTTTTCAGATCCTGTCTAGATTTCCCACTGACAATCATGTTTTAGTAAAAAGTTCCTTTTTGGACAATCCTGTCTCCAAGAGTTCTTCTTTCCTAAGACGTGGATTGGGGTGGGACCTGACACTCCTCCTCCTCCTCCTCCTCCTTGGTGAGAGGAGGTGGGCAGTTCCTGGAGCCGAAGCCTCTCTGCTCAAGAGGGGGGTGGGCTGAAGGGGAGACCTGTCAGACAGTTCTGGAGAGCACTTCTGGGTTGGGCTGGGTGGACTCACCTGAACTGTGGATGCGAAGACCAGGCCAGTCAGGAGCAGGGCCCTCCCGCAGGAAAGCTGCCTGTAGGAAAACACCAGAGGGAAATGGACATTTTCAAAGACTTTGTCAGGAAGGGGAGAAAATGTTTTGCCAATATCTTGTAAGCTTAGAGAAAAACTGTAGGGTGGCCAAACTGTCATGGCAAAGATACGCGAATGCTTTAATGATCTGCCCTGAGTCTCTCAAGAAGGCCACTTGCCTCCTTCTGGTGTGGAGTCCCACCCACCCACTTCTGCCTACTTGCAATGCACAGCCTCCCCCACCCCCGGCTCAGAGCCCAGGGGCCAATGTCTGCCCTCCAGGGGTCCTGATCACAGAACAGCAGCAGAATAAGAGCTGGGAGCGTTATTAAGAGACAGAGGACGAGAGACGAGATTCCTCCCTGGCGTGACCCCTTTGCCAGCTCTGCAGGAGGATGCCTGCAAGACTTTCTGACCGGCTTCCCAACTGAGTGTAGAATCTGTAGTGGAAAGAAATTGGGAGCAAAAGATAAAAGTGCACTTCAAAGAGAGAAGAGAGGCATCTCTGCTGAGTAGGGAAACATCTCAGTCCGGCTCTTGACCATCCCTCAGGGACTTCAGGCTGCCTCGAACTGAGTCGGCTACGTGGGCCGAGCTACGCCTGAGCCCGTGGCAGGCGCAGCCACGAGGGACCTGCGCTGGGACCTTGAAGGCAGGACCCCAGTCCAAGGCAAGCAGCCAGCTTTTCCACACTGTTTGGCAGAACAGCAGCAGCAGCACATTGGCGAGAGAGAACATGTCTTGGTGGGCTGCCGTGGCCTTCAGTTGTGGGCAGTGGCTTCTTCCGGAAGGCCTCAGTGAATGTCCCACTTTGGAGAAGGGAAACTGTGATTTAAAGTTTAAAAATCGATTGCAACTCCTGTTGGATCCAGGCTGTGGAAATGCTACTATTTTGCATACCCAAAAACAACATTTTGACTGATTATGTGCCACCATTTTTGACCCCCAGTGACCACGTAGATAGATTGAAAGCAACACGATGCCAACGTTTATGTCATATTATCCTGAGCAAAGCGAGGGGCAGACTGGGTGAATTACATGGGGTGAGGTCTTTTTCAGGGACCAGGCAAAAGCGGGCAGGGCCAAGCTATTGGAGAAATAGGGGGCACTTGGGGCAGCCCCTTCTGCTGCCTGGAATCGGGCCCAAAGACTTGGCACTGAGAAAGGGCTGCAGGGTTTGAAACGGACAGATCTGCCACCCACAAGATAGCAATCTGGGCTGCTAGATTACAACAATCACAGCCACCCAGAATAGCCATGTGGGCATGCCCTGGAGATCAGCCAAGTGGGCGGATCCACCGCCAAGCGGGCCAGCTGCTGTCCTACGTGCAGTCCCACCGCCAGGGAGACAGGAAGGGGATGCTGATCTCCCTTAAGAACCTGGGCGTGGAGCATGGGTCCCCTTCCACAATGGCACCAGCTTCTACAGCTCTGCACTAGTCCCCAACAAGGAAGAGTTGGGGGACGAGGGAGGTGAGAGCAGTCTGGGAACCGGAGCATGATTTAACTGGCATGGAAGAGACTGTCAGTGTTGCAAAAAGCAGATGAGGCAGACTTCTCGTTCTTCACGTCCCAGGCTTTGCCAGGTGGTCTGGCATTTCCCGCCCAGGGACCCTAGAATGGGAAGAAGGCATGGGGGAGGGGCAGACAGGGCAGCTCCGGGGGGGGGGGCATGGACGTTGTGGCCCTTGGGAAGAGGAGCAGGAAACTCAGGAAGGGACCAGGCAGAACCCCAGGGGTCAACCTACCCTCCAAAACACCAGAGAGCAGGACTGGAAGTAACGGACGGAAGATCATTAAAGAGAGATCCAAATTCGAACTCAGGAGAAATTTCCTTACAGCGAGAACAATTAACCAGTGGAACAACCTGCCACCAGAAGTTGTGTGTGTTCCATCACTGGAGGCTTCTAGGAAGAGATTGGACAGCCACTTGTCTGGAATGGTACAGGCTCTCCGGGCTCCTGCTGGGGCACTACAGCTCCTGAGTGCAAACCCTGAGCAGAAACCAAGGCAGGTCCTCCCTGTGTCTTGCGGGGGTGGGTGGGAAGGGTTCTTCTTTCATTTCCACAATAGGCGGTTCCGGTTTCTCAGGGCTCAGACCGACTGACCACCTTATTTCCTCCCTTGCCCAGAAACAGTGTGACTCCGGAAAAATGGTGGTGGGGGGGGGGGGCTGCTTCTCCCTGGCTGCCGGAGATCTGGCCATAGAGGGCCCCTTTGCTCTGCGCCCAGAGAGGGAGAACGCAGAGTTGGCGGCCGCCCGTCCGCCCGCCCGAGGTCTCCACTTCTAGGCAAAGGGCGAGCGCCGCAGTGGGACAGATGCGCGGCACCTGCTGCTGCCGCCGCCGCCGCCGCCGCCGCCACTCCGGAGGCGGCCCCGGCTGGTGCAGCGGCGCTCGGCGATGGCTTGCAGCTGCACAGGCGGGCCCGGGGCTCCGCAGCTGCACTGCCTTCCCAGCCCTGCGGAACCCCGGCCGACGGCTCAGCGCAGCGGCCGCAGCAGCAAACACGCAGATCTCCAGCGGGCTCCCGAAAGCTGCCCGGGATCTGCGGGCGACATAGAACCGAGGCAAGACCTGGGGCAGTCCCTCTTGAACCCGAGGCACGGCCGGCAACGGGAGGCGCCCCGACGGCCCCAGGTCTCCGGGCCACGGTGCCATGGTAACACCGGCTGAAGGCCGGCACTAAGCAGACGGAACGGCTACTCACCAGAATCTGAGCACGTCCGAAGCGGAGCCCCGTGGCTGCATCTCCCACAACCCGCGTGGCCTGGAGTGGCACCGGGGACAGCTGTCCGTGCCCCCCCTCCCCGGGGCTTTATTCCCAGAGGAGCCAGGGAAAGCTCAGGCCCAGCCAAGCCCGGGTGTGCAACCGCCGCGCAAAAACTCCCTCGCGTTTCTTCCCCGGCTGCTCTCCCACCGAGTTTGGGCGGATCCCACGCCGGGTGGCGGTTGGGGTGGTAGCGGAGGGAGGGAGGAGAGCGAGTGCCCAGGCTGCAGCCTCCTCCCACACCGGGGTAGGGAGCTTTGGGGGGGGGGGATGTACTGCTGAGCACTGTCAGACCCCCTCCCGGAGGAGCAGCAGCAGCTGTTACTCTGACTCTCAGGAGAAGGTGTGAGGGAGGAACAAGTTGGGGGTTCACCCTTCAGCAGAATTCACCCGCAATTCCCCCCCCCCTCGAGAGGGGATCATCTCAGAGCAACAGTCTGCAGCTAAAAATAGCCTCTGTGCTTCTCTGGGGGGGGGGGGGCTGGAGCAGGACGAAGGAAAAAGCTCTGCAAAATTGATTTTGGATGGTTGAAGAGTGAAGAAGAGGAACCCAATTCCCATCCTCTTGCCTCACTTTCCTGGCCACTTGCCAAGCAGGCCTTGGGAAAGATAGGCCATAAATAACGTCCTTGGGCGGGATGGAAGCCATATGGAAAGAGGGTGAGGGTGGAAATCAGGGCTAGTCCTGGAATCAGAAGTGGATCCAGAACTCCCCAGGGGACAGCATCTGTGGCTTCTCCCTCCCTCCCTCTCTCTCTCTCTCTCTCTCTCTCTGCGCATGTGTGTTCGCACGCACATTCCCTGGCTCAGTGAAGAGACAGTGAGTCACAGCAGTTACACTCAGTCCAAGATGGAGCACGGCACCATCCGCTCAGTGGGTGGGTTTCCCCAAGCAAAGAGCCAGAGCTAGGAGCCCTGGGACAGGGCAGGCCTCTCCCTCCAGGCCCAGGGTGTGGGTCTCTTCCCCCCACCACTCCCCGCCACCCTGCACAGCATGGGTACAAAGGTTAAGTACCGGTGCTGATGCCTGCCTGACCCATTAGCAGACCTTCCTGGCCCTTTGGCACTTCTGCCGCAGTGGGGGGGGGCACTGGGCTGTCCTCCCCCCTATATAGGGGCTTTTAACCCAGGAGGGGAGCTGCTCTGTCCAAATTCCCACCCCCAAGAGGGGCAGTTGGCTCACTCAGGCTCAGTGCATGGCATGCCCCCCCCAGACTGAGGAGCAACAGAAGAGCTGCCCCTTCTGGAGTTAGCCTGTTCAAGAGAGGCGGTGGGCACCTCCCCCAGCCTTCCCTCTCTTCCCAAGGTTGAGGCAAGTGAAGACAAAAAGAATTCCCGAAATGTTAGAAGTTAGTGGGAAGAGGGAGGGGCTGCCACCAGGCTGGAGGGGGACACACTGCAGGAGAGGCTGGGAAGAAGGGGGGAGGGGAGAGCCATTGACCACCTTGTTCTGGAGCTCCCTCAGCAGAAGTAGCTCAACGGGTGCCATTCCAAAGATGGTGAGAAAAAATGCAGGGTTTTATATATTGTCCAGGTAGACCTGGAATTTTAATGTTTTAACCTTTAAAGCCAATTTTAATGTTTTTAATTGTTTTATATTGCTATTTTTGGCTCCCTATGGTAAATTGCCCAGAGTGCCATCTAGAGAGAAGGAATGTGCAATTCAATTGGTGAGAAGCGAAAGGTCTTCAGAGAAAAAGCAAGAAAGTCCAGTTGCCTCGTGAAAAAGCACCTTTGGGACAACCACACAGACAGGTTTCCTTCATGAGGACTTCTCCCTATCTGCCCCTTTAGCTCTTCCGATGCCCCCCCTTGTGTCCGAGGAGCCCCTCCGTCCGTCCTTCCATCCACCCACCGCCTGGCTGTGGGTCCTCTTGTCTTCTCTCCTTGCACCCCACATTGGAGGCTCCCCGAGACAGCCGGGTCCTCGCATCATTTCTCCCAAGTAGGATATACATCTGTGGGGAAGGCTCAGTGCTGCATTAAGACTGATAGTACTTTGAGAGCAACGCCTACTTTGGTCCCACTTAAATATTTCAACTATTATTAAAATGTTAATAGTTTCAGTTCTCTGAATACAGAGGATCTCCTAGTTAAACTGATTGTAGTTTTAATTTTCTTGAATTTAGACAATATAATTGGGCTTTTAGCCCAAATCATGTATTAGAACACAAATGATAGTGATACTACTAGTATCATTTTATTTGATATTTGATTTTATATTGTTGCAATTTTTATAGCTGCCCATCTCACAAGACTGTGGGTATATGTGAACATGGCTCAGCTTGAGAATTATTTTAGGGTCTTGGCAGTTCTTAGTTCTAAGTGAGGTAGTAAATCAGTTTCTTTCCCAGCATTAAAGGCAGTGAGACATGTCTGGGCCGACTTGGGCAGAATATTTAAATCTGACTTTCTGTGTCGTGAGATATGAATCTTTTAGTGTTTTCTTTTGAAAAACAGCTGGCAATGCACTTCAGAAAACATGAGCTCATAACTCTTCCCTTACATGAGAGTTAACTAGTGATACTTGTAAAACTTATGAAATTTTACCAAGTATATATAATTGATGTAGAAAGATAGAATGGCTGTGAGTAAAATTTAGAAGACTTGTTAAGTCTTGATAACAGCTAATAAGTAGTTGTTAGTAGTTGACATATTTTGTTTTGTGCTCTCAGCTGAGATACTATTTTTGTCCTTTAAGCTGAGATTTTGTTTTACTTTGCAAATTTTATTTGTCATTTTCAGTACAACCCAGGTGGCCAGAAAGGCCCAACAGAGACTCCACTTTCTCAGGGTCTTGCAGAAGAACAGGGTAGGACAACGGCTAATGACCCTCTTTTACTGGCCTACTATAGAGAGCAACCTCTCATACTGTATTGTGGTTTGGTATGTTGGTCTGACAGCTGCGGATAGGAAAGCATTACAGAGGGGTGGTGAGCACAGCACAAGACATCGTGGGCTGTCCCCTGACACCACTGGATGACATCGCCAGGGCTCGTTGCCTTGGAAGAGTGAGGAAAATCCTCAGGGACGACTCACATCCTGGACGGTATCTCTTTACTCTCCTACCATTGGGTAGGAGATATAGGAGTATAGCCAGCCGTAACAACAGGCTGAAAAACAGCTTTTAGCCATGGGCTTTTAGGCTTTTGAACGGGAAATAATTTTATAAACTTTATGCATGATTGACTTGCAAGGCCGGTGCGTTGTGCAATTAGCTCACGTGGTGTAATAAGCCTTTCTTATGGTCCAACTTTCATAGCCATACATTGCAACTGGGAAGACCATAGCCTTGACTATACGCACTTTTGTTG
>JAKJMR010000584.1:0-11614 GCA_024449315.1 Daboia siamensis
CCCCCCCCCCTTTTGAGACCTTCCGACAAAGTCAACGGGGGAAGCCAGATTCATTTAACAATTGTGGCGGGAAAGGTCGTAAAACAGGGCAAAACTCATTTAGTGGAACTTTGGGCCACCTGTACTTGGGGGTTGGGGGGGTCAGTTCTTCTGGCGGCAAAGTGAAAAACCACACCATCCACGGGCAGTTACAGTTTATGTATAAAACGTCACCGGATTTGTGTGTTGTGTGTCGGGGAGGGGGGGGGGCGTGGGAATGAGGGGTGCTTGTGCATGAACAGCCAGCCCGAGGAGGAGGAGGAAGAGGCTGAAGTCCGTCTCCGGCCTTCCTCAGCTCGCCCACTGCTGCAGCTTCCGGTACATCAGGAAGGTGGTGGCCGGGTGGCGCCTCTGGGCCTGCAGCTTCATGGGGGGCAGCCCCCCCACCTCCAGGAAGGGGGTCTCCGTGAACAGCTCCTCTGGCCGATAAAATGCCATCAAGTCGGGCCCTTCACCGGACACTTCCTGGAACAGAGGCAGGGAGTTTTGCGGGCGACAGAGAGTCGGGGGCACGCCGGTCAAGCTCGCCATCTGAGACCACCTTCACCTGGTCGATGGCGGACAAAGCCCCTCCCCAGAGACACCCGCTGCGCCCACCCCACCCCGGGCACGTGCACCCACCCTGAGGTGCTGCCAAGGGGACACCCACCTTTCTGTCCCCGGGGTGGTGCTGGACAAGGGCGAGTCTCTCCTGCCCGGCCGAGCTGAGCAGTTCGTCGGCCGGCACCTGCAGGCTGATGAGGCCCCGGTAGAGCTGCTGGTCCCGGGGAATGTTCAGCCCTGGAAGAGCGGGCAGCGTGGGTGGGTGGCAGTGGAGGGCCACTTTTTGCAAAGGGAAAGCTCTAATGGGCCTATTACAAGCCCTTTGGGGGGGGGCTGAAGTGCCCCAATGAATGTGATAGGCCAGGAGTAAGCAAGTTTAGCTCTTTTATGACCCGTGGACTTCAGCTCCCAGAATTCCCTGGGTGTAATGCATTCCTTTTGATAGCTGTGCCCATTGTGGCCTGCTTACTCTCTTGTAATCCCTTCCTCTGCAATCTCTCCGCTCTAGGAAGTAGGAGAGAAAAATAAACCAGGCATGGTTGGCTCAGGAATTCTGGGAGTTGAAGTCCACCAGTCATCAAGGGGGCCATAGATTTCCCCCATGCTGACTCAGGAATTCTGGGAGTTGAAGTCCGCGAGTCATAAAAGAGCCAAGGTTGCCTACCCCTGCGATAGACCCTCCTCCCCTAATACAGGCAGTCCTCAACTTACAACAGTTTAAAGTTACAATGGCACAAAAAAAAAGTGACTTAGGACTGTTTTTCACACTTGTGACAGTCACGTGATCAAAATTCGGGCAATTAGCAACCGACTCACATTTATGACACAGTGCCCCAGGGTCGAGATTCACTTTTAACGACCGTGGCAAGGAAATGGGGCAAAATCCATTTAACAAATGTCTCCCTTAACAACATAAATTTTGGGCTCAACTGTGGCCGTAACTCAAGGACCGCCTGTAATCATTTAAGCCAACGCATATGGCCGTTGCCCACTCGGCCTGCGCGCCGGGGCTGCGACTCCCAGGGTGGCCGGGCACGCCCGGCTGAGCTGCCCACCCTGCCGGGGCACCCCTCCCCGCTTACTCACCCTCGCCCACGCGGGCTTCCGCGGCGCACCGAGCCACGAAGGAGCGCTGCACCAGCCGCTCGGCCGCCTGCCGGGCATGGAAGGGCCGCTCGCGCGCGGCCCGCACCTCGGCGCCCAGGGCCAGGCTGCTGTGGGGCTGCGGGGCGCCCAGCGGGCAGGGGGCGGCAGGGGGGCGGCTGCCGACGGGCGGCCCCCGGGGCTCCCTCCTCGCCGGCCCGGAGGCGCCCTGCAGCTCCTCCCTCTGCTCTGCCATCCGGAAGCGGACCTGCCGGGGGAGAAAGAGCCCGGCGTTTTTCCACGGGAGCCCCCGGCCGGCCCTCCGCAGGGAGCAGCCTCGGCTTGGGTGGGCCCCTCAAGGCCATCCAGTCGAGTCCTTGCGTGGGGCAGCAATTCCAAGAGGAACGAGCGGAGGCTCCGTTAAGGGGGAGGGGAGGGGCCCCCCCGCCCCACCAGGCAGCCCGCTGCCCCCCTCCCCCTTACGTGTCTGGGGCCCGTCTTCTCCTGGTGCTCCCGCCGCAGGATGCCGCCTCCGCCCGCGCCGCTCCGCTCCGGGGTGAGCGCCACGGCGGGGTCCGGGCTGCGGCAGGGCGAGGGCGGCGGGCGCGGGGTGGGCGCCGCGCAAGGGAGGCTCTCCCGGGGCGCCGCGGGAAGCGCGCCGGCCATGGCGGGAGGGGGGCGGGCCGCGAGCTCCGGGTGCAAGCTCCGCTTAGTCGCAGCAGCAGCAGCAGCAGCAATCCCGGCGCTGGCCGCGGATTAGGGGGGCTGTAGTCCTGCAAAGCCCGCAAACCGCCTGCAGCGTCGCTTTCCCGGGGCGGGCGGTTTCCAGGCGCCCTTGGCAGCTGCCGCCGCCGGTTTCCAGGCTCCCCCTTCGCTTAGCTTTTCCAGGCACGAGCGCGCTTTTGGCTTCCCGTCCTCTCAACGGTCTTCCCCGCGTGGCGGCTCCGGGACACGCCGATCCCCACGTCTTCCGACCCTCCGCCGCGCTCCGCTCGTCTTTGCCGCCGCTCCGAAGCAAGAGGGCGTCGCTCCGCTTCTCGTCGCCGCCTCCGAAGTCTCGCTTCCCATCCAAGATGGCGTCCGATCTGAAAGTGCCCTATTGAAAACCCGGGCAGGCTATAGAGTAGCGCAGTCCAGGAAGGTTCTTTCCGCCCAGGAGAAAGGCAAAGAGCGCGCTTCCGCCACAGAGATGCCAAATCCTAGAGCGGCGTCGAGAGAAAGGACGGCTATTTTGGCCGCCACGCCGAATGCCGTAATGTCGTCACCGCAGAGGTGGGCCGAGGGGCGGGGCCAGCGGGAGAAGTTTTTTCTGGATACGTCACGGCCGCTTGGGGGGGTGAGGGGGGAAAGAGCCGCGCTTGCGCACCGGCGCCTGAAAAATGGGCGGGGCCGTTTTGGCTCAGCTCGGGCACTTTTAAGGCCTGCGGACTTCCAATTCCTAGGGGATTCTGGGAATTGAAGTCCTCAGGCCTTAAAAGTCGCCAGGTTTGAGAAACATTGTTTTGAAAGCCTACGGAGAGTCTCAGCCGTCGTTTTAAAAGGCTCGGTTAAAGAGGAAGCGATGCAAATGCAGCGACACCGCCCCCCCACCGTTTGCAGGAGCCCTTGGCGCTTTGTACCGAATCGCTGGGATTCCCCACCGTGCTGGCTGTGGAGCATGGGACGCGAGGCTGGGCGAGGTTGTGCTAGATGCCCCGCGGAGGAAGAAGGCGCTCTAGAAAGCGCTCAGCGGGGAATCCCCCCCCCCATCTTCCCCAGCCGGGAATCTGAAGGATGCCGAAGGCGAGGAAGCCCCGCGGGCTCCATTCCAGCTGTGCCCCCCCCTTTAAAGCAGGAGCCCCGCTTTGCACAGGGCGCCCTTGGCACACGGCGTCCACTCGCGGGGTGGATGGGTGGGGTGGAGCGGGGGGGGGCGAGGGAGCCCCTGCCCCCCCCCCGGCTGCCAGGAAGAGCGATTACTTGGGGGCTGCTGGACGAGGTCTCCCCCCTCCCCTCCCCTCCCCAGGGGAGGAAATGCCTCCGCCGCTGCCAGGCATCCTTCTGCGCGCTTATTGTTCTTCCCCAACTGCAGCGGAAAGCGGGATCAAAGGGGAGCGGCGGGGGGGGCGCTTGGGGGGGGCTCGGGGGGCCTCTGGGGGGGGGGGGGGGCGGGAGCGATCCCGCGGCTCAGGCTTTGCCACTCCAGTCTCGCCCGCACTTTGCAAAGAAAACGCCCCACGCCCGCAAGGCCTACTTGGGGGGAGGGGGCAAAATCTCCTTTCCAAAACGGGGAGGGGGCCCCCGCAATCCTACGCATCTGCAAGGTGGGGGCAGAGGTTACCCTCCCTGCCCAGGGCTTAACGCAGGGTTTGCCTGCAGGGGGATTCAGGGAATTGAAGCCCACCCTTCTCAAAGCCAAGCAAAGTTGGCCAGGTGGAACCGGGATCTGGAATGACGTCACGACGACTGGCTTCCCTAGCCGCCCCCCCCCCCCCATCCGCTCCCCCCGGCAGAGGCGAGCCGGGGCGCTTTCAGCTGCTGCCAAAGCAAACAGCGGCCGTCCGGCGGGGACGCTGCTGGCGCGCAACGGCTGCTCGGACGGGCGCAAGTCTGCGCTTCCCCGACGGTGCCCGGCGCGGGTGGGGGGGGGAAGGGGGCGGCTCTTCACCTGCTGCGGGCCCGGCGAGGCGGCTGGGATTTCCCGGGTTGGGAAATCCACCTACCCCCTACCCCGCCCCCCCCCAATGGAAAGCGGGGAACAAAAGATTCCCCAAGTTTGGAGAAAGACGCGCGCGGAGGGGAGGGGAGGGGGTGGGGGAAGCTGACAACTCGGGCCTTGTGAGCAGGGGATGATGGGACTTGTAGTGCAATGCACCTGGACACGGGGGGAGGGGGGAGATAAGGGGAAGGAAGGGAGGTCCAGAGGAGGAGGAGGGGGCGCCTTTGTGAAGGGGGGCGCGATCTGCGTTTCATCCCATTGTCTGGCGCAGACAGCCCTCCCTCTCCCCTCTGCCCCCACCCGAAGGGAGCGGGCGGGGGTCCCCGTTGGCACCTTCACAGCCCCCTCCCTCCCTCCCTCTTTCCCCGAATCCATTTGCCAACTCCTGCTGGAGGGGGCGGGAGAGACGCCGAGTATCACTGCAGAGAAAAGCTAAATGGAGATATTCAAAACATGCAGAGATGGCTGACAGATGAGGAACATCTGGACAGACGTGTCGGGCAAGCTCCCCACCACACCCGCCCCCCTCCCCATCCAGTTCCTCCCCTCAGGGCCCCCCTTTTCTGTATCTCATCCCATCTCCGTGCCACCCCCCCACCCCCCCCACAAAATCCGGCTGCAGGCAAAACATTTATTGGGGTGTTGGAAGGGAGGTGCTCAGTCTAATTCAAACCAGGTTGGCTTGTACAGAGCCCGCCAGTAAGCAGCCCGGGACCCCCATTTCTCCCCCCCCCCCCAGCACTCTCGGTCTGGAATCAATTTGGAGGCAGCTGCAGCATCTCTGGGGCGGCTCCTCCGGTGCGGAGGCCGAGCGAGAGTGCAGGCCCGCCAGGCGCCCACTGGGTGCTGCTGTCCGTAGGGCAGGTCCTTCCCGGTCTCTGGGGGGGGGGGGTGGGGAGAGGGGGCGACAACCTGCAGCAAAATGGGCGAACAAGAGGAAAACTTTCCAGGGTGGGGGCTGAGAAAAAGTGTGCGGGAGGGCAAAGCACCTTGTTCAAGGAGTCCCTCGGCTTACGACCAAAATTTATGTTGCTAAGTGAGACATTTCTGAAGGGAGTTTGGCCCCATTGGACGACTGAATCGCTGAAGTTTGTTGAGCTGGTTGACACGGTCGTTTTAAGTGAGTCCGGCTTGCCCCCCCCCCCCACGCATTCCTGCATTGACTTTGCTTGTCGGAAGGTCGCAAGAGGGGATCACGTGACCCCCCCGGGACACACGCGATCGTCATAAATACGAGTCAGTTGCCAAGTGTCCGAATTTTGACTGCAGGGATGCTGCAATGGCCTGAAAAATCAGTCACTTTTTTAGTGCCGTTGTAATTTTGAACGGCCACTAAATAACTGTCGTAAGTCGAGGACTACCCGGGTACAATTTTTGTCGCTGAGCAAAGTGTTGAGGGGGTCGTGCCCAATTTCACGTCCTCTTTTTGCCCCAGTTGTTCAGGAAACAGCTGCCATTGTTAAATGAATCACACGGTTGTTAAGCGCATTTCCCCGACTTTGGTTGTTGGAAGTGGGCTGGGAAGGTCTCAGATAGTGACCACCTGACCCCAGGATGCTGCAACTGTCATATGTGCGAGGAATGGTTGTAAGTCACTTTTTTGCCATGCTGTTGTAATGTGGAACAGTGACTAAATGATCGTAAACCGAGGTCTACTACATAGTTGTGACACTTGCAGCGTCTCTTGGATCAAAAGGCCAAAATGGGGGTGGACAACCAGATCACATGACCTTCCAGGTGTTTAACCCCCCCCCCCGAACCCCACTGGGGTGACCCCCTCCTCCTTTCGCAGGACTGGCAGGTCTGCTGAGAACCCTTGCCGGCTTTAAAGCCCTCCAGGTCTTCTTCTGATGCTGTTGCAGCTGTGGACATTCTGAACATGCTCAGAGGCACTCTTTGTTAAAAGTTTACTTTGAAAAACTGGCTTCAGTGCATGGGGGGGGGATGTCTAACCTTGACTACTTTAAGACCTGGGGACTTCAGCTCCCAGAATTCCACAGCCAGCTATGCAACTCTAAGACCGGTAGACTTCAACTCCCAGAATTCCCCAGCCAGATATTCTGGCTGGGGAATTCTGGGAGTTGAAGTCCACCGGTCTTAAAGTGGCCAACCTTGGGGGCATCCTTGTTCTAATCTAGGTAAAGACACACCCCCCAAACGTCTCTTCACCATGACTCAACAGCAAAGCACCCGCCCTCTACAGTGAGGCCGTGGGTCGCCCCTGGAAGAAATCCCAGCCTACTTGGGGGGCTCCCCCCAGCCCCACAGCTTGTGATGGAGGCTTCCAGACTGAGCTGGTCCCTTCTGTTTCCTGCCCCAAGCCTGACCTCCAAGGAGGTGGGGGGACGGGTGTCTGCAGCTGGCCAGAGAGATAACCCCGATCCGCTATGGGGCACACAAGTTCCCGGCCTGCCGACTTTCCATCATGTTTGTATCCGGATATATTTTTCCAGGGGGCGGATTCTGGAAGAGGTGGAAGCAGAGATGCCATAACCGTGAATTAATTGAGAAAGGAAGAGCGCAAATGGCTGTAGGCAGAACGGAGTGTTTCTGAGCTCGTACAGAGTTCAGTTGGTTATAGCAAGAAAAGCAATCTCTCCTGGATGTCTTTCCAGGTTTTATTTATCGTTTAACACCTAGGTGACTTTAAGACCTGTGGACTTCAACTCCCAGAATTCCCAGTTAGCATAGCCAGCTAGGGAATTCTGGGAGTTGAAGTCCACAAGTCTTTCAAGGGGCCAAATTTGGGGATCCCTGCCCTAGAGGTAAGATTAGCGCCCCCACTCATTGGTTTTCCCAAAGGCCCTAGAGGTGCGGCTTTGTCAGTGGGCCTGGGGACCCTGAATGGAGACGGGAGCCGATCCAGGGGTTGATTTGATTGTGTCCCTCGTGCCAAGGGGTATGTGTTTGTGTGTAAAGTGTTTCTATATTGTGGGATTTATTGTTGTGAGCTGCCTGGTGTCACCTAATGCAAAATGGGTGACCATATACATTTGCTTGATAAATATAAATGTGTGTATGTGTGTGTCTATTATGTATATGTATGTATACATACATGGTGGCTCAGTGGGTTAAGACCCTGAGCTTGTCGATCAGAAGGTCGGCAGTTTGGCGGGTGGAATCCCGAGTGCCGCGTAGCAGAGTGAGCGCCTGTTACTCGTCCCAGCTTCTGCCAACCTAGCAGTTCGAAAGCACGTAAAAAATGCAAGTAGAAAAATAGGGACCACTACGGTGGGAAGGTAACAGCATGCGCCTTTGGCATCTAGTCATGCCGGCCACATGACCGCGGAGATGTCCTCGGACAAGCGCTGGCTCTTCGGCTTTGAAACGGAGATGAGCACCGGCCCCTAGAGTCGGAAACGACTAGCATGCATGTGCGGGGGAACCTTTACCTATGTATAAAATATATGGACAGTAATATATACGTATAAGTAAATATCTATGTATATGTGTGTGTATACACACACATGCTGATGCGCTACTTAAACATATTTATGTTTGTATGTTTAATATGTTTTACTACTGTTGTGTATCAGTGACCTCCATAGACAATGTCAGCTAAATAAATAAATAAATAAAGCAATCCCCATTCAGTTTTAAACGGCCTGATTTATTTTTATTTTATTGGTGCGGCCCACCAGGGACTCAGCATCTGCTCCTAGCTCCAGGGCCGGCCTGCCTGCCACCGAGTCCCCCTCCTTCCTTCCACGTTGGGGCTGTGCTGGGGGGGGGGGAGCCATCTGACTTCCAAACTAACCCGATCAGCCCCCCCAAGTTTCCCCCCCCCTCTGATCTTGCACAGCTGAGGCAGGCAGGCGGGAATTCAGCAGGTGGAGGCATCCCCCTGTCTACCTGGCAGGTGTGAACTTTGGATTTCTGGGCTGAGCGGCACCTGTTCATGAGGGTCCTCCGCACAGGGCCACAGGCAATCAGCAGGCACATTGGGAGGGGGCGTTGTGGGCGCTCACAAAATGGTACCCACGCAAGGCTGCTGAGATGGGCAGGAGGAAAACTGGGTTGAATTTGAATCCGAGACCCACCAGGAAAGGCTAAGATGGGCCAGGGACCCACAGCCACGTGGATTCTCACAGGAACGACTGGTTGGCCTCAGGATGCCCCCTCCCAACGTTTGGGCTCTCTAAAGCTGCAGACGGAGCTTCGGCCCTGCTCCCACCCCCACCTCCAGTGGCAGGAAGTTCCGCGGGTCTCCTACCGCGGAGCCCGGCTTCTGCCAGCAGCGACAGCGCCGGCCCCCCCCCCCCCCCCCCCGGGCGGCTTTCCGGCCCCCTCTCCTCGCGCGGAAAGGGCCGGGCGGTCTCATCAGGACGGCCGGAGCCAGGCAGGAAGCCGCAGCAGCTCAGCCTCGCCCAGGTCACCGCTGCCCAGCTTCCCCCACTGCCCCCGATGCCGTATTCTCACGGCCAGCCGCCCCCACCACCACCACCCTGGGCCAACTTGCTCCGCCCCCCGGGTGGACGAGCCTAAAACCCCGCCGGGGGCACTCGGGACACGCGCACGCTTTCTTAGTCCGGCTCGCGAGTTTAGCGTGTCGTGGGAACGCAGCCGCTGCAGCGCTCAAAACCCCTCAATGCTGGGAGCGGTCGCGTTTCTCCACTCATTTGATTTTTCGCAGGGTCCCCACGGTCTCCTGTCCCCCCCCCCCCCGCCGCCCCAAGTCCCCAGCCTTGGGTCCAGCACCATGGGTCCATAGTGGCCAGCTGGTTTGGCAGCCCCTCCCCGGGCTCCGCCCCGGCAGCAGGGCCTCCTCCGCGGCGGCCCCGCCCTGGCGCCCGGGAGGCTGGCTGCGGGGCCTCCGTGCAGTTTTCCCCAGTCATCAGAAACAAACCATGGTTCCCTGCCCCCCCCCCCCCCCGAGAGGCGGGCAGTGGAGTTCACTTCTTGACGTTGGTTTGACCCGCTTTCACCACTAGCGTGTACTTTCCTGGCCTTCCCTCCTGACGTTCAAAATGCCTGTGAACCTAGTTCAGGTCCCGGGAACGTCGGAGTGCGGCGAAGGCTGGGAGAATCGCCCTTTCATCTCTTGATGCCCGGAACCTGCATCCAGACGATCAATAAATCTCTTCGGCCCTCAACCTTCGTGGCTGGAGCTGGAGGCGTGTGGCGCGTTCACACGTTCTTTCGGAATTGTTCCCCGCGTGTCTCGGCCGGCTGTTCCTCCGCCGCGAGGATCCTCCCGTTTGGCCCCAGCCCGCCGCTATCGAAACACCCGCCCCGATCTCGTGGTTTCGGGGCGGCGGAGACGGGACGCCCCGCTCCTGCCCCCACCGCGTAGGAGGGGCTGCCTCGGCGTTTCCTTGGGGCACGTGGGGAGCAGCTCAGCCCTTCGGCAAGCCGCCAGGGGGCGGCCTTGCTGCTTGGGGGGGGCGTTGGGGCCCCCCCTTCCGGGGGCTCCTTAGATGCTGGCGGGTGAACCCACCCGAGTTTGTGGACCACAATCAAGACCCCTTTGGGGCTTGCAAACTTGGGGGGGGGAAGCGCATTTGCCTTTGAGGGGAGCCCCATCGCCCAAAAGGGGGGCACTTTGGGGGGGCGCTGCTTTGCAGGCGGAAGCCCCCTCCTCCCCCTCTTAGCCCTCCCCCATTCTTTGGAGTGAAAGGCTGCGATTTTTCCCCCCGGTCCCGCAACTTCTCTCGGGGATGGGGGGGGTCTTTCTAGACTTGAGAAACGACCCCCCCCCTCCGTTCGGGCCGGGAGAAAGCGCGCGGGGGCTGGGAGGGTCGGGGGCCGCCCCTCCCTCCCTCCCTCCCTCTCTCTCGGGCTGGGAGGGGGGAGGGTCTGCCCGCTCGGTGGGGCTGGAGGTGGGGCGCCGCTTTCCCCTCCCCCTCCCCCCGCTTTTCCAGGGGAGGGGAAAGTTTTGGGGGAAGCCAGGCCGAGCTGGGGGGGGCTCCTGGGCGCCCTAAAACCCTCGCCCGGATCCACTCGGGGGGGCGCCCCACTTCCTCCATCCCCCCCACACACGCAAGCCCCGGGGAGGGGGGGGGCTGCCGCTGGCCCAACCCCGCCAGACGCCGCCGCCGCTGCCGCGCCGCCTTTGTCCGACGCCGCTCGATCGCTCGCTCGCTCCGCTGCCATTCCGGACTTTCAGGTTTGCAGGAGCGGCCCCAGCCCGGATCGAGGACACGGGACTCTTTGTCTCGGCCCGGGACGGACGGACCGACGGGCGGATCGCGCCCCGCAGAAGCCCCCCGCCCGCGCCGGGAAACCTGACCGGGACGGGGGTCCCGCTCCTCCTCCTGCTTGGGGGGGGCCTCCGGGAAAGACCGCGCACCCCCGGGCGGAGCGGGCTGGTCGCGGGGGTCGCCCCACAGCCCCCCTCCCCCGCCGAAACTCCGCCGGGGCAGCCCGGGCGCGTCTGAGCCGCGGGCGGGGTCGCCGTTCCACCTGAGAGCCTCCGCTCGGGCCGGGGGTCTCCGCATCCCCCCCGGCCCGCTTTGTCCGGCGTAAGGCAGGAGGAAAAAAAAAGAAATCTCTTCTCACCGAGGATCCCGGACGGATTTTCCCCCCGACCTTTGTGGATTACCGTGTGCTTTTTTTTTGTTTCGTTTCTTTTTTTTCCGCCGAGACTTGGATGATCCGGGATCGTCGTCTGCGTTTGGGCCTCCGCTCGTCCCGGCTTGTTCCCTGCATGAAGTTTCGGGGGCCGCCGAGGCGATGAAGCGCTGGTGGCCCCTCTGGGTCCGGATTTGCCTGGTGCTGGCGGTGGAGGGTGAGTTTCGACCCAGCGGGCCGCGATCGGGCGGCGGGACAGGCGGATTCCGCGGCGGAAAGTTTGGGGCAAACTTTTTGCACGCGCACACACACACACGAACATATATATACAGAGGGGGGGGGGAGAGAGGCGCGCGCGTGGAATGCACCCCCGAGACACTTGGGGGGGGGGCACTGGGAGTTTCCTGATGAATTGGGGGGGGCTATAAGAGTTATAATTCCTAGCCTCCCAGGAGGGAAATATCCAGGGCGCGCGGGTGTGTGTGTGTGGAATTTGGCAGATTCCAGCCCTGCAGAGGACACCTTGCTTTCTCCCCCCCCTCCCATCTTTGCTCCCCCCCCCCCGCTCTATTTTTAAAGTGACTGTTCAAAGTGTTTGCAGACTCTTGCATTGATTGCGCTAATGAAGCAGAATCGATGCCCTTTTTCGGATATCAACCAGGATCAGTTGCTGACCCCCCCCCCTCCAAAAGCAAAAGGGCAACGATTTGCAATAGGGCTTCTATCTCCCAATCCCTCCCT
>JAKJMR010000585.1:0-16174 GCA_024449315.1 Daboia siamensis
TTTTTTTACTTTTTTCTAGGGACTTCTTGACAGCTATGTGAGAAATTGTCGTTGTACTCCAGCATATACCTCCTGTGTGTGTTTGGGGATATAAAAATAAAATCTGTTTTTTTTTAACTGTTAAATAGGAGCCATTTGGAGATGTTTCTTCTTTATTTATTTTATTAGATTTGTGCGCTTCCCACTTCATCTAGAAGTGATTCTGGGTGGCTTACAAATATTAAACTTTATTCATAACTAGGATTTTAAAGATGTTCATGGCTTCCAGTACTAATATTGTGTTTAAAAATTGCATGTATGTGTTGACTGTTGGCAGTCAATTTACTATTAAAACTTTTGCACCTTTTCATTTCAGAATAAAATGGCGGAGTTGTCTGCACTGATCTCAGAAAGTCACGATAGTAACCATACCATTTTGTTTGGTCATTACCCTACCTCATCAATCATCTCTGTATCTCCAGGAATACGAACAGCCATGCGGTATTATTAAAAATATTTTTTTTGAAATATATCAATTGTTTATCTTCTGATTTTTAAAATAAATCATTTTGTATTAATAAATAATAAGAAATAATTATTGTTAAAATTACATTGTTAATTGGTCAGAAGCTAATATTTCTAAAAATAATAGTTCTTCATGTTGCAATGCCCTTTCCTAAGTAGATCCCCTTTCCCAGGACACGCATGCTCCTGTAATGGAGAAGTCAAAACCACAGTCTCCTGCTCATTTTACAGAGACTTATTCACCGGGTTACAAGGCAGTACAGACCAAGTTGTCATCCCTGTACTATTCTTTGACATCGTCTCCTTCATAATTTATAATATCGCCAAGTTCTGAGCAATAATGTGCAAAAAATGCCCAGTATTGACTGCTAGATGAAGTCAGACAAGCTTGATGTAGTTCAATTCTATATTGAGGGTATTTGTCTGTTCTCAGTTTTACAGCATTTCTTGGCACTATTTTTTATTTTCAGCTGTTTAGATAGCATAGTATGAATTTTGGATCCATGTCTAGCTTGACTTCCCCTCTTTTAAAATCCTAGTATTTTTAATAGTTAGACATAGTTTGTTTTTTTTAAATTATAGTTGCTAAGCTCATGGTTTGTTTTCTTAGACTGTATAATGGCAAAAGTTATAATGATATTGTATGCTATACATTAATGATATATTTTGCTTTGATTAGCTTTGCCTTAGTTTATTTGTGTGGGCATTTTCATACATTGGGTGGTCTGATGCCTGTCCTTCATACTCGTCATCCTGATGGAACTTTAGAACTAGAGTTGGGAGACTGGAAGGATAATAGGAAGTAAGTAAATGTCCAACGCAAAGGCAATCTTTATTTTTTTTCTATTTTCTATTATTTCTTAGTGTCTGGAAGCTGTAGAGGTCTGGATGGGGTATATTTCAATTACTTTTAAAGCCCTATATTGCATGAGTCAAGAGTATCCGAGGAGCCATCTCACTCCAAAGGGATTAACTCACACATTCGTGCCAGCAAGAGGTCTGCTACAGATCGCGTCTGCTAAGGAAGTCCAGTGGGAAGGTCAAATACAAGAGCCTTTTTCACTGTGATCCATTCTGTACCACCAAAAGGAAAAACTTTCCAATCTTTTTGGCCTTCCAGAAGAGTGTTAAAACATAACTTTGCTAGCTAGTTTGAGGCCACGAAGGGGCTGCTCACCACTGGAGATGGCTGACAGGGTATGGTGAACTTATCCGTGTACCATCTGTCTCTTGGTTCCTGGGTTTTTTGTTTTGGTTTTTGCATAATTTGAAAATTTTTATTGCTTTTTTATTTATCTTTTTGTGATCTATAAGTGGCCCAGAATCACCTTTTTAGGGAGATGGGTGGCATATACAATTAATAACATAAATAAATAAATATCTGAACAATGGGCTTTTATTCTTTAAGATGTTCCTTGTTAATTAAAATATTATTTTATTTATTGCATATCAGGTATCGGATTCTTGCTTTTGATCACGATCTCTTCAGTTTTGCTGACCTGAAATTTGAAGAATGGCCTGTAATTCTTATCACCAATCCTAAATCATACCTTTATAGTAGCTATGCTCACGAACCGCTACAGAGAATTCTTCATTCTACCCATATTAGGTAACCTACGTGTTTTGAAACATATGGAAGTTTCATAGAAATATTAGCAACGATGTGGGGGCTAACCTTCCAGTCAGGTTAATCACTCTTGCAATTTCTTACATCATCTTTGCTGCAAGTCTAAATTTTTCAGCCAACTTTCTCATTGCTTGTTTATTGTTCTTTTTTTAAAAAAAAATGTAAAAAATAGAAAAAGCATAGAGGCTCAATTAGGACATATCATGGAGGATGGTGGGGGGAGAAGGAATAGTTAAATCCCTTACCTCCACAATTAATTCCTTGCATACTGTGAATGGTGAAAAGGACTGTAACAACATTGATGTTTCTTCTGAAGCAGCTCTGCTTTGTCAATGCTCTAGGAACCCTTTCTTCTGGCAAAATAATGGTAGTTGCTTTCTCCAGCAACAAAATATCTAATTTCAGATAACATAGTAAAACCATACTAATAGCAAGCTAGCCAATATTAAACAATTATTACAAACTATCGTTCCCCTGTTTTGTCTTAGCTGCATTTTGACCCATAGCCTGAGTTGAAATGACACACAAAGTCAAATACAAGATTGCTTAACACAGTATAAGCATGGGTAGTAACTAGGTTTATGCAAGCTTCTGAGTCCTGGTTTCTTTTTCCATGTTTCATTGAATAAAAGCATAATGAGCTGGGTTCACACAGTATTTTAGGTAAAAAAATAAATCCAAACAAGAATACTTGTGGTCACTTTGTCCTCTCTCTTTTGCACAAAACACACTGCAAAGAAGAGAATTACTTGCATAACTTGAATTAGCATTTGTAGTTAAGGACATAGTTAGATTCCATTGGTGCTTACTTTGACTGCAGAGGTTTGAATTGTAAAAGAAGCTTTAGCCAAAAATTCATTTAACTGGAAGGTAACAGTCTTACAAAGAAGTACTACCATTTGTATTGTTTATTCAGAGAGGAATACCATAGAACAGGTGTGTCAAACTCAATTTCATTGAGGGCCACATCAGCATTGTGGTTGCCCTCAGGGGGTCAGGTGGGCGTGGCCTACTGGGTTGGCATGGCTAGACTGTGTATAGCCTACTGGGTGGGCGTGGCCAGCTCTACATCGTTCGCATCAAGGGTGCCTGTGGGGGCCTGGGCAGGAGTGGGACAGATCTGAGGGTCTCTGGCAGGAGGAGGGTCTCTGGGCCAGGACCAAGGCAGTGGGGGCCGTTCCCTCACTGTTTCCTGGATGGCTTCGTGGGCCACATGAAACCACTTCGCAGGCCAGATCCGACCCACGGGCCTTGTGTTTGACATGTCTGCCATAGAAGTATGGTTCTTTTTGGCTTCCAGTTCCTGTTTTCCAGCGGAGCAGTCGGAAGATTCGGAATGCCAAACCCTTCGGCTGAAATTTTTTTTTGTTGGGGACTCTAAGGGGCCAGAACCCACCCTGAAGGGGTGGAATGAAGGAAGGAAATCCCAGGGACTTAGCAGAGACAGCGGTCTCTCCGAATGGTCCAGGAGAAGCCTCCCAGAAACCAACAGAAGAAAAGGCTGGCTAACTCCATGTCCAGTCACAGCTGAAAACAATGGAAGTCATAAGCTTTTAAACTAAGCGGATTTTAAACAGCATGCTTGAATCTGGGTAAGAATATTGATTTTCTCTATCCTACCTATTTTCCTGAAGAAGAAAGTCCCAAAAATAAAAGATCTCTGGGGGGGGGGGGAGGAAGGAGCTGGATTTTACTCCCTCCTTTTGGTTACCGGAAGCGGCAAAACTTACCCTTTAGAGAGAGAAAAAAAGACTAGAAAGACCTGAAAAATGAGCAAACGCTGACACCTACTGGTGGGTGAGGATTTTTTTTTCTCTGACCTCAAAGTTCTTAAAAAATGCAGCTGTGTAAACAAAGTGAGAGTAACAAATCTGAAGCAATGAATACTTTACCAAAGGAAACATGATAAGCAGCAACAATTTCAAAAGACAATGATTTTAGACCACAAAGAAATACAGAACAACTTTGACAGTATGAATCAACTTATCTCCAACTTAATTTCATTCCAAGAAATTTCTCAGGAAAACATGATAGAGATGACTGAACGTAATTCTGAGGATAGAGACTTAAAGATGGAACCGTATAAAATAAAAAATCATGATTTAATTCAAATGGGAAATATTTCAACACGTCCAAGCAACTTTGAAGATAAGGAAAAGAATGAGAAAAAATATTTTGCAGGGAAATGAATGATGCAGCAAAACATACTGATTAAGAAAGGCAATGGCCAGAGGAAAAAAGATTAAAATGGAAATCAAGAAAATAGATGATGGGACTTATCAGAGAGAATACTTAAAAAAGAAACATTTGTTTGAATATGGCTAAAAATGGAAAAACTTTGGAATATATTACTCTTAGAGGGATGAAATTTTTTTGATAATACAATATTTTTTTTCTTTTTCCTTTCTGTAAAAAAAAAGTTGAAATGATTTAAAACAAACATTTTCAGTATTTTGAATGAGAGTTAAAGATCAGATGATTAGATCTACTGAATGGAATGCTTAAAGTTTAAATAGATTAAATACATTCTCAGCTATGGTCAAAAAGAATAAATTGAGGGTATAAATATATATTAAATTAGGATGGATACATATCTTCAGTTGTATGTTATTTTTTGTATCTCAGTGCTTTTGACTTTTTTTTCTTTTTTCTTTTTTTCCTTTTTTTGTCTCTTTTCCTTTCTTTTTCTACTTTTTTACTTATTGATTAAGAAACATAAAAGTATGAGAGGGCTTATATGGAAAAAATAGAATTAAATCCACCAATGTAAATGTAGTTAATTGTTGAGAAAACTGTCACTAGTAAGAATATTTAGAATTTGGGGGGAGAAATAAGCTGAAATAAGCACGGTAACAGGATTTACGATAAGGCAACTAAAATGACAAATAGGATTATTGGAAAAACTATATACTTAATTGTTGTTTATCAAAATAAGAATTGTTTTAATCTAATGTTTTGCAAAGAAAGATACTTTGGGGAAAGGGGAAATCAACTGAAATTAACATATGGAATATAGATTATAGAAATCAATTGTTAAAGATTGTCTTATAAATGTTACCCAGACAACATACTGTTTACAAATTACTGAATGATCTATGTTATGTTAAAAAATACCAATAAAATATATACAAAAAAGGAAGTATGGTTCTTTTTATACTATATAATAATGTCTCAAACAATAATAAAATTTGAAATTATTTTATCACCCCATTTATCTGCTAGAATGTGTAGATTATAGTAGTGAGCAAAGGCTGAAGTTATGTTCCCCTGCATTTTTCTTTTACTATGCTGCTGTAACAAACCACTTTTATTTTACATTGCTTTTCCAAACAACCATTCTACCAATTCTATCTTTTATTTATCACAGTCAGGACTATAATGAGATAGCAAATTGTTATAAATTCTTCAGTGAGGGGAATATGTTTTTCTCCTATAGTGTTACAGTACATGTAAACATATTGGCTTTTAATTTAAGCATATCTGTGATATCATTAATAAGTCCCACTATATTCTTGTACTTAGAATTTTGGCCTTCTCTCCTTCTCCTATCAAGTTTGTCAAGATCATGATTGATGACATTTATCTTGGAGATGCTATTCAGGTGTCTGGACCTCTCTATGTCTTGAAATGGTCCCCCCAAAATTACAGTCAAGGATTTCATCAGATAGCTGTGACCGTCAAGGTGAGTTCTCTGCTACTGTTCATCATACTATCATATATTTACTGAAAAATGCATTTGGCAGAATTTCTGCTTATCCATGATTATTCAGTAGGTAACCTTGGGGATATTACTGCCTTCCAGCCTCTCTAAGCAGGAGCAGTATACACAACGTAAGGATAGGTATGTTTCAACAACATGGTATCTGTAGACACCAATATATCCACAGGTGCCTCTAAACACCCATCAGGCTCCATAGCCAACTTCATTTTTTAAAAAAATTATTTTAATATGAAAAATTAAAAGGGAATCTAGCATGCTGCAGAGCACCCATCTCAAGTATAATATTTCATTTCCGAAATAAAAACGTCCCCAATATATTGCAGATTTTTCTCAGAATTCTGTGTATTGCACAAAAGGAGGAAGAAGGAGGGGAGAGGAGAAGGAAATTCATGTAGGAAGATGACGGTAGCCTCTCACTAGCAATAGCACTTAGACTTATATAACACTTCATAGTGCTTTACATCCACTCTGAGCCGTTTACAGAGTCAGCATATTGCCCCCAAAAATCTGGATCCTCATTTTACTGACCTCGGAAGGATGGATGCCTGAGTTAACCTTGAACCAGTCAGGATCGAACTCCAGGCAGTGGGCAGAGTTAGCCAACAATAACTGCATTCTCAAAGAAAGAATTGAGGCCTTTGAACTCTGGTGCTGGAGAAGACTTCTGCGAGTCCCTTGGACTGCAAGGCGATCAAACCAGTCAGTCCTAGAGGAGATCAACCCTGACTGCTCTTTAGAAGGCCAGATCCTGAAGCTAAAACTCAAATACTTTGGCCACCTAATGAGAAGGAAGGACTCACTGGAGAAGAGCCTAATGCTGGGAAAGATTGAGGGCAAGAGAAGAAAGGGACGACAGAGAATGAGGTGGAAGGATGGAGTCACTGAAGCAGTAGGCGTGAGCTTAAAGGACTCCAGAAGATGGTACAGGACAGGAAGGCCTGGAGGAACGTTGTCCATAGGGTTGTGATGGGTCGGACACAACTTCGCAACTAACAACAACAACAACAACTGCATTCTAACCACTGTGCCACCACGGCTCCTTCTGGTAAATGGATATTTTCTGACTGGGCAAGCCCACGTTAGCAGGCATTTTATGACAATGTGCTTTCAATGTGCTTTCAAATGATTCTACTACCCGAAACAGTTGGGGAACCTGCCATTCTGGAAAAGAATGAGAAAGAAAATCTAAACGACTGGCTTTGTCTCAATTACTTGGCAGCAGAGTTAAACAGTGAAACAAAGAATGGGTCAGCCATTCAACGATATGACCAAAATTAAATGGTGTACAGTAAGGACTGCTAGAAAGTGTTTAAGCAGCAAATAATGAAGAGCCTTAAATATACAAGTCTGCCGTTAGAATATACCATAGTTGTTAAAACTGGACATTTTATTCATAGTTATTAGTTGCTTTCCTACTCTATCATATTGTACCATAGAACAGAAGTGCCCAAATTGAATGGAGGCATGTAGAAATTTGGGGAGGAGTGTTACTAGGATAGAAGGGAATTTTTAGAAAAAATGTAGTGTAGGAAATAATAATAATAATAATAATTTTATTTGTATACCGCCCTTTTCCCGAAGGACTCAGGGCGGTGAACAGGTCAATACATGTTAAAAGACAAGAATTTACAAAAATTAAAAGAGATTAAACAAGATGCCCAAAAACTATGACAATAAGTTAAAATACATAAAAAGCAATAAAACCGAAACCCATCACCCATCAGGCCAGGCTGGCTTGTTCGAACAGGTAGGTCTTTAGATCGCACCGGAACAAGCAAAGGTCGGGCGCCATCCGGAGCTCAACCGGAAGATGGTTCCATAAATCCAGCGCACCCACAGAGAAGGCCCTCCCCCTGGGGGCCACCGGTTGACATTCTTTGACCGGTGGCACCCTGAGGAGGCCCTCTCTGTGGGAGTGCACTGGGCGGAGAGAAGTTGATGCCGGCCGCAGGTGCTCCCTGAGGTATTCCGGACCCATGTCGTGAAGGGCTTTGTAAGTCATTACCAGCACCTTGAATCTCACCCAGAAGACAACTGGGAGCCAATGCAGCTCGTGGAGCAGGGGTGTAACATGGGAGTATCGGGAAACTCCCAACACAACTCTTGCGGCTGCATTCTGTACCAGTTGGAGCCGCCGAGTGGTCCTCAAGGGCAGCCCCATGTAGAGAGCGTTGCAGTAGTCCAAACGAGAGGTCTCGAGCGCATGAGTGACTGTACGCAAGGCATCCCGGTCTAGATAAGGCCGCAACTGGCGCACCAGGCGAACCTGGGCGAAGGCCCCCCTAGACACATTTACTATATGGTCTTCTAAAGAAAGCTGTGAATCTAGGAGGACTCCCAACTTGCGAGCCCTATCTACGGAGGTAATACCCCCCATAGAAAGAGATGGAATATTCTGAATATCCCGAGATGCCGGTACGCACAGCCACTCCGTCTTGTCAGGGTTGAGTCGAAGCCTGTTCCTCCCCATCCAGACCCGAACCGCTTCAAGGCACGGGACATCATGTCGAGGGCATTACTGGGGTGGTTTGGGGGCAAAATGAAAAGCTGGGTATCATCAGCATACTGATGATACCCAACTCCAAAACCACGAATGATCTCACCCAGCGGCTTCATATAGATGTTGAACAGGAGAGGCGAGAGGACCGACCCCTGAGGAACTCCACAAGCAAGAGGCCTCGAGGTCGACCTCTGTCCCCCTGCCAACACCGACTGCGAGCGTCCCAGGAGATAGGAGGAGAACCACTGAAGAACCGTGCCTCCCAATCCCCTGAGACGCCGCAGCAGGATACCATGGTCGATTGTATCGAAAGCCGCTGAGAGGTCTAATAGGACTAGGACAGAGGAATATCCCCTGTCCCGAGCCCTCCAGAGATCATTCACCAGAGCGACCAATGCCGTCTCCTTGCTGTACCCGGGCCTGAAGCCCGATTGGTACGGGTCTAGATAATCCGCTTCATCCAGAACCAGAGGGAGCTGATGCACCACCACACACTCAACAACCTTCGCAAGAAAGCGAAGGTTGGAGACTGGACGAAAGTTATTTAACACAGCTGGGTCCAAGGCAGGCTTCTTGAGGAGAGGTCTCACCACCGCCTCCTTCAAGATGGCGGGGAAACTACCCTCACTCAAAGATGCAGATATAACCGCCTGGAACCAGCCTCGTGTCCCCTCCCGGGCCACATAAACCAGCCAGGAAGGGCACGGGTCCAATAAACACGTGGTGGAGCTCAGCCTCCCCATAAACCTGTCCACTTCCTCCGGAGTCACAGCATCAAATTCCTCCCAGATAACATTGACAAGACCACCCGTGTCCTGATCGTCAGAGTCTGCCCAGTCGGAGTCCAAACTGGTCCGAATCTGAGCAATTTTGTCTGACAGATGTTGACTAAACTCCTTGGCACATCCCTGCAAGGGTTCCTCCCTCATCTCCTGATTAAGGAGGGAGCGGGTCACCCTAAACAGGGCGGCCGGGCGATTATCTGCGGACGCGATAAGGGTAGCGAAGCGATTAGACCTCGCCACCCTTATCACCGCAAGATAAGACCTAATATAGGTTCTTAGTCGCAATCGGTCAGATTCAGATCGGCTGGATCTCCAACAGCTCTCTAGGCCCCGTCTCCGACACTTCATCTCCCAGAGCTCCGCGGAAAACCATGGAGCCCGCTGGGATTTGCACCGGGTCAGGGGCCGCAAGGGTACAACTCAGTCAAGTGCCTCCGTAGCCGTTCTTTCCCAGGCTTCCACTAAGGCATCCGCTGAGCTGTGAGTAGAGGAGGCAGGTGGGGACCCCAGCGCTGCCTGGAACCTCTCAGGGTCCATTAAGCGCCTGGGGCGGAACCATCTAATTGGCTCCACACACCCATGGCGGGGAGCAGCAAAACGGAAGACCAGCCGCAGGAGATGATGATCGGTCCATGACAGGGGCATAACAATTGGAGAGCCCCCACCAAGATCATCTAACCACCGTCCTGATAGAAAAACCAAATCAAGGGTGTGGCCTCCCACATGAGTCGGTCCATGAATTACTTGCGTCAGGTCCATGGCCGTCATGGAAGCCATGAACTCCCGAGCTAACTCAGAGGATCCTCCCAGGATTGAAGTCACCCAAAACCATAAGTTTTGGGAACTCAATAACCAGCCCCAAGAGGGTATCAAGAAGCTCAGGCAGGGCTGCTGCTGCACGACTAGGCGAAAGGTACACCAGCAGCAAGCCCAACTGTGCCCTAGGACCACATCTCAGGAGGAGAGACTCACACCCAACTATCTGAAAAACGGTGGCCTCCTGCGGACACAAGGTCTCCCTCATAACTACCGCCACTCCCCCGCCCCTACCTTGAGCCCGAGGCTGGTGCAGCACCCGGAAACCTGGTGGTTAAAGATCAACCAGGGGGATACCACCCTCTGGGCCCAACCAAGTCTCCGTGATGCAAGCCAGGTCCGCATGCTCACCCTCAACCAGATCCCGGATGAGAGGAGCCTTGTTAACAACGGACCTGGCATTGAAGTACACCAGCCGGAGCTCAGGTCGCTGCACATCCCCGCTTCCGGAACCTCGGGCCGAACACAGAGGGTCGGAGCGCCTCACCACTTGTAAGTAGCGGAGATGCCCTCCCGGGTGCCGATATGGCCCTCTGTTCGTATACTTGCCGCCATTCCCTAACGTCGTGGGAATAGGTAATCCCACGACCCGCTCCAGAGGCAGCTAACCCCGGCTCCCCCCCTATGCGATCAATCCCTGACCTGGCCTGGACAACAGTTGGTGGATTATCCCCCATTTCCAACCAACTACGACCCTCCCCCCTCCCTAACCCCACAAAAAATTTAACTAGAAAAGTAACCAGGGGCGTCTTATTAAATTTATACCTGAGGCCCCTGTTCCTGCCCAGCCATCTCTCAGGGTCCCAACAATCGGGCCCTTCATCAAGAGGCAGAGTGGAAAATGAGGCGGGTCGCACCCAGGATGGGGGGGCACCCCTGAGGGCGAACAGAACCGTGCTAGGGTAGCTAAGGCGCAGAATGATAATTAAATGAAATATGCACATTGGGCTATTTGTAGGCAGCTAGATAGTTAGAATAAAGTTGGAATAAAGATGTTAAAGAATATTGTTGACCTTGTCATGTCAGAGCAGCAAAACATAAAAAACCATTAAGCCAAGCCCCTCCAAGCCAAGTCAAGCCAAGCCAAGCCAAGCCAAGCCAAGCCAAGCCAAGCCAAGCCAGGCCAGCTCTACTCTCACCCGAGCTGGCTACAGATATAAAGCCATAACAGTTCTCTCACAACAATTGGCAATACATCTGGGCAAAAACTTGGCTAAAGACAACCGGGATAAATCCACCTCAGCTGATCTCTCACATCAGAGGGTGGATCGATAGTTAATTGTTCTGCCCTCTCACTGCAGACAAGTCCCAGATCTATCAGATCCATTCTTGGCCAACAATAACTCTTAAAGTTGCAGCTGACGCTCCGTAAGCAAGAGAGAGAGGGGTGCCGGTCGGCTGCTCCGAAGCATCAGAGTTGGTTCCCAGCCGCCATATCCCACACTATCTTGCAACTCCGAAAGAGGGGAAGGTCTCCACGGCACAAAACAACAGTCCAACAGATGATCCAGGACCTGGAATCACAACCATCTCAGTTGGAGGAAGGAAGGAGAAATCTCTTCGCTGCGGCATATACTGTGCTGGCTGAAACGCCGCCAGTTGAGACGCCAGCTGAGACGCGTAGTAAAACAGCAGGCAAACCATGATCACTGCTCAAAGAGCTCCCGGCATCTCCGCAACCAGCACTAATCAGCTATTAATAGGCGGCAATTAGTTCGAACCGCCATGTCACTCCCCAGTCTTAAAACTCCAAGAGGGGGGGAGAGGTCTTCAGGCGCAAAACAGCATCCCATAGTTGATACGAACCTCAAAACCACCATCTCAGTCGGGGGCAGGAGGAAGGGAGAAGGGAAAGTTTCCTTGCTGTGGCAACAAGCGAGCTGAAATGCTGCCAGATGGAAGTCGCGGCAAAGTAGCAGGAGGTCTTCAGGCGCGAAACAGCACCCCATAAATGATACAGACCTCGAAAACCACCATCTCAGTCGGGGGGGGGAGGTTTCCTCGCTGCAGCAACGCACGAGCCAAAACGCCGCCAGCTGGAAGTCGCAGCTAAGTAGTAGACACATCCTCAATCACCACCCCAGCTTCACCAGCACCACGACCAGCTCAAAGAGAGCCTTCACACCACGAAATGGTGCCTGGCAACCACACTCCCACACTCCATCCAGGAATGGCAAGTTCCTCAACTGCTCAGCTGCTCAAGCAAAAGCCCATTGCGGAGCTCACAAACTCAGCTCCCAACCGCGGCTGCCATTTTGAATAAGAATCCAGTCCTTTTCAAAGGAAGATTATTAGAAGAGAGGGAGGTGCTGAAAAGATTGCCAGGCGTGTCGTAGGAACATCAGGGACTGTATGAGCTTATGGGAATACGAGAAGGCACTGGTAGAATTGGGGCTCAGTGGGTTAATGGTTTGATTAACAGCAGACCTATAGGAAGGTGAGGCCTGGAAAGCCGATTTGCGCAACATGGCAGATTGATTTAACAGAAATCTTCCCTTTGGTGGGGAGCCGGAGGTGGGGATGGGTCTAAAAAAATAAAAAATGGAGCATAATACTGAAAAGTTTAGTAATCCTTGTTTTGGTCCTGTTTTTAGGATGCCAGTGGCAGAAGTGCCACTCAGCTTCACACATTTGCTATGCAGGAAAATCTTTCTCTTAAATTTGGTCTTTTGGCATCTTGGCTTCTTCTTACTAATCATTATATATGGGTAAGTATTATTTCAGATAAGGAGATGAACAATAGATGGATGGATGGATATATGGAGATACAGGTAGTCATCTACTTACAACCATTTGTTTGTTGACTTTCGAAAGTTACCACAGCATTGCAAAAAGTGACTAACAACTGATCCTCACCCTTACAATTGTTGAACCATCCCATGGTCATGTGGTCAAAATCCAGGCCCTTGGCAAACTTATGTTGGCTGCAGCCTTCTGGAGTCACGTGATTTTTCTGGTCTTCCCAACCAGCTTCCTACAAGCAAAGTCAACGAGGCAAGCCAGTTTTGCTTAATGACTGCATGATTCACTTAACGGTGACAGTGATTTGCTTAACAACTGTGACAAAACAGGTCATGAAATCGGGCACACTTAACCACCTTTCCTAGCAATAGAAATTTGAGTCCTAATGGTCGTCTTAAGTCGAGGACTACCTTATACAGACATTATTAATGAATTTTCGAGTTGCGAATTTCTGCTGATACAAACTGACCTGTCTGTACCCGGAAGCCGGGAAAAGATGGGCAGGTTTGCTTGTATTGGCAAAATATACGTGTGGTGCGCTGGAAACAAGCTTCCGCTCACCTTCTCCTACCCTGGGGACCCTCTAGGGTGGAGTTGTAGATAGATGGATGGATGATTATTACAGCTCGTAGAAGATATGGTGGCCTGTGCTGTGGTGGTTGTATCCCTGTATACTTGGATGATCCTGTTACTTTTGGAGCTGCACTATCTGCTGATTGGCTTCTGTATGCAACCCAAGGTGTTGGTTGTGACCTGTAAAGCCCTACATTGCTCTGCAACAGGTTGTCAAAAAGCCTGCCTTCTATGGGATCATCAGTGGTTGAGTTTCGTTGTTTCTTGCAGAGATTTCATTACCCAACTAGATAACACCATCGGTGCAAGTGAGTATGGGGCTTGCTCTCAGTTTAGATACAGTGGTCTGCCCTGCCGTTTTTGGCAATGGTTTTCTTGGTAGTTTCTTGATTAGGGTATTGTTTTCTGTTTATAGTATCTTGATGTTGGCAGCTGGTGAGGTTGTACTCTGGTCTTTTTGTTTCCTTCCTAACTTTTTTTTTACTGTCTCTAGGAAATTCTTTGTGGTACAGGAGAGAAGTAGCTTCTGCTCACATATTTCTTAATAATAGAGGAAGTTAATAGTAGCTGACCTTTTTATTTTTCATTTTCAAAATATATCATACTGCTTTTGACTTTTTTCAGATACGCGCACTCTTTGTGTTAATAGTTATATTTCAAGTTGTTTTGCTGATTATTTTCCGGTTTCGAGAAACACCTAAATTTAAAAGTAAGAACTATTATGCTGATACATTTTTTCCTTTAGTCCCCTCCCCATTTAATTTTTCTTCTTTCAAAACTAATGGAATGTTTAAAAAAAATTAGAGAAAAATATTAGAGAGAAAAAATTCACAGTGCCTCTTACTCAGAGAGATAGTTGGGCAGTGACTGAGATTATTTCAGTTTAAGTCTTGTCTGCCCCCGCTCCCCGGCTCCCCTGGTCATTTGTCTACGCACAGGGCAACATGCTCACACACAGAAGAAGTCCTGGCAGAGAGCAGAACATATTACTTTGTTCTATAGAAGAAAACATAGACCCTTCTGTATCTGGCCACTGGGGATAAAGAATTCTAGAAGCCATGCTCAGTGTACTTATCCTACTATATTTTTATATATGAATGGAATGCTTTAAACGACATTCCAAGTGAATTTCTATTTGAAACTCTCATGTGGTCTTAGCTATCACTGAGGATCTTTTAATTTGCCTAGAGCCGATTATAATATCAGTTATTAGATTACCTTTATTGTCATTTTTTACTGTGGGCACATTGGTACACATTAAAAATGAATTTTTGTTGCTTGCCCTCAAACGTGTACACAAACATAACACACATTTGAACATGCTATACACAACGTATGTATAAACCTACATCCTTACATATAAATAACGTATAAATATTAATCACTCTCCATCTTGAGTACACAGTGGAAAGAGGCAGCTTTAGAGTTCACAAGGTTAATACTGTACGGAACAAAACTCTGACTGAATCTGGATGTTCTGCTTCGGATGTTGGCAGTAACATAGGTGTACGCAGTTGAAATGATACTGGTTTTTTTTAAAAAAAAATTGTCCCGTGCCTATGTCAGTCCCCACATTGCCTCAAATATGGAAGATAAATATTGATTATAAGCTGTACTCAGCTAGCCACCTCTGTACTTCCAGTATTTTGCTTTTCCAAATTTGGGCAACATGATGGTGGGACAAACATCAGCAGGTCAGCAGGTCAGTTGTAATTATTTCATAGCAACAATATTCTCTCGTACAGTTTGAGGTTTTCTAACAAGAATATTTGTAGAAATATTCTAAAAATTTGGGTTGGACTAGCTTTTAATCACATAAAGTAGCTAATAGATTCCAGTATCAGAATAGAAGTTCATTTTTAAACATTAGGATTTCTCTTATTTTTATTTGTGATAGGTTTTTGAGTCACATTTAAATATTTAAAAACCTAAGGGGTGGTTGGGTGGGTTGTATTGTACAGCTTGAATTGATTTGGACAAATATATTTAGGACATTTTATTTTATTATTACAGTTTGTTAGATTTCTCTATACCTTTCCTTGCAGGAGTTCAAAGCAATGTATGTTGCACTTCTCTAATTTTTCCTCACAACAATAACCTGTCAGGTTAACTGAATTGAGAGTGATTGCTCCAAAAATCACTTGAATAAATTTTGTGGCTAAGAGTGGACTTGAACCAGATTGTCTCCAGTTCTAGTCCAATACTCTGCCTTCTCTAGAACAAGTGGAAGACTGGTTCTAATCCAGCTTCTCACTAGCTGTTGATGATGTATCACTTTCTAAAAATGTGACCTGGTATGTTTTCAGCAGTAGCAAGCAATAATTTTGACCTGAGATTATGTTCTTGTTTCAGAACCTCCAGGGGTGGTAGTGCGAGCCTTTTTTTCTCTTCATGTCCTCAGCAAAACAGATTTATTTTTCTACTCGTTTTTGGTGCTAAATCTATATACCATTCTAGGTAAGTGTGAAGAATGAGGAAAAGCAGTTTATTAATTTCTAAAGACTTTATGGCAAACTTTTTAATAGGGTTTCAAATGAAAAAAATAATGAATTCTTACAAATGTAACCATTTGAATCATGTATTGGCATTATTTAGATTTTTAAAACCAAAACAGTTAATAGATTTTTTTAAAAAAACAGGAAAATCTCCTTCTGGTAGAGCTCAGCTCCTGATGATTTTGTGGACACGTAATGTACAGTAGTGCTAGGCTTACAACCAGAATTGAGTCTAACATTTCTGTTGCTAAGCAAGACTGTGTTAAATGAATATTGTCCCATTTTACCACCCTTGTTGCCACCAGTTCTTAACTGAATCACCACAGCTGTTAAGTGAGTAACTCAGGTTGTTAAATGAATCTGGCTTCCCCATTGACTTTGCTTGTCAGAAGGTCGCAAAAGAGGATCACC
>JAKJMR010000587.1:0-17894 GCA_024449315.1 Daboia siamensis
TGAATCCCACCACTGGATACGGTATTAAGTCCACTTGGATTTTTAAGGTTCTATCTTAGGCACAGAACCTTATCTTCATAAACAATTTAGATGAGGAGCTAAAAGGGGAAATTATCAAATCTGCAGATAATACCAAGCTGGTGGGAATAGCCAACACTCCAGAAGATAGACTCAAGATCAAGAAGGAGAAAAGGTTCTACACTTAGGCAAGAAAAAAACAAAACAAATGTACAGGTATAGACTAGGTGGTACCTGGCTCAACAGCAGGTACCTGTGAGAGGGATCCAGGAGTCCTAGTGGACAATTACTTAAACATGAGCCAGCTGTGTGCTGCAGCTGTCCAAAAGGCCAATACAGTCTTAGGCTGCATCAACAGAGGAACAGTATCAAGCTCACACGAAATATTAGTTCCATTTTACACTGCACTGGTAAGGCCACCCTTGGAATACTGCATCCACTTTAGGTCACCATGATACAAAACAGATGTCTAGAAAGAGTGCAGGGAAGAGCAACAAAGATGATTAGGTGACTGGAGGCTAAACCTTACAATGAACAGTTGTGGGAACTGGGAATGCCTAGACCACAGGTCGGCAACCTGCAGCTCTGGAGCCGCATGCAGCTCTTTAAGCCGTCTCCTGCGGCTCCCAGTCACCAGGTGAGAGCGCACCTCTCCGAAGGGGAAGTGATGCGCACGCACCTCTCCAAATGGAGAGTGGCGCCGCCTGTTTGGAGAGGTGTGCACGTACCTCTCCAAATGGGTAGAGGTGCACGCGCACCGCTCCGAACGGGCAGTGATGCTGCCCATTTGGAAAGCTGCCGCAGCCCGTTTGTACAGCTGCCGCATACCTCTAAAAGTGGCAGCTCTGCAAACGGGTCCTGGCAGCTTTCCAAAGTGCCACCCTTTTGGAAAGCTGCTGCAAACGGGCCGCGGCAGCTTTCCAAAAGGGCAGCGCCACCTCCCATTCGGGCGGAGGTGCACACGCAACTCTCCAAAGGTTTGGAGAGCTGCGTGTGCACCTCTCAGAATGGGCGGTGGCGCTGCCCTTTTTGAAAGCTGCTGTGGACGATTTGCAGCAGCTTTCCAAATGGGCGGCGCTACTGCCCGTTCAGGCAGAGGTGCGCGTGCAGCTCTCCAAAGGTTTGGAGAGCTGCGCCCGCACCTCTCGGAATGGGCAGTGGCGCCGCCCTTTTGGAAAGCTGCCGCAGCCCATTTGCAGAACTACCGCGGCCCATTTGCAGAGCTGCCGCCTTCCTCCGAAGGCGGTAGCTCTGCAAACGGGCCACGGCAGCTTTCCAAACCGGTGGCAGCAGGTCTCCAAATGGGTACCGCCGCTGCCCGTTCGGGTGGAGGTGTGTGCGCACCTCTCCAAAGGTTTGGAGAGCTGCGCGTGCACCTCTCCAAATGGGTGGCAGTTTGGAGGTCCCAGGGGTGGCTCCGGCAGCGCCCGAGCTGAAGGCAGCACCGCAACCCAGCGCCCATCACCTGGGAGACCTGTCATTGCCGCCACGCAGGTGCGTCTACATAAAAAAAAGTGGAACTGCGCTTGTGTGTCCATGCACGCAGATGTGCAAAAAACAAAACATTTTTTGTGCATGCACGAAATGTTTTGTTTTTGCGCATCTGTGTGCAACGCACACACACGGCTCCCACTTTTTTTATGTGTGATGGAACCGGTTCCAAGTGGCTCTTTTGCTTTTTCAGGTTGCCGACCCCTGGCCTAGACTAACAAAGAGAAAGTCTTCCTATATCTGAGAGAGGTCACACAGAGAAGAGGTTAATCTATTCTTCAAAGCACATGAAGGTAAGACAAGAAGTAACAGATGGAAGCTTAGCAAACAGAGATCCAAGCTAGAGCTAAGGAGAAATTTCCTGACAGTGAGAACAATTAATCAGTGGAACGACTTCTCCCCAGAGGTTATGGGGGCTCCAGCACTGGAGGTTTTTAAGAAGAGACTGGACAACCATTTGTCTGAAATGGTATAAAGTCTTCTGCTTAAGCAGGAGCTTCAATTAAATTGAACTTTCCAACTCTTCTATTCAGTATTTTGTCTAGGATTTATCTTTTGATCAGTTATTTGAAGGTAAACATTTTTTTTTATCCTTCATTGGTTGAGATCAAATTCTCAGTAATCTCTTTGCCTGCATTTTCTGCGTCACATGAGAAAAGCTCATCTTCCTTCCCCTGTCCTTACCATTTTCTACAGAGGGAGGATCGAGAGCATCCTGTCATACAGCATCACAGTCTGGTTTGGAAGCATCCCTGCTTCAGACAGGAAGGCGATGCAGAGAGTGGTGAGGATGGCAGAAAAGATCATTGGCAGTTCCCTCCCTTCCATCCAGGACATAGTGCAGAAGCGTTGTTTGAGCAGGGTCCACACGATTGTCTGGGACACTACATCTCCTCTTCACGGCCTGTTTTCCTTGTTACCTTCTGGGAGGAGGGGGCTCCGTGGTATCCAAAGCAGAACATCCAGATTCAGCCACAGTTTCGTTCCATACAGCATTAACCTTGTGAACTCTAAAGCTTCCTCCTTCCGTTATATATTCAAGATGGACTGTGATTAATATTTATATGTTGCTTATATGTAAGGGTGTAGGTCTATACATATGTTGTATATAGTATGTTTAAATGTGTTTTATGTATGAGTACACTCTGAGAACAAGCAACTAAATTTCATCTTTAATGTGTGCCGTTGTGCCCACAGTAAAAAAATGACAATAAAAGCAATCTAATCTAATCTAATCTAATCTAATCTAATCTAATCTAATCTAATCTCTTTGGAGATTACTTAATTTTATTAATATCAAAGTGGAAGACCATCTTCTTTTTCTAGTAATTAATTTTTAATTCCAAACCTTGGGTGGCTTGGGGTTTTTTTTCTCCCACTTAAAGATTAATCAGGAAAATTCAGGTTAACTTTATCCTACCATTTATCTGGTGACGTTTCGGAAATACATCTGTACTTTTTGTTTCTTTGTGCCACTTTCTGCCATAGTCCTTACAGACTAAATAATCTTCTTATCGTTTCTTACATCTTGAAAACATTCACACTGCAACCTTGGCTATGATTGGACTTGTCCTATCATGATGTAGCTAGTTGCTAGAAGTGGAAACTGAACAAGTGAAAAACTAAATAAGTATTTGCATGCATGCGTATACTCTAAACAGAAATGCACACACAGTTCTTCAGAGTGTCCTCCAGGGCCTCCCAAAAGACCTTACCAAACTGAAGTTTTTAATGTGACAGAACAGGAAAATCATTCAGTCCTTGACTGAGAGAGAAACCAAACGAAGCAGTATTAATTTTATTAACATGTAAATGAAATGCAATCATGTTTAATTTCTTTTCCTAGCTTCATGCAAGACTTTCTGGAGTGCACTTCTGCTCTAAGAGATCAGCCTTCAAGTATAACTTGAAGCTAGGAGCAGATGAATCTGTCAGCTCTGCTTAAACACAACTCTGTATCCATTTTTACAACCGTTTGCAAACTCATTTTAAAAAAGGACCAAAAGGGTAGCCTATTTTAATGAATTTTTATCAAGCATGTTTGGATCAGACAAGTGGGCCGTCTGATCTAGAGATCAAAATAATTATGGTTTAGATCCTGTGTTAGTTTGAGGAGGGCAAACTCATATTATCTGCATCTCATCATTATATAAAGAGGCGTGGTGGGTCAGTGGCTTAATAATGCTGGAGATGGTCTCTGCTCCAGCGGTTCAAATCCCAGCACTCCATGACAGGCTGAGCTTCTGTCACTTGCCTTTTATTTATGATCCCTTCCACCCACCCACCCACCCACACATACTCACTAGGATTCACTAAGATCTAAGGCAGGGGTCTTCAAACTTTGCCTTTTTATGACTTGTGGACTTCAACTCCCAGAATTACTCAGCTAGGCACACTGGCTAAGGAATTCTGGGACTTGAAGTCCACAAGTCATAAAAGGGCCCAAGTTTGAAGGCCCCCTGCTCTAAGCCAACAATGGGGTCCTTAATGTGATCAATTGATTTAATGTGAGAACATGAGAAATGAGCAGGAAGAAATAGAAGTGTGTCTGATTTGGTGCCTTAAAAACCAAAACTGAAGATGAACTGTCTACATCAGGGGGTCTTCATACTTGGCCCTTTTATGACTTGTGGACTGGCTGGCTGAGGAATTCTGGGAGTTGAAGTCCACAAGTCGTAAAAGAGCCAAGGTTCCCCAACCCTGCCATAGGCATTTCCATTAAACATTGCAATCTAGAAGGATCTAGAAAGCATGTCTTCTCTGTTGTGCCCTCTAGAACAGCATCTCCCAAGAGTTTATGCCTTCTGGTGGTTCTGAGAAAATTTAAAATCTGGTTTTGGATCCCAGGTTGGGGCTGGGGGGGGGCTGATGTTTATCATTTCTTCAATAACCTTTGCTTAGTTGATTGTACATGAGCCTGGGGTCAAGAATCCCAATTCTTTGGGATGTATTCCAGAAGGAGTGAATGGACCTAAAATCTACTTTTTTTCTTCTTAACCTAAAGATACCATGACTATTTCTGCAGCAGTTACAAACTTGTGAGAGATTTTAATATTAAATGACACGCTCAATACATATAAATAAATCCAGTCAACTACCCATCCGGTGTAAATCTCATGCTGTTAGAAAGTCCTATACAGCCTGTCCTAAAATGTCTGCATCACAATATACGCCTTCCCTCCACCACTACCACCCAAAAAAGAAACCCCGACACATATTTGTCAAGAACTTGATTGTCTTGGAACCTCATCCTTAAAAAAAAAGGAGATTCATTTTTCTTTTATAATCATCCAGTAGAGCTAAAATGGTTACATCAGAATTCATTTTGGCCTGTGATGTCCACTTCATTTTCCTTATCTGCTATGGCAGTGTAAGTGTAGGTTAATTGTACATGACCTCTGATTTTGCTCCCCACAACTATGTATTTTCCCTTAAGGATTTAATGAAGGCTTTTTTTTTTCCCACTGGCCTCACCAAATCTTATTAACTTGACCTGAGACCACAACACACCCCTAGATTTTCAGACTTCGTGCTTATTTCAATAGATATGACCTCACCATTGCTTTCATAATGTTTCCATGGGGTTGGTTAGCCCAATTAGTTCATTTTTGACATCCTAGTGCAAGAGTTTCCTTTACCAAAATCTGTCCTGCAGTCTCTCTTGTTTCTTTTGGCATGGAGGAACCTAGCAACCGTCCTTAACTAGGGGAAGAAACCAGGTTTCTACCTTCTGCTTCTCACAAATTTCCTAGCAAATGGAAAACCCAGTCATTAAGAGTGATCTACTTGTAACCAAAGCATTTAGCAACTTTTCAGGACCAATTAAGAATTTCAGAAGGAAACTACAACTGTTTTCTTCTACAAATTTCCAAGGTGACAACTAGGTGTTTTGTATATTAGGACCCTGCCACCTTGAAGATAATTTAGGAACAGTGCTATTCAGAGAAGGAGCCTCACTTTTTCCCATACCAGTCTCTGAAAAGATGCCACTGCTTTAAGAGTTTAATAAAGCAAACTTCTTAAAGCAGCCGCATCTATATTTTTTCCCCGCAGACCTTGAAAAAGACATATCATACTTAAATGTATTTGTACATGTGACAATATCCTTAGAGCCTGACCCAGTTTCCCTTCATCATTCACAAATGCTAGCCTGTAGCTAGATATATACCTGTCAAAGTACTGTAATTCTCAGCCTCTCAAAAGCCAACTTCAAGGTTTTGTGACATTTTCTCAAGAAAGAACGAGTTCTTTCCACCTTTTGCAATATCCATTTCCTTTTCTCTTGTGTTCACTACTAGCCTCTCCTTTTTGCTGGCTTGATGTCTTTGAGAAATATAGCAGTAAGTCAAAGGGCAATAACAGACAGAGATAAGATGTCTCATCAAGAGCATGAAAACTAATATATATCCCTGCTTCAGCCCACTATCACTCTTCACTCACATTTAGCTATTGGAAAGAATAGAAGCCTCCCTTTTGACCTACAGGGAACGTAGTTCTCTTGCCCAACATCCAGCCAAGCTCATGAGTCAGAGGAGACCACAAGCTACAGTTCCTGCAGCCAGAAAGTGATTGGAAACTGGCCAATGGCTCTGAGCCCCATTGCAGTCCAGGGACCAATATTTGCCTTAAAGGTAAAGGTAAAGGTTCCCCCGCACATGCGTGCTAGTTGTTTCCAATTCTAGGAGCTGGTGCACATCTCCGTTTCAAAGCCGAAGAGCCAGCTTGTCCGAGGACGTCTCCGTGGTCATGTGGCCAGCATGACTAGACGCCAAAGGCGCACGGAACGCTGTTACCTTCCCACCGTAGTGGTCCCTATTTTTCTACTTGCATTTTTTACGTGCTTTCGAACTGCTAGGTTGGCAGAAGCTGGGACGAGTAACAGGCGCTCACTCTGCTACGCGGCACTCGGGATTTGACCTGCCAAACTGCCGATCTTCTGATCTACAAGCTCAGCATCCTAACCCACTGAGCCACCGCGTCCCTATATTTGCCTTAATCATTGCTAAATTCAGAAATCTGATTCCCCTCTCCCCTGCCTGCATACCTTTTCAATAGAAATCTCAGCTGACGTTTTGTTATATCACTAGTCCTATAGGAACTCTCAAATTCAGGTGTTGTTCTCTCTCCTCTTTAAATTTCCAAGGGCTTCTAATTTTATTTACATTACTTGCACAAATAAGACAATATTGGAATGCACAGAGATGGACAGATTAACTATGAGACTGAAAGATAAAGAAGAAATAGAATACTATCAAATCTGGGAGGCATTCTGCAAATAGCTAGAGGAAAGAACCAAGGATTAGGAAATGATTATGTATTAGCGCTTTTGAACCCAGACAACATGCTGGTTGAAAAATTAATATATGTATGTAAGAGAAAAACTAATAAAATCTTTATATATAAAAAAAAGAAAGACAATTTAGGCCTCTAAATATTGCTTCATTTTGTTATAGTATAGTTGCCATACAGTATAATCTGTAATTGGCCCTGGTTCTATATTATTACAGTGGTTAGTAAATCAATAAACCCATTCACCCTTTTGTTAAGCAGGTGTACTTGGGAGTTGCTTCATCCTATTGGAGGCATACAAATTTAATAAAATAATTTTCTTAATCTTTGTCTTTCACCGTGTGGACACCAACATTCCAAATGTTTCTCAACTCCCAAGTGGAATATTTTTAGTTGGGGAAAAAAGCTGTCACCTCAACCAGTCCATCCTTTAGGAACGACCTGTCTAGCAACATCTTGACTTACAATTGACTGAACCCAGAGTGACACTCTTTCTCTCTCTCTTGGGCTGGGATAGCATACCCAAGATAACTTCACATTCATTTTGCTGAGAGAAACATTGCTAATTCACCTGGTCCCATAGCCAAGTTCTTCAAGAAGAGATTTTGAGAATTTGAGAAATGAAACTTTGCCAAGCGACGTAGGAAGAACCACACTGTTCTAAAGATCGGTGAAGTCACTTCATTTCTTGGTCAAAATTAGTGCCCCACCCCATTTTTGCATGCAATGCACATTAATAATTGGGCAAAACTTCAATTGAATGGACACAATCACTATCTTGATGCTTTTTGACAACCCCATTCCTCAAGATCAATGCCTCTGATCTTATCTGTTCAGATGTTCAACACCCTCCCTGATTAGTATTTCAGATGAAAGCCCTCGTCCAGATATGCCTTGAATAATACAGTCAAAAGCTTATGCTACCCTGCAGATTCAGTACATAATTGCACTCTTTATCTAATTGAGCTCTTGAAATAATGCCATTTTTTGACACCCTTCACAAGGCAATCAAATCAAATCATGAGTTTCTACTTTTATTGCAGAAGCGTTGAGACCCCTTCAAATGAGATACATCACAACAGAATCAGCGGGGTGCAGAGAAAAAGAAAAACTTGAAAGGAAGATAGATATTAACAAATTTCAGATATGTGGTTCATATTGACAATGTGGATTGTACCACCCCATCAGATTTTAGCAAAACAAGTAATATAGCTACTATAATAGGTAACTGAGGAGGAAAAGGAAGGGAGGGAGGGAGCGAGGGAGCGAGGGAGCGAGGGAGCGAGGGACTGGAACTTGCTCAAAATACATTAATTTTGCATCCAACATAGTACATGAAATGCATATTATTTCAACAGCATTCCCAAAAAGAAAATCAATTAATTCAACATATTTTCTTCTGTTCTACCATATTACGTTAATAGGTTAACTATTGCTTGCTGAAGGAAAAGGACCAGTGTTATCATCATACTAAGCCAAAAGTGTACTTTGTAATTAATATCTGGTTCAAGAAAAGGGGAAGCTAGGTGTTTCCAATAACTATAGTTTTATTGCATGCTGACACTCTCTACAAGAATCTGAACTACATATAGTCAAAGCAAACGGGCAGCTGATAAGCGTCAATGGAATTCAAGGTGGGCTGGACTTAGATCTCTTGTGAGCACAAAGGGACTTGAGGCTTATGACTTGCTTGACCCCTCCCTCATGCTCAGCCTGGTCATCTCCTACAATAAGCCTTCAAAAGTGAGTAATGATCATTGTCATAATATTTCTCATTTGCATTTAGTGGCCTAAATAGAAAACTTGCATTAGACCTAAACAGATGTGGAATTAAAAAAAAAAAAATGCTTTTACTAAAAAGTGGAAATTTATGTTGAGAATGTCACAGGAAAGGGGGAAAAAAAGGATTGACACAGATAAAGAGGTTTGGTTAAATAATTGAGTTCTGAAAATTCGAAAGTTCCCTCCAGATAGTTAAATATGGAAAAAAAACTATAGGCTTCTGAGGTGAAATCAAATCTCATCATCGAAAAAACAAAAGAACTGATATTGTGGAAAAAAATAGCTGAAAACTTATTTGGTGTGTTGCATTAAAACCAAATGCTAAATAATAAGTACTGAAAAGTGAAATTAGTCCAAAAACAGACCTTTATGAATCAAGAAAATTGCAAAACCCACACGGTACCACTGATGCCTATCAACTAAACTTCACATATCACACACTAACCGCAAAAATAATCAAAGGCCAAAAATATTCCATATCGGTTCCAAGGTGGGAAAGTGCACAGAAGCTTCATATTCTGACAGGTACGAATGTAGTTACTTTGATCATGTAAAAATTGACAAGGCTTCAACAGTTCTCAATTTTATCCCCTGCCTGAAAAGTTCCTCTTTCTGTGAGGCACAGGGAAGACAACATGAGCTTGCATTTGAAAATTGTCTTAAGATGGATGTGCTCCACTTGTCGTTCTTTAGTCTGCCAAAATATAAAATCTTTGCAAGGAGAACAGATGCATCTGGGCCTCTTGTGTATCTAAATGTAAAAACCTTTTAGGCACATGGAGAGGAAAGCATGGAGTAATATTCATGCAGTAACATATTGTAGATGAGACAGAGTCATTCTGAATTTCTCTTTATGGGTTGAAATGGTATTCTTCCAGCAAATAACCAAAAGAACAAACACTCTGTAGGCTGTTAGAGATTTAATGCATGCTGTAGAGAAGACTCCTCAAAGAAATTAACCACATTTCAGCCCACTGAGTTCTATGAATCCAGCTAGTGTGGCTTCTTTAGGGCAAGCCAATCCCAAAAAAACCCCTATATAAACAATTGTTAAGCTACCCCAGGGATAAGATGATTAAGCAAGGCAAAATCAGAAAAGTGTCTTTTTTTTGCCTTTTATTGTGAATTACGAGATTCAAATGGAGTTATGATCAGGAGGCAAAATGTGAAGTGAAATTAAAACAAGAATATGAAATATGAATGCAAGGCCATTTAGCCACAAGCTAATATTAGCCTACTGTAACCGCAGTTATGGTCTAGCACAAGCCTTTGAAGGCAGATATGCCAGAGATATGCATTGAATAGACAGATAGGGTGACTCTTGCAGCCTGCTTGCCAGTCTCCCCCAGGGCACTGCCAGCCTGAATAAGTTGCTGGAAATAGAAGAATTATCCGAGAAAGCTCATTGGGATGGTGCATAATGCTAAATGTAATGATGCTCTCACTGAGGATAGCAGGAAAGGAACATATTCCATCCTCTTCCATTCTACCAGGCCTAGAAGAAGCTCAGATATGTTTCATCAATACCTGTAAAAAAAGGAGAAGTGGCAGAATCTGGGGGTGGTGTTAAAAAAAGGGATTAGCCTAGAATCTCTGTGTAGCCACAAGCAGACTAAGTTCAACTCCCCATTAATTCCATTAATCCTTAACTAACTCCAGGCAGGTATTAACTGTCAGTTGAAAAGGTTCTTATGCATATGCACGATTGGCAATAAATTAGTTTAAATGGACTTTCACGTGTGGACCTGATCTTTTGTGCCTGACAATATCATTTCTACTCCAAAGGGGGGGAAAAGGGATTATATAGTACACTTGAGCTTTCCCATTTTATTCTCATGACCAGTGCTTTCTTTTTGTAAAAGAAAAAGGTGCCGGAACTCACACATGTCATACAGCCCGCCTTGCCCTACCCTACAAGGTTCCATCCAAAAAAGGTGCCAGAACTCCGTTCTGAGCGTTCTTTGAGAAAAAAAGCCCTGCACATGACCAAATTATAAGGTAGTGTCAACTGAGAGATGATGGGTGATCCAAGATTACAGAGTTCAGTTTTATCAATCAAGCCTGCTTATGGTCCATCTTCCAGAACCAATGCCCATTGTGGAAATATGCAACTTCACCAAAACAATACTGCAAGGCAAACACAGGCATGGATATTTCTTGATCAAAACCAAAAACATTAAGACCCATACAGTGGTACCTCGGTACTCGACTGCTTCAAAACTCATCAAATTTGGTACTCAGTACATTTGGACATGAAAATGTTGTCCCAGTACTTGGTGTTTGTTTAGTACTTGACGCACTGTGACAGGAAGAAGGGCTGTGGTGAATGGACAGGAAGTCAGCCATGCTGGGAGACTCGCTGAACAGGAAAAGGGACAGGCAGAAAGTTATTCCCGGCTGAAACAAAGGGTCACATGTTAAGTCATGTGGTTTGTTTGGGATTCATCCTTTTTAGTACTGGTCACACCTCCTGGAACCAATTAACACTATGGATTGGGATAGCACTGTACCAATGTTGAGTTGGGTCTTCACAATTCTACACTTCAGTGACCATCAGTTTTCAGAAAGCAGGATCATAAATTTGATTTGTAACCTGCTTTTGCTCTGCCGGTTTCAGAACTGTGACTTAGTGTTACTCTACCCCAGGGGTCTTCAAACTTGGCCCTTTTATGACTTGTGGACTTCAACTCCCAGAATTCCTCAGCCAGCATGCCTGGCTGAGGAATTCTGGGAGTTGAAGTCCATAAGTCATAAAAGGGCCAAGTTTGAAGACCCCTGCTCTACCCTGTCTGTTTGCAAACCTACTTCTACATTGTTTCTGCTACAAAGCACCTTTCTCCTAAGTTACTGCATCAACTGTGGCCCAGCTCACCTCTTGGAAATTCATTGGAAGCCCATTTTCATCAATTTCCAGTAAGTAAACAAATCCAATATACTGACAATCTTAATCCTGCTGCCAATACTAGTTCTCCAAACAGCAATTCTGAGTCAGGAATTTTGGCTAAAAATCTGGCCAGCACATAAATTACAAATGTTGTGAGGATGAATTAGAATGAACTGTGCGCCATTTCAGATTCTAGCTAAATGGGGAAGTCAACATCATTTTCAACACCCCATTACCCAAAGGACAATTTCTTTCTATTGTAAAGCAAACTTACTTTGGAGAATTCATCTTAAAATCAAAATAGGCCATTTTTCCCTCTTGAATATTCAAAAAGGAAAGTGCTTTGGATTCTTCAGTAAACCATGAATTTACAATTACTATCTCTGAACTTCTCAGAGATACACTAAAACCAAATATTTTTTTTTAAAAAAAAAAACAATTCAGCAAATGCTCAAATAGCCTTTAGGTGGCTTTCAGTGAAGGAATATCTATCAGAACATCAAAAAAAAAAAAAAGACAACAGTCATCCCTGTGGGATCAAAACCCTGCCTTTCTTCGACATTCAATATTCAGTGTTTTATTATTATTATTATTATTTTAATTAGATTTCTATACCGCCCTATTCCCGAAGGACTCAGGGTGGTTTACAGGGCAAGGTTAAAAACAGTTAAAACAGTACAAAAATTAAGATAAAATTAAGATTAAAATAGGAATAAATAACAATAGCCCAAATATAAAATTTAAATTTAAAAATTTAAAACCCCTCAGTCCAGGCCAGATAAATCAAACAACCAGGTTTTTAGGTCCCGGCGAAACGAACAAAGGTCGGGAGCAGTCCAGAGTTCCACAGGCAGGTCGTTCCACAGGGCAGGCGTGCCCACAGAGAATGCCCTACCCCTAGGGATCACCTGCCGGCACTCAGTGACCAGCGGCACCCTAGGGAGGCCCTCCCTGTGGGAGCGCACAGGATGATGGGAGATTGATGCTGGCAGCAGGTGCTCCCTAAGATAACCCAGACCCAAGCCATTTAGGGCTTTATAGGTCATCACCAGCACCTTGAATCTCACCTGGAGGGCAACCGGGAGCCAATGCAGCTCGCAGAGGAGAGGTGTTACATGGGAGTATTGGGAAACTCCCATCACAACTCGCGCGACTGCATTCTGCACCAGCTGAAGCCTCCAAGTGGTCCTCAAGGGCAGCCCCATGTAGAGAGCATTGCAGTAGTCTAACTGGGAGGTCGCGAGCACATGAGTGACTGTGCGTAGAGCATCTCAGTCCAGATAGGGCCACAACTGGCTGACCAGGTGAACCTGGGCAAAAGCCCCCCTGGTCATGGCTCCTACATGATCCTCCAAAGTGAGCCATGAATCCAGGAGGACGCCCAAGTTGTGAGCCCTATCAACGGGGGGTAACACCTCACCCCCCATAGTTAAAGATGGACAAAAATAGTTCATCCGAGATGCCAGTATGCACAGCCACTCAGTCTTGGCGAGATTGAGTCGAAGCCTGTTTCTCCCCATCCAAACCCAGACCGCCTCTAGGCAACAGGACATCACATTGAGGGCATTGCTGGGTTGGCGCAGGGTGGAAAGAAAAAGTTGGGTATCATCAGCATACTGATGATACCCCACCCCAAAACCATGAATGAGCTTGCCCAGTGGCTTCATATAGATGTTGAACAGGAGGGGGGAGAGGACCAACCCCTGAGGAACTCCACAAACAAGAGACCTCGGGGCCGACCTCTGCCCTCCTGTCAACACCGACTGCGAGCGGCCCAGGAGGTAGGAGGAGAACCACTGTAGAACAGTGCCCCCCACTCCCAACCCCCTGAGACGCCACAGTAGGATACCATGGTCGATGGTATCAAAAGCCGCTGAGAGATCTAACAGGACTAGGACAGAGGAGCAACACCTGTCCCGAGCCCGCCAGAGATCATTCACCAGCGCGACCAATGCCGTCTCCATGCTGTACCCAGGCCTAAAGCCCAATTGGTACGGGTCTAGATAATCAGTTTCCTCCAGGAACAGAGGAAGATGGTCATTTGCATTCTTTTAGAGCAGGTATGTCAAACTTTTGACAACACATGACGTCGCATGATGTATCGTGACTTTTTCCCCATTGCCAACAATGGGGTGAGTGCAGTTTTAGCATGATGCATCCAGCCCGCAGTCTAGCAGTTTGAAATGCTTGTTTTAGAGAGTCATTGAGACCACCTGGAGGCTTATCTGTGCCCTCAGCTTCACCTGAGTAATGCAAATGGGTGTGGAGCCTTCTTGGAACTGCTGAAAGGACTGTGTTGTAGACTGGAGATAGATGATGCCTTATCTCTTCCCCTCTGTTGAGAGAAGGCTGTTCAGTTCTGACAATAGTTGGCCTCTTTGACCTCTCTTTCAAACCAGCTGTCCTCTCTGCCCAAAATGTGGACTTTGCTGTCTTCAGAAGAGTGAGCTTTGTCTTTAAGATGCAGATGGGCACTGAATCTTGTCCTGATGGGTTTGTTCTCCTATGTTGTGCCATGTATTTATGAAGTGGTTGTTTTGTTTCCCCAACGTACAGATCTGCACGTGGCTCATTGCATTGTACTGCATATACCACATTGCTCAGTTTGTGTCTGCGTGTTTTATCCTTGGGGTGGGCAAGCTTCGGTCTTGTCCCGATGGTTTTGTTCTCCTATGTTGCACCATGCATTTATAATATGTCTCCATAGACATAACTAGAGCTGATTTATTCTTCCCAGACCACGTTGCATGTGCAGATCAGGGCTGCATCAAGTACAGAACTTAAGAACTGTCTCTGGAGGCAGTAAATGCTCATGGGCTTGAAGAGTCCTTTTGTGTCCTAATGGACATCTGCAATCTGTAGAAATAAAATACAGCAAAAACAGCTCTTAGTCTTCTACAAAGGATAGCAAACATGGATGCGCTCATCATGTAAAGCATTTCAAGAGATGCCTACTCTGAAAGTTCTGCTTTCACTTCTTTTATAACAAAATTGATGCCATGCAGTATTTTTCAATCCTTTCATCTCATTTTTTTTTCTTTTGTCCAGGCCATGAGTCTCATTTGGAGATCAGCTCTCTCCAATATCTTATAACTTTTCCTATCCCTTTTTGTCTCTTGCACTGTGATGTCAAGCACACAGGAAGTCACTAGTCTACAAATGTATGTCTTATATCCCATGTCTCCGATTGGAGTACAGTTATGTCCTCGACTTACAACAGTTCATTCAGAGAGCATTCAAAGTTGCAACATTCATTACGGATAATTTATCTCCTCCTGAAAACCTCACCTCCCATTTCATACTTTGAATGTCGTTCTTCCCCCAGGTCGTAGACATTATGCTCATTATGACTTCCCAAAACAGGCAGTCCTCAACGTACAACAGTCCATTTAGGGACTGAAAAAGTCACTTCTGACCATTTTTCACACTTATGACCATTGCAGCATCCCCATGGTCTTGTGATCAAAATTCTTGGCAACTGACTCATATTTATGACAGTTGCAGTGCCCCGGGGTCACGTGATCCCCTTTTGCAACCTTCTGACAAGCAAAGTCAATGGGGGAATGCCAGATACATTTCATAACCTGCAGTGATTCACTTGACAAATGTGGCAGGAAGGGTCATAAAATGGGGGCAAAACTCACTGAACGAACGTTCTTGCTTAGCAGCATAAATTTTGAGCTCAGTTGTAGCCATAAGTCAAGGACTACCTGTATTTTCAATGCTACATATAATAGATTCCCCGGATGATAAATATAGAAAACAAAAAATGGACCATTTGCGTTGATCTTCACCTTTCCCAATGGAATCACACAATATGTATTGTTTTGGACAAGAAAATAATGCCTCCTTAAAAGAGACAGACTGCCTTAATGAATTGTAGCAACAATGCTGTTCTTTTAATAGTGCACATATAAAAAAAAATATTAATTGCCAGCACAATGACTAATAGGAAAGGGATATAGCTAATGGTAGTCATATCTCATTACACCACGCTCTTCTTCTGACATCTTAATCGTGACTCCCACTACATAATTCAACAGAGAAGTCACTAATTATTTGCATCTCTCACTGCAAAATGTTTTTGTGGTGTCTAGTTTTCTAACTTTTCTCTCTTCGGGCATACTCCTCCAAAACAGAGGGTCTGGCTGAATTCTTCATGCCCGTGGAAACATTAATATAGTAAGTAAACGAACGCCTTAACATTTGGGCTCCCTTTGTGAAATAAACCCCTATAAAAATGTTCACGGAGGTGGCAGACACCGTATTTTAAAACCTTTTTCCTAAAAGGGTCCTTAGAGGGGCAGAGCTTTAAACGTGAATAAATTTCTTGAACACTGCTTATTTTGTTTTTTCCCCTCTGGGGAATTTATATTGCAATCCATTCCTGCACATGATACATTGCAACCAATTCATTACAGTTTTATTTTATTGAATAAACACATTCAAAAATAACCTCCTCTTTTAAATAATAGAATTATTACCATCAGTAATGTTGCAATCATTAATCAATAATATTGCAATCAGTAATATGAGCGCCTGTTACGCGTCCCAGCTTCTGCCAACCTAGCAGTTCGAAAGCACGTAAAAATGGAAGTAGAAAAATAGGGACCACTACGGTGGGAAGGTAACAGCGTTCCGTGCACCTTTGGCATCTAGTCATGCCGGCCACATGACCACGGAGACGTCCTCGGACAAGCGCTGGCTCTTCGGCTTTGAAACGGAGATGAGCACCGGCCCCTAGAGTCGGAAACGACTAGCACGCATGTGCGGGGGAACCTTTACCTTTTTTACCTTTAATATTGCTTTCCTCCACGTAGGCCTTAGGAAGGGCATCTGGCCAACAAACTTCCAGCTCCATCCAGTCTCACCAACCCCACCCCAAAGCAAGGGATAGGTTGGTAAAAAGAAAAAGGAAATAACATCGCTTTCCCAGTTGTCTGTAGACTTCGTACATTCTCAGTGTTTTAAATGTTTCAGGAGATATTCCAGATAAATTTTGCCACATATTTCTTTTTAGAGATAGTGTCTTCAACAGACAACGATCAAATGGCATTATGGACGGCCTCTCCCAATTCAGATTTGGAAAACCACACCTTCTTTCCTTGTGTCACCATCCTGATATTATTATTATTTTTTTGCCATGTGTTTGTTTTTATTGATAGTGTCGTGGAAAAAAGCCAACGAAAAAAGACTAGAGACAGAAACCCAAAGCAATACTTCTTACCTTAAGATTCAGGGGTTTAATTTCAGTAATAATTTGGAACACACACATAAACATCACTTACTTTAGCAACCCACTGCAATGAGGACCAATGATACAGCAGATCCAGCAAGGATGGCTATGTTGTTGTTGTTAGTTGCAAAGTCATGTCCAACCCATTGTGACCCCATGGACAATGTTCCTCCAGGGCTTCCTGTCCTCTACCATCTTCTGGAGTCCATTTAGGCTCACGCCTACTGCTTCAGTGACTCCATCCAGCCACCTCATTCTCTGTCGTCCCCTTCTTCTCTTACTCTCAACCTTTCCCAGCATTAGGCTCTTCTCCAGTGAGTCCTTCCTTCTCATTAGCTGGCCAAAGTATTTGAGTTTTAGCTTCAGGATCTGGCCTTCTAAAGAGCAGTCAGGGTTGATCTCTAGGACTGACCGGTTTGATTGGAGATATGAAGGCAACATTACGATTTTTCTTTTGGGTTGCAAAACTGAGCCTAGCACAGATGTTGGTTCAATACTTTTCCCATGAGTCCTGATTTAGTGCCCCTGGGCCTAAACCTTGCCTAGAAAAACAATAGCCAATATTTCCGTTTTCCACAATAGTATCTTCAAGAGCCTAAGGTGAAATTAGACTTCTTCTCTGTTTTGGTCTGAAGTAATTTTGCTGCTTATCCAAGTAACTTCTTCAGACTGAGCAGTAAAATGTTTCAAACCAACAAGAAAAGAAGTCCAAGTAGCTGTAACTCAACTTCCAGACAACTCTACCTGGATGACTGAGAATCTTCATCAATCTAACCTGAGCTTCATCAACCTAAGACAAAATTAAATTATGGATTGTCTCTCCCACCATTGAGTTGAACAAGAGCATCCTCCTTCTTGGGTCACAGTACTGAACTGGAAGACAAGAAGTTAGTCAAATTTCTAAGACCTTTGAATAGGGATTTGCTTGAAAAGAATAAGTGTATACTGAAGGAGTGGTATCAAAGAGGGGAGGGAATCTACTATGAAAGAGAAATCGGTAGAAACTGCTTCTTTCAAGGTTAAGATACGAAACTCTGAGAAGTTAATGGGGAAAAAAGTATGGGGGGCTCAAATGATAAAGGAAGAGTTGAAGGATGTAATGGAACATAGGTTGGGGGACAACTTGGAGTAAATGGTCTCTAATTGTTTCCTTCCTTCCTTCCTTCCTTCCTTCCTTCCTTCCTTCCTTCCTTC